>OX578279.1:6353686-6953686 GCA_951217055.1 Gerris lacustris
TTTTTCCAAAAAATTGTAACTTATGATTAATGATTTGAGACCGAGTTGGCTGGTGAGTTGAAATGCACGACACTAACCAGGCGTTTAATTAAAAGATATTTTGGTGCACGACCCCGGTACTCATAACACAAAATTATTTAGAGTGAATTTATAAAATGAGAGATACAGGTGCTCACATGACTTATCAACGCATAATTAAACAAAAAAGTCAAGTATGCCAATTTGTTTGGCACGTAGCCTTCCCTCGTGTCATATCGTTGAACGGATGGATCATTGGTCATACGGGAATAAAATAACAAATGAGATAAATTTCAAAATATAGATGTTTGAAAACAGGATGTGAACATTAAAGTAAATCCATAAAAATAATGTGACCCCACTGGTCATTGAAATTGTGCTAGTTAAGAAATTTTTCTATTTCCAGTGGTGGTAACGTATATAAATGTGTGCAGAAGGAAATTAATATGGGACGATCAGAGTACTACTTTTGACAAACCATCAATAATTCTTAAAAATCAAATAAGTACCTACTATAGGTACTTTTCAAGATATAGGTGATAGTGGTTATTTATCAAAAGATTTTTTGAAACCAAGTTCCTTATGGCACGTTACAGCGTCTGGAGCCCGGGAGTAAATCACCACCATCACAAAACAGACGAAACACCTCCGTCACGAAACAGACGAAACACCTCCGTCACGAAACAGACGAAACACCTCCGTCACGAAACAGACGAAACACCTCCGTCACAAAACAGACGAAACACCTCCGTCACGAAACAGACGAAACACCTCCGTCACAAAACAGACGAAACACCTCCGTCACAAAACAGACGAAACACCTCCGTCACAAAACAGACGAAACACCTCCGTCACGAAATCCACCGATGGCGATAACTTAAGTAAAAGATGACCGAGTTGGTTGAAATTAGGTACACATAATGATTTTTAACTACGATTGATACGAAATATAAACATTATACCTCTGTTTAGATGCGTAGAAAGTGATTATTTACGTACTTGTGTTCATTGCGCATGCGCGTCTCATAGTTCTGAAGAATTCCTCTCCTTTACCACGCTAGCGCGGTAAAGAGGAGGAATTCTTCTGCTTTACGCACGATTAGTGAGTTTGTTTACATTAAACAAAACTAATTTGCTATTATTTTATTTAAAATAACTGTTTAATCGAGTTTTTAGTTAAAAACAATGAATGAATCAAGTGGCTTTGACGAAAATGTAGGGAATAATACTCCTCCAGAAATAATTAATTCGGCAAAAAATACAACTCAAGATTAATGCCATCTTTATCAAGAGAAGAGATACGAACTTACATACAGCAAGTTTATTTTTTTCTGTATTTATTATTTAAATCTAACAATCGTAGATAAAGTACGGTACGCAACTCGTGCGAAAACGGTATTTTGCATTGCTCGTGTGGTTTTACTACCCTCGCTGTCGCTCGGGTGCAAACTCCACACTCGCATGCAAAATGCTACTTTCCGCACTCGACGCGTAATGTTCTATAACAATGCCCAAGATGAGTTTGTTGGAGAACGTTATCCGCCCAAGCATTCGGGCGCAAAGCTCGCGTAAGTATAAACTTCGAATGTAAAATTGGAATTTTAGTACGGGAAAAAATTCTGACTTCGCATCTGTTCAATGAGAAAAAAAATTTGTATAAATATTTTATTTTAGTAAAACCAACACCGACACCGCTATGACGTGTTAAAGATCGCTAAATTTATTAAAGCAGACCTAAACGTTTAAAATAGAGAAAACAAGTTTTTACCGATATCTTACGTTCTAACGTAACGGTTTTAATAAAACTTCATACACATCATCTAATATACATTTGATATTCATCTAAAATACAATTGAAACAGGCATGTAAAATTTCAACCTGATACAAGCTGAAGTTTTTGTGTAGTTAAGTGCTATATTTTAAATTAGTAGGCCGGGTAGGTACATACAGAACAGTTTTATTTCCCACCAACTGCAACCATACTCTACAACTATAAAATCATAATTTCTCTTAATATTCAATACATATTTATTGCAACGCTCGCTTCAATGATAAATATAGTGCTTTTCTTTTAATTTTGCCTTAACTCCGCAAAGTACAAACAGTTAGTCACTTTTAATTTTGCCTCTTCTCTAACTCCGCCGGGTATAAGTAGTCAGCAACGTATACTTTAGCAGTGGGTTTTTATAATTTATAAATGAAAAGCGTAAGGAACTTAGTTCCTACCGCGACACCACACCATGTTTTGTGAAACATGAACCTTTATCGGAAACTCTTTCACTTTTTAACCCACCTTAATCATTTTGAAATTGAGATGAATTTGGTGACTTATAATCAGAATATATCAAAACTGAAAGGTGAAAAGTGTAATATTCCTTTGTCCAAAAGTACATTAGACTAAATATCCCTTTGTCTAAATAGTTATTTACTTTGTGACCAATCCTACTATTCATCATATTATAGATCTCAATATAGGTTGGTAACAAAACTAAAAGAAGGCCCCTACGATTTGAACAGTGCCGGTGCAATGTTTCAGGAGGAAAATGGGGCTGAAAATCACATTGATATAATGTTATCAGAGTTTTCAGTAGAAGCAAAAAGGGACGATGACTATATACAGATTTGACCTACAGGGAGGCCACTACAATACTTCAAAAATCGCAATAGCTTCATTTCTACATGACACCAAACGACAACAACTTTATAACCTATCTTTGTTTATAACCTTTACGGACGACCGCTGCCTTCAACCGGTCCCGTTCGGAAAGAAGATTATTTCAAACCGCAATGACACTCACCACAACTAACCGCAGCTTGACCGGTTAGTCATTCAGGACGCACCCCTTGTTTATAAAATACATTTAATATTCATCGAAGTTAATTTAGCATTCGGAGTTTTTAACCTTAATTTTAACTTTAGTTTTATTTAGGGTTTCGAGGTCATCCTAGAAACCCTTAAGGGGCTCATACACTACACGTGCATTGCACGGCGTGCAAGCACGTCGTGCCAAAAACGGACGAAACGTGCCAGTGTGTGGAGGTCTCCGTGCATAGCACGGCCTGCTATGATTGGCACGATGAGAATCAAGACGAGTTTGATTTTCGGCGCGCCATGCCATCCCGCCCCGTGCCAGTGTGTGGGCCAGTCTCGCGCCACGTGCTAAGAGTGCAACATCTATTGAGGCTATATTTCGTTCGCTAGCATGAAGAGATTCTTGCTTGTATTTTTTGACAATGAGTAATACATCAGTTTTTCTATCTACCCATTTCTTGCCGTTGTTTATTGACGCTTATAGAAATCACCATTGTTTGTGGCGAGTTAAGTGCAAGGTTATATATCTTTTTTCTTCAACCAATTTTTAGTCCATATTTGCCTCCTCTTCCGTTTCTCCTTGCTATCTTCATGTATGTATGTAATCAACAAACTGCTTAAGCTTTATTTTTCGTTACCGCAGGCATAACTGGTCGTGTACACAAAAAATCACAGTATGAAAACCGACTTCTACCACGTCACAAAGCGAACTTCATTTATTTGCGAACAAAGCGAACTTTCATTTATTATTTGCCATGCTAAGCACGGCGCGCAAAAATAAAAAATGGCACGGCGAACAATGCACGGGTAGTGTATGGGCCGCTTTATGCTCTTGGTAGTTCGTGCGTCCGTCCGCCGCATCTTGGATCATATCTCCCGACCTATTGTAGCTAGAGATTTAAAAATTTGGTGGCATACAAGTTAAACTTTTATTTGAGAAAAATGTTGCAAACTTTAGAACTCAAAATTTCTTCGATCAGCGAGCAATTGTGAACTGATCCTAACATTTTATATTTTTTGTCATTTTTGAGTGGTATATAATTTTAATGGTATTGAAGTATAGATTTCCAAAATGGCAGCCATTCTACCCCTGAAATTACAAAAACAAAACCCCCCTAAAAAATGCCCTACTTCATTAGGAAAGGTCCTAAAAATGAGGACAAAATACATAAATATACATCTGTGGGCCAATGATATTTCCGGGAGTTAATCTAAAAAAAGTCAAATTTTAGAAATTATAGGTGGCCATAACTATGGCCATAACTTGAGTAGGGTGTCATTTTAAAGGTATTGATATAATGTAGATCACAAATATACATCGCGGTTTTACATGGCCGCCATTTTACCCTTGGGGGTAGAAGAACCAAATAAGTGCATACCTAAGATGCTACCTAAGATGATAATGCAAACCTTGTTCCTCCAAAGTGCAATTTTTTACACATGCTATTAAAAAAAATGAATTTTATCTACGATTGTTACGAAATATAAACATTGTATCTCTGTTTAGATGCGTAGAAAGTGATTCTTTACGTACTTGTATTCATTGCGCATGCGCGTCTCATAGTTCTGAAGAATTCCTCTTCTTTACAGCCCTAGGGTGGTAAAGAAGAGGAATTCTTCAGCTTTACGCACGATTAACGAGTTTATTTACAATTAACAAAACTAATTTGCTGTTCTTTTACTAAAGTAACTGTTTATATCGAGTTTTTAGTGAAAAACAATGAATGACTCAAGTGACTTTGACGAAAATGTAGAGTATAATACTCCTCCAGAAATAATTAATTCGGCAAAATATACAACTCAAGAATTAATGCCATCTTTATCAAGAGAAGAGATACGAACTTACATACAGCAAGTTTATTTTTTTCTGTATTTATTATTTAAATCTAACAATCAGTGTAGACAAAGTACGGTACGCAACTCGTGTGAAAACGGCATTTTGCATTGCTCGTGTGGTTTTACTACCCTCGCTGTCGCTCGGGTGCAAACTCCATACTCGCATGCAAAATGCTACTTTCCGCACTCGACTCGTAATGTACTATTAATGACCGAAGAAACCCTTTTAGTAGCTGGCTGGCAAGTAATTGGCGGGATTTTTTTAATATTGTTTTTTGGTCTTTATTGAACCGCTATCATCGACGAATAAGTGAAGTTGAATTTCGTTCTCTTTCCCCCCTTCCTCGCCAAAACAGGATCATAGAATCTCAATTGTTAGTTAAACTCTTCATCGGTAACAGCATCCCAGTTATCGGTAACCTCAGTTGGTTACCCGCACTCATGGGTGGGTAACCAACCAAATTATTATACCCAGTTACCCAAGTGATAAAATAACAAAACTATTTGGTGACAAGGAAAGCGTGTATTGGTTACTTATGGGAGTATCGTGGTCAGGTTTCAAGTATCTAAGTAGAAGCAGTTAAGCAGTAAAGCCATACTAGTAGCAGACAAGCCTCGTATCAACCCACTTACCTACTTCAACCGTATCACAATCACACTAGAGAGTTCATCACTGTAAATACAGACTTACTTCTAGCAACACAAGCAAACTAAACCATATAATCTGTCTTTACTTGTCAACTCACCAATACCAACACATCTAGTCATTTTATACTCATTACAAAGTCTCAAAGTAATCTTAATGGTTTCTAGTTTCTCATAGCGGACAATAATTTCTTAAGAATCTCCTGTATGGAAGAGCTTTAACTCTTCATTAATGTAATAAATACTTTCTAAATGATTACATTTATTTTCCCTTAACTTTTTCTTTCTTTCAACACCACATTTGATTTCTTTTATCTTTTCCTTTTCTTTCCAGACAACATTTCATTACTTTTCCCTTTTCCTTTTCTTTACAGGCAACATTTGATTTCTTTTCCCTTTCCTTTTTTTCTATACCACTGATTTCTTTTTCTTTTCTTTCTAAACAACATTTGATTTCTTTTCCCTTTTCCTTTCCTTTCTAGACAAGGTAATAATTATTTCTTTTCACGGCCTTCCCCTAATCCTTAATACTCATATACATATAAAGACTTAATTCATAGTTAATGGAAATTATCATACCAAATTTACTGCATTCTCAGCTGAGTTCTATCAGCTCAGCTGTTTTTAATAATAAGCGGTATATTATCTCCAGCATTAAACACTTACCTGAAAAAAAGAACAAAAATAAAACATTATAGCACAATTAGGTAATAATAAGTTGTTAAGGTATAAATAGTTTAAAGTAATTAATACGAATATGATCAAATAAAATGGAAAATAAATCAATAAAGTTCAATTTAAAAAATAATAAGCCAATTAATTCAGCACATAGCTTCTTTAAGTCATATTATCGATGAATTCGTTAATAAATTGATGGACATGAAAATTGAAATTGTGGCTGTTGGGACTTGTTTCGATTCCCATTGGTGTCTCACTTATTTTTATTCAATATAAAATGTATGTCAGTTATAATTAATGTGACACTATCTGTAGGCTACTTTCATTAAACCAACCAAATTTCTTTAAAATCAAATGAATACGTTCAAAGATAAATAGATACAAAGAAAGAAAATTGTGAGGAAAAAAATAAATGAAAAGAAAGCACAGAAGCAGGGTTAATTATGACCTACCATCCAAATTTTATCAAAATTGGATCATCTAAATCATAAATGTCATCATAATCCCCTCCAAAAAATGCCCCCTGATGTCTGAAACAGATTTCTGTTTAGGAATTTTGGAAAATGTTGTTTAAAATGATGACAATGGTTTGGTTGGCTTGGCTAAGCACGCGGAAGTAAAAGGTCAATTTCATTGTATTTGGCGAGTGCTTTGCTGGGAAGCGGGTTAATGACCTTGCTGGACAGTGTGATGGAACTGTTAGACATCTGATCCCGTCTAATTACCCTTTCTCTGTAAATATGTATAATAGAACGGACGAGGATGAATCCCCTCACACTTTTCTGTACTTAACAAAGATCCGAGAATCTATTACACTGGTAATCTATTACACTGTAATCTATTGCACTTATCTATTCCATTATAAAGTTAGTTAGAACCACTTGAATATCTCTGCTTACACTCGGCATCAGCAACATAATATATCAATTAGTACACCCATCAGCTTCATTAATATGAAACACTCGTTAGCTATAATACTGTTACATTTCAACTTGCACAAAGCAGAACAATATTTAAAAAAAAATATATATATATCCCGACAATACTGAATAAATTTAATTTATCATTAAACGAGTAGTTTTTATAATATAAAATACGTGTGGTGTCGCGGGACACCCGGTAGCAACCAAGTTCCTTACATTTTTCATTAAATATAAAATCACACTGCTAAGTACGTTTACATTGCTAACTACTGATACATGGCGGAGTTAGAAAAGAGACAGAATTAAAAGTAACGAACTGTTTGTACCTGGCAGAATTAAGGCAAAATTAAAAAAAGAAAATCATTATTAGTATAATTAAAGCAAGCGTCTTAATAAAAATATATATTGAATATAAGAAAAAAAGTTGATGATGAGTTTATAGTGAAAGAGTATGTTTGTTAAAGGAGTTTGGATTGAAATAGGACTGTTTTCTACCTACCCGGCCTATTAATTTAAAATATTATAAAATATATCTCTTCCCTATACTAAACAGCTTCTGCTTGTATCAGGGTGAAATTTTACATGATTATATTTTATTTATTTACAAAACAAAGTGACATTTTTGACATATTATAATTATATAACAAAAATAATCTGCGGGGTGCAACGCGCAACTAATGCTAATAAGTAACACTTAACATATTACACAAAGATCGACACATTGATTTTGTATGAATGTCAAAAAAAGACTGAATTATATTGACAGAAAATAATCAACAAAAATTAGAAAAATAATAAATAACCATGGATGTGCAAGTGCACCTCATACCTCCCCCCTTAGTGACCTTCCTCTAAGTTGTTCGTTTAGGGCGAGTTAGGGGCGAAGGTGACTTTCTTAGCCTTCGGAACTGCTTCTTCACAGTTTGCTAGGTACGCCGACTTCAAACGGTCAATTGAAATATGTTTTTCTTTGCCATTGACGTCGACTTTAAACCACTTTGCCTCTCTAGCAATAACTTTGTAGGGGCCTTCGTAGGGTGCTTCCAATGGCTTTCGCACTCTATCTACTCGTACAAATACGTGGCTTGATTCAGTTAGGTCCTTGTGAATAAATATTGCAGATGTTCCATGTCTCTTTATTCCTTGCGGTTTAATCCTCTCTACCTGTTCTTTTAACTTGCTAACGTAAGCGTCGTCTATTCGGCCTAAGTCGGTCTTAGTAAAGAACTGTCCAGGGAGTCTTAGATTGCGTCCGTACGTCAGTTCAGCAGTTGTGGCATGTAAGTCATTTTTGTAGGCTGTCCTTAATCCTAGTAACACAAGTGGTAGTGAATCAGTCCATTTTGTCGGGTTATGGCATTTAATTGCAGCTTTCAGTGTTCTGTGTACCGCTTCTATCATTCCGTTAGCTTCCGGGTGATAGGCTGTGGTCCTTGTTTTACTTATGCCACAATATTCCATAAGCTTCCGAAATGTTGTCGCTTCAAATTGTCTTCCTTGGTCGCTAGTCAGTGTTTCAGGATATCCAAAACGCGTGATCCATCCGGTAAAGAAAGCTTGGGTTACCGTTTCTGCTGTAATGTCTTTCAGTGGTATTGCTTCTAACCATCGTGTTGTCCGATCAATGCACGTTAGTAAGTACCTGCATCCGTCTGAAAGGGGAAGTGGTCCTACTAAATCTACATGAATATGTGCGAATCGTGGCGCATCAACAAACTCTCCTCGTGGGGCTTTAGTATGGCGATGTATTTTATTTTTCTGACACTGAATGCATGTGCGAACCCATGAAGAGATGTTCGCATTCATCTTCGGCCAGAAAAATCGCTGCCTAATAGCTTTGGATGTAGCTCTTCTTCCTTGATGTGCCAGATTATGAACTAAATCAAAAGCTGTTTTTCGTACTGCCTCAGGAATAAAAGGTCTCCCGTCCGTTGTTGTGTAAACCTTCCATTTTGAATTAGGGATGTCAGTCAGTTTAAGTCGTACGACTGTCTTATTGTCAAGTAAAAATTTCTGCAAGTCATCGTCTGTCTCCTGTAACTTAGCTAATGTCTCATAGTTAATTGTTTGTCCCGTAAATACTTCTTCCAGTCTAGATAGTGTATCCGCTACAATGTTTTTACTTCCAGAAACGTGTCTGATATCAGTAGTACATTGACTTATAAAATTTAGCTGTCGAATTTGTCGGGGTGAGCTTTTGTCTGTTTTCTGTTGAAATGCATACGTTAAGGGCTTCTGATCAGTGTATACAGTAAATTCTCGTCCCTCCAAAAGGTGGCGGAAATACTTTATTGCTTCATACACTGCCAGTAGTTCTTTATCGTATGTACTGTATTGTTTTTGGCTTGTAGTAAGTTTCCTCGAAAAAAATCCGATCGGACTAGCATTTTCGTCTCGTTGTTGTAACACGGCTCCTATAGCTACGTCTGATGCATCTGTCATAAGTGACATCTGTCCGTTTGTCGAGGGGAATGCCAGTACTGTCGCGTCTGATAAGGCTTGTTTACATTCGTTGAAAGCTCTGTCTGTTTCTTGGTCCCACTGTACCGGTCTTAGGTCTTTCTTCCTCGCGTCTTTCGTCAGTGCTGTCAAAGGTGCTTGAATTCGAGAAATGTTCGGTATAAAGTGATGATAAAAGTTCACCATGCCAATGAATCGGCGAAGCTCTTGTATGGTTTGAGGTTTAGGGAAGTTCTTGATGGCTTCAACCTTCTTAGTGAGTGGTTTCACACCTTCTCTACAGATCTCGTATCCCAAAAAACTTACTTGGTGTTGTCCAAATACGCATTTAGCAATGTTTATTGCTACACCGTACTCGCTTAATCGCTGAAAGAGTAACTTGAGGTGTTCTATGTGCTCCTCTTCGTTCTCTGACGCTATTAGGATGTCGTCGAGGTACGGCTGTGCAAAATCGAGACCAGCTAGCACCTGCCTGACGTGTCTTTGAAATGTCTGTGCGGCATTGCGTAGTCCAAAAGGCATTCTAATGAACTCGTACATACCGAATGGTGTGGTGATGGCGGTTTTCGGTATATCTGCCGGCTCCATTGGGATTTGATGATAGGCCTTTCTTAAGTCTATGGTGGAAAATATCTTGGCTCCATGAAGATTTGTTGTGATATCTTGGATATGGGGAAGTGGGTACCTGTCCGGCACCGTAACTGCGTTTAACTTCCTATAGTCGCCACAAGGTCTCCATTCGCCATTCTTCTTGCGCACCATATGTAAAGGACTGGCCCAGGAGCTTCTTGATGGTCTGCAAATCCCCTGTGCAACCATTTCATCAAAGGCTTGTCTGGCATCCTTAAGTTTAGCAGGATCCAGACGTCGGAACTTTTGGTACACAGGAGCTCCAACCGTTTGGAGGTGGTGGGTGGTGGAGTGTTTTACCGCTTCTCGAAACACGTCTTCTTCATGCAGTAGCTCTGGATAGTTTCTGAGCACCTCATAAAACTTATCGCTTTCTTGTACCAATCGTATAGTCACGGGTGGTGTCGGTGCTGTCTCTCCTTTGGTTGAAATGCTTGTCAAGCTGTCAGTAAGTCGAGAATTTTTCAGGTCTATTATGAGTCCAAATTTACTAATAAAGTCAGCTCCTAAAATTGGTCTACCTACGTCAGCAACTGTGAATGTCCACTTGTACAACCTACGTAACCCTAAGTCTATGCTTAACGTCACTAGTCCGTACGTTTTTATAGGTGAACCGTTGGCTGCAAATAGTTTTGTCCTAGTTGGTCGCTTCTCAAATTTTGTTTGGGGAGGAATAACCGAAATATCCGCTCCCGAATCTATTAGGAAACGAAGATTTGATTTTTTATCCTTTATAAACATGCGGCTACGTGTTACGCCAGTTACTCCTGCCGCTGAAGCAGTCTGGCTTGCTAGTTTTCCTGCTGCTTAAATGCACACGGTTTTGTACACTTACGTGCATCCTTTCCAAATTTGTCGTGGAAGTAGCAGTTGCCGCTCTTTCGCTCTCTAGCTCTTGAATTTGAACGACCTCGGGATCTTGACCTTCTACGGTAAGGTTGATGATAACGTCCTTTTAAGTATGCAACCTCCGATTTCAGAGTTGTCATCTCATTAAGCATTGTTTTCATAATTTCTCCTAGATTCGTAGCTGATGTCGTTGGTTCCTTATGTTCGGTGGATGTTGAAGCATTACTATGTTTAGTTACAGCGTTGACTGTCTTGTCAGTTGCGTTTGTGTCACTCAAGTCAAATATTTTATCAGCCATGGTTGCCAAAGTCGTGACATTTTCATTGCTAACTGATAAAATTGATTGCACATTAGAGGGTAGATGTTTTATCCATAATGATTTCAAAACTTCATCTGAAATTTTTCCTTCAGCCAGATCTTTCATTTGTCGCAACAGATGGGATGGCTTGCGATCACCTAAATCCATTTCGTTTAATAAACGTCTGATTTTCTTCTCACTACTTTCTGAAAATGCGGCTAGTAAAGATTTTTTAAGCGCCTCATACTTTCCAGTAGCGGGTGGTTGCGAAACTACATCGGACACATATTCTAACATGTCCCCCTCTAATGTTTTTATTATATGATAAAACTTCGTTGTATCTGCCGTCACTTTTGACAGTTCGAAATTAGCTTCGGCATGAATGAACCATAATTCAGGCCGATTTTTCCAAAATTGAGGTAGCTTTACAGCAACAGTAGCTACTTGGGATGTCCCAGCTTCCTCGTCTTCTAAATTAATGAGTGAATCATTCATTTTTTAATTTTTTATTGAAATAAAACTTTTTATGTCAAACTGTCAAATGTTTAAAAAAAAAAATATTTGATGTTATTATAATTGCAGATAAAATTTAAAACTGACCTTCACGTAGTTCCTGAGTAACAATTATTTTTCAACGTTCAACGTTCAACGCTCAACGGTTCAACGGTTCAACGGGGTCACCAGTTTGCGGGGTGCAACGCGCAACTAATGCTAATAAGTAACACTTAACATATTACACAAAGATCGACACATTGATTTTGTATGAATGTCAAAAAAAGACTGAATTATATTGACAGAAAATAATCAACAAAAATTAGAAAAATAATAAATAACCATGGATGTGCAAGTGCACCTCAAATCAAACCAAGTCAAGTAACAGGCTTCCTTAATAACACTTTTTCCCGTCTTTTGAAGCTTACGTTTACGCGAGCGTTGCGCGTAAACGCTTGGGCGGATAACGTTTCCCGACGAACTCAGCCTGGGCATTGGTAAAATGAATATGTGTACCAAATTTCATCTAACTCGGTGAACTTTTACTCAAGTTATCGTCATCTGTAGATTTCGTGACGGATTTTGCGTGACGGTGATTTTGGTCGTTTTTTTGGATTCCCGGGCTCCAGAACGTGCCATAAGTAATTGGTAAAAGAAAAATGTATTTTAATTTCAAAACAAAATAATCTGGTAATTAGTGTTCCACCATGATTTCTTCGAGTCCTATCGCGTACTTTACTTTCAAGACCCGTTATTGTCTTCTTTATTAATTAAATAAATTTTCCTTCCTTTTACTATAGGTACTTCTTTAGATTGTTACTCCCCTGTGTTCTTTTAGAATATAAACGACTTTGTCTAAATAACTAATAAGACAAAGGGGATATTTAGTCCAATGTACTTTGGGACAAGGACAAAGGAATATCACACTCCTGTTTTTATAAGGTAAGTAGCAGTCTAAAGAAGAACATCCCGTACACCTTCTTTAGATTGTTACTCCCTTCTGTTTTTTTAATAAGAGGAGTAACAATCTAAAGAAGCACCATATTGTTAAAATAGTTTTGTTTTTTATACATGAATAAAAGCATCAATTTAACACTTTTTAACTTATTCAGACGGTTAAAATTATTATGGGGCTATCTGTGGGCTACTTTCGACTAAATTTAATAAATATCGGATAAGTAATTTCTAAGATAAAAACATATTTGAGCTAATTATGGGACCAATGATGGAATAATTTTGAATTGTGACCTACCATAGAAATTTCATCAACATCCGAAGATTTGATTACTAAGTAATTTTATATGGTTCACAAAAATATTGAATGACAGACATGAGACCAGACATGTTCCCTGATGTCTAAAATAAATTCCTGTCCAAGAATGTTTGAAATCGGATAAATGAAAAAATAGACGCTTATAAGGACGGCCATAAGGATTCCGTAACCTTCGGTAAGCTTGGAAACAATAGTTATTTATGCACCTAGGGAGTAAAGTAAGCCATTATTCCCTGAGCGAAAAACTTGGTTCTTGAGGTGAAGCCGAAGGAACCATGGTCCCTAAATTCCGAAGCGAAGCCGAGGGAATTAGACTCTTTAATTCCCGAGGCCCAGCCGAGGGAATAACTCTAATTAGCTCCCGAGGCACAGCCGAGGGGAATAATGGCACTTTACTCGCGAGGTACATACAATATTTTATCTCCAGTAGGAAACATATACACATTTTCGTCCATTGCAGAGTCTCTATTTATTGTTTTAATAAATAACAATAATTATTAGCACTTTTGATAGCAGATATAAGAGATTCAATATTAAAAACAAATAAGAATTGGAATTTAACTCAAATAGAAGGTTATTTAGATGCAGGTTATAAACAAAGAAACACATGGTTGAAAAAGCAGTGTCGCCAACCTGATTTCTACAACTTCATTACATTAGCCATTCATTTTCTACTATTTATAAAATAATTAAGTTGCAATCTTCACTTTTTTGCCCTACTTTACATTTTCGCCCTACTTCGAGTTCAGGGATGAAAAGACTACTTACTTTAGTCCCTCTAAACTAATTCAAAATCATTAGTTTTTTTCCCCACTGGAGATAAAAATAATTTACTTGGTGAGTCATACGACGAAGAAACATTTTATTCAGCGATTAAAAGAGGAATTCGTTTGGTAGAAGTGTTTTAAACAGATTATCTAATTAATGGAAGACCGATGCAGCAATAATTTGCCAAGGTATTGATTCGGAACACTAACACCAGGCACCAGCACCATCGCAGACCTTTAGAGAAATCCAATCAACCGTGAGAACACCCTCCACCTTCCACACTAATTACCTTGTTATTGAGTCATGAATTTAATTATTAAGTAACCGTTTTAAAAGGACAAATTAGATTAGAGCGTATTTAATTTCAGAAGACAACATTGAAAGGGTTGTTTCTACAGGTCATTTAGAGCAAAACAGTTCTGTATAAGCTGTAGTCAGATTCTCAACTGTGCAGGAGGTGGTATTAGAATTAGAATTAGAATGCCATTTATTGTTAAACAATTTTACAATGATAAATTACAAACATGCATTTATAAATATATAGATGCCGTGGCGCCATATAAGGCTTGAAGTTACACTTTTTTACAAAAATTGTATGCATACATAAAAGCTTATAGAAACCAGTTTTAATGTAATTAATTTAGTTTTTTTTTAAAATAATTTAACCTAATTGTATTCACAAAACTTTATAATATAAGTAATAACAATAACAACATACTTCTAAAACAACTATTATAACATTCTACTAAAATCCAACCAATAACACAAATCTATATTATAAGAACAGTAAACAAATTAGTTAACTCGAAATTAAATTTATATTATTTACATTATTAAAATTTAGGTATAATATAAACTATATCCATGTATAAATTTACGTACACTCATGCATGTATAGAGATTTTCACACATTTATCGTTAGTTATTTATTTTATTATTCGTTATTATGTTTATTATTATTTTATTTTCATTATTATTATTACAACTATTATTTTATTATTTTATTTTATTTTCTATTATTACGTTTATTATTATTATTATTGTTGTTGTTGTAATTATTATTATTATTTCAGGTGATATACTCTATTAAAAAAATGCGCAAGTAAAGAAAAGTTAGTTCTATTAATAAGACAGAGTTTTTAGAGATATGCGCCCCCAAATTTAAAGCTAAAATGATTTCACTGTTTTTAATGTTTTTGTTCCAAATTTTATCATAATCGGTCCAGTAGTTTAGGCGTCTCCACAGACAGCAGACAAGCTATAGATAGACATTATCCTCAAATTTTCATGGTGGTGCATTGTCTCTTTAATAATAATTTTCTCCATATTATTTTCAACTAAGAAGCCTCAATAATTATGTATTTTGAAAATTTAATCTTTACCACTTGACATTTAATTTAAAATCGTGAATTTTACAAAAACTCCATTTAAATTTTATTGATTTAACATTTGCAAATCAAGTTCAGTGTTGGAATTGTTGTTTTTATATATATATATATTCAACATTCTGTCGAAAATTCTTCAGAGTTTAACCACCCACAACTTTGGATTTGAAATCCAATCAATATTCACTGGCTTGATTCGATCCAAATCAGGGCATGCCGGGACTTGAAATTTTCTTGTTTTGACAAAACAATGACGTGTTTTTCTTTAGACGCGAAGACTTAGGTGGAACAAGAAGCTCGGACTTTCTTCAGCTCAAAGCAGCGCTATTGATTGTCAATTCACGCGGCGTCCGCTTACCTCCTCGCGAGGAACAGGATGTAACTGGGATGGCCCCGAATCGACCCCAACCTTCTTATAAATTCAATTCATCATCTCCTCGTCCCGTCAACGTTAGCAAGTTAAAACCCGTTAGCATAGAAAACAAACAAAACAAGAGACCCCAACTTGAAAAAGAGAAAAACTTTTCAGTTTTGACCTGCGATTAATTTGAAAAAAAAATCTGATAATTATTGAGACACCGCATCCTCGCGAACTTTACCGATGTTATGCTTTTCCAATTCATTATTGTCTAATTTATTTAAATACCAAAAAATGGATGTATATTGCATATACTTTATATTAAGGTTAAAACTATTTCCCCCTATGCAAAATTCAATGAGCGCAGATGGTTGCAATTAATATAGGACCATAAATAGGCTAAATATTCGACAAATAATTCAAATTTGTTACAAATTAGATGACTCCTTTTAAACATAAACGTGTTGATTTTTGGATAAGCTTCAATTTTTTTTAACAGTAAGGATTTTTATAGTAAGCTTCAAAAGACGGGAAAAAGTGTTATTAAGGAAGCCTGTTACTTGACTTATTTTGATTATTTTTGTTATATATATGTCAAAAATGTCACTTTGTTTTGTAAATAAATAAAATATAATCATGTAAAATTTCACCCTGATACAAGCAGAAGCTGTGGAGTAGGGAAGGGATATATTTTAAATTAATTGGCCGGGTAGGTAGAAAACAGTCCTATTTCAATCCAAACTCCTTTAACAAACATACTCTTTCACTATAAACTCATCATGATCAACTTTTTTCTTATATTCAGTAAGACGCTAGCTTTAATTATACAAATAATGATTTTCTTTTAATTTTTCCTTAACTTTGCTAGGTACAAACAGTTCGTTACTTTTAATTTTGTCTCTTTTCTAACTCCGACATGTATAAGTAGTTAGCAATGTATACGTACTTAGCAGTGTGATTATATATTTAATGAAAAATGTAAGGAACTTCGTTCCTACCACGGTGGGTGTCCCGCGACACCACACTATTTTTTTTTTTTAATATTTCTGTGTCTGTGGAAGAGAACCCAATTGGCGCAAAATGTTGAAAGTTATATTTTGGATCAACAATGGATCTATAATGGAACTACTTGGAAGTTAACATAATTTTCTTTATCTACGATTGATAAGAAATATAAACATTATATCTCTGTTTAGATGCGTTGAAAGTAATTATTTACGTACTTGTATTTATTGCGCATGCGCGTCTCATAGTTCTGAAGAATTCCTCTTCTTTTACCACACTAGTGCGGTAAAGAAGAGGAATTCTTCAGCTTTACGCACGATTAGCTAGTTTGTTTACATTTAACAAAACTAATTTGCTGTTCTTTTATTAAAGTAGCTGTTTATATCGAGTTTTTAGTGAAAAACAATGAGTGAATTAAGTGACTTTGACGAAAATGTGGAGAATAATACTCCTCCAGAAATAATTAATTCGGCAAAAAATACAACTCAAGAATTAATGCCATCTTTATCAAGAGAGAGATACGAACTTACATACAGCAAGTTTATTTTTTTCTGTATTTATAATTAAATCTAACAATCGTAGATAAAGTACGGTACGCAACTCGAGCGAAAACAGCATTTTGCATTGCTCGTGTGGTTTTACAACCCTCGCTGTCACTCGGGTGCAAACTCCACACTCGCATGCAAAATGCTACTTTCCACACTCGACGGGTAATGTACTATTAGTTAACATAACAACTTAGAAGTAGAAGGAGTTAGATGTTAATTTAAACGAATGCAACATCACCAGACTTTTTTTCTTATTAATATATTTTTTTTTAATAATAAAATATTTAATTTTCTTTTTTTTTTATTTCTACCCAATTTTTATTGTATCATATTATAAGTGCGTTTTTTTATATATATGTATATATTTTTTTTTCATTAAATGAAAAAAAATTATAAAACATTTTAAAGAAATGTATAAAACATTTCTTTATATTCATGTCCACATATTCATTTTTTTTTTTTTTTTATCTTGTCAGAACTTTCTTTTTGTTTTTGTATTTTAAAAAAAAATAAAATAAAAAAGAAGCATCGAGACACTTAAATCTTGTTTAAAATCAGAATCTCCTTTTAACCCACTTTTCTGTTATTATTATTACTCTAAATATTTTGTCTTTTAAAATTAAAATAAATGACAAAAAACATGTATTTGAATCAAGGGGAGGGGAGAGAGAAAATATGAACGTTGCAAATGGTTTTTCCACTGTAAGCTTTCCTCTCAAAGTTGTTTTATCGTGTCCTACTTGTTGTAAATGAAAACTGAAAGATACTTTTCTTTATTTTGATTTTTATTAAGAAAGAAACGAAACGTTCTAAATGTTTATCACCAGCGTTTATAAATTCGAGAGGAGGGGAAAAAGAGCACTAAATTTAAAATAAATTCACTGAAAAATTCAAAAATAAATATACAAGAGATTCGCATGATCTCGGCTTTAGTGTACTTGAGAGGCCGGTTCTCCGAGCCAAGGCTTCTATTTCCAGCGTGTCTGCCCCCCCCCCCCCGCAGCTTTCACTCTTACCAAATTTAGCTGTGTAAATATTTTTCAAACCTCCCCCCTCCACGTCCTGTTGGCCTTACTATAGACCAAGTAATTATAAATTTAACTGACGTTAATAATTAATTCATTCGGTTCAGATTTAGAAAATATTATTAATTATTACTAAATTTATTTCACAATTAATATTATAAATAATAATATTTTGTAATGTGGAAAAATCTTTCACATACTATCCGTAATAAGTTTTCCCACGTACTAAATTATTCGTCCAGTGTTTTCCAATTGTTAGTCGAGATGGGTTATCTTTATTAAATTTTATTATTATTGAACATTTAAAGTTAAGTCAAAAAAAAATAAACAAATGACTAAATCACTATAAATGGTGCAAAGCCAAGAGCTACCAAATCACTATACCTAGTTCAAAGCAAAGCTTTACCAAATTACCAAGGCTTTACAGGAAAGAGTTACCAAATAAACAAAGCTAGTCTGCAGCAAAGAGCTACCAAATGAACAAAGCTAGTCTGCAGCAAAGAGTTACCAAATGACCACGGCTAGTCTATAGCAAAGAGTTAACAAATGGCCAAGGCTAGTCTACAGCAAAGTTACCAAATGAACAAGGTTATAGTCTACAGCAAAGAGTTACCAAATTACCAAAATTAGTCTGCAGCAAAGAGTTACCAAATGAACAAAGCTAGTCTGCAGCAAAGAGTTACCAAAGCTAGTCTGCAGCAAAGAGTTACCAAAGCTAGTCTGCAGCAAAGAGCTACCAAATGACCACGGCTAGTCTATAGCAAAGAGTTACCAAATGACCAAAGCTAGTCTACAGTAAAGAGTTACCAAATGACCAAAGCTAGTCTGCAGCAAAGAGTTACCAAATGAACAAAGCTAGTCAACAGCAAAGAGTTACCAAATGACCAAGGCTATAGTCTGCAGCAAAGAGTTACCAAACTGCTTCCACTAGTTCAATGCCAAAGCTGCCACACACTAAGGTTGATCCAAATAAATAAACAAGCCATTAATCACTATATCTGGTTCATATAGGAAAGAGCTAGCGAATAACCATAGCTAGTCCGAAGCTTAGAACTACCAAATGACCCAATGTAATTCTCGTTAGAAGCAATAAACAATGAATTACCTTAACCCTATACCCATCAATAACAACTTAAATAATCAGTTATTGGTTGCTCAGATACTATTTGTATATAAATATGGAATAATAAGAATGTAAGAGAGATAGGTACAGTATGAGGGGATGGGCCTGACCCAACAAGGAGTAAGTTGTCTGTCGCCGGTCTGGAGGGATCGATGAGTCCGAGACTCGAGTCTCCCGTCCCTCACCAACACAGCCTCCCACAGTCCCACAACAAACATAACTTCACCCTCCGTCTCCAAGCCACAATCACAAACTCAATTCTTATCTCAATTCACAACATTCCAATTCAATCCATTATTTTTGTTTTGTTTTGAAGTTTGTAACCTTTTCTTTCTCTTTCTTCAGTCAGGTGGAGGATGAGAAAGTAATCACAGACCACTCAGTGTTAGAAAATAAAACAACGGAAAAACTTTTTGTTAATTTTGTTTGTCTAATTTAAGAGATTATAATCGATTTTGGTTGTGTGTTACAAAAATATAACAATTTGATCATGGGGGCTACATACCTAAAAACTACAAAAAAAAAATTTACAGAAAGAATTACATTAAGGAGCATTTATGACTGTTTTAAAAACACAGTATGAATTGACTGTACAAATTATAATGGATAATATCGCAGACACAAATGCATGTCCCTGGAAAACAAACGAGTTTGGAATTCAAACTTTAAAGATAATACGACCAATTTTGACAGCATAGTAAATATAAATTAAATATAGCACATATAAATTTATAGCACAAACGTTCCGGTTTACCAGTCGGGTATACCACAACGTGTATGCCCACAATATACCTCCGAATGCTAACCCTTGGCCAGGGTTGCTGCCGTTTATGTAATCCCAATGGGAGGATCAAACATATCCAAATCGTTGGTTTTCAATCCCTATGGAGGACCAAAATACAAAAATACTCAAATCGTAGTATTTTCAATCTCTATGGAGGATCAAAAATACCCAAATCGTAGTTTTTTCAATCTCTATGGAGGATCAAAAATACCCTAATCGTAGTTTTTTCAATCTCTATGGAGGATCAAAAATACCCTAATCGTAGTTTTTCAGTCTCTATGGAGGATCAAAAATACCCAAATCGTAGTTTTTCCGTCTCTATGGAGGATCAAAAATACCCAAATCGTAGTTTTTCCGTCTCTATGGAGGATCAAAAATACCCAAATCGTAGTTTTTCCGTCTCTATGGAGGATCAAAAATATCCAAATCGTAGTTTTTCCGTCTCTATGGAGGATCAAAAATACCCAAATCGTAGTTTTTCAGTCTCTATGGAGGATCAAAAATACCCAAATCGTAGTTTTTTAGTCTCTATGGAGGATCAAAAATACCCAAATCGTAGTTTTTCAGTCTCTATGGAGGATCAAAAATACCCAAATCGTAGTTTTTCAGTCTCTATGGAGGATCAAAAATACCCAAATCGTAGTTTTTCCGTCTCTATGGAGGATCAAAAATACCCAAATCGTAGTTTTTCAGTCTCTATGGAGGATCAAAAATACCCAAATCGTAGTTTTTCAGTCTCTATGGAGGATCAAAAATACCCAAATCGTAGTTTTTCAGTCTCTATGGAGGATCAAAAATACCCAAATCGTAGTTTTTCCGTCTCTATGGAGGATCAAAAATACCCAAATCGTAGTTTTTCAGTCTCTATGGAGGATCAAAAATACCCAAATCGTAGTTTTTCAGTCTCTATGGAGGATCAAAAATACCCAAATCGTAGTTTTTCAGTCTCTATGGATGATCAAAAATACCCAAATCGTAGTTTTTCCGTCTCTATGGAGGATCAAAAATACCCAAATCGTAGTTTTTCAGTCTCTATGGAGGATCAAAAATACCCAAATAGTAGTTTTTCAGTCTCTATGGAGGATCAAAAATGCCCAAATCGTAGTTTTTCAGTCTCTATGGAGGATCAAAAATACCCAAATCGTAGTTTTTCAGTCTCTATGGAGGATCAAAAATACCCAAATCGTAGTTTTTCAGTCTCTATGGAGGATCAAAAATACCCAAATCGTAGTTTTTCCGTCTCTATGGAGGATCAAAAATACCCAAATCGTAGTTTTTCCGTCTCTATGGAGGATCAAAAATACCCAAATCGTAGTTTTTCAGTCTCTATGGAGGATCAAAAATAGCCAAATCGTAGTTTTTCAGTCTTTATGGAGGATAACCCAAATCACCAAAATCATTTATGCTAAATTAACTCGTGAGGATGAGGAAGCGGATGAAATTAATCAAACATGAGTTATACATTAAGCATTTGAAGGGATGAAAAAAAGGACAATAGAAAAATAAACAATTAACAAACATAACCTGTCATTTATATAACCTTTCATATAAATCATGGAAATGTCTTTGGACATTGAATCCAGTCGAGACAACCTTTAAACCTCACCCGCTGAACACGGTTTGGAAATGTCAAAAATGGCCAAATTAAATAAAACCTCTTTTACAAAGTGCTAAAGGAGCTATTTTTCCATTGATATCTCTGTTTGTCACCTCAGTATGTTTAACAAATCTATGCCCGTTGCTCTCTTTCGCTGCTTTGGTTGAGTATGTTTTCAGCCTTAAATTGATAACAGCAGTGAATTCACTAAACTTGAAGTTAAATCAGAATGGAACAGATGATGAATATTTTATCAACCGAAAAGAGGAGTTGAATCAAGTTATAAAGTCTCTAGAGCATTGAAACGTTGCTGGTAATTCTTTGAGACAAAATGTAATAAATATTTAATGCGATGGATAAATGTGTGCAAATCAATAAAGAGCTAGGGAAGATTCCACTTGTGTCTGCAAGGTAACCTTGTTATCTCCAAGGAAACCAAGTCTAGAATAGCAAAACACTAACTAAATCATTTACTTACAACCTGCTATACTCTCGTCATATGTATACCCTTAGAATAATACTATATATAGAAGGAGGATCACTGATAACATTGAAGCCAACTTTGGTTGAGCCCATAATCCACGTTCCAAAAAGTCGTTTTTGAAATTTGTAACGTCTTAACTCTGAAATTATTTGCCTTCGGTTATTTAATTTAATTTTTATTAAATTTTAATTACCGACAATTAGTTTCGTTTATTGTAATATTTTTATTGTGTTTTATCTTATTTTAGCTTGAAATATACTGAAAATAATGTTTATTATACCATGCCGGTCGAGGTGAAACAAATGACGTCAGAGTGAAACGTAAACAATAACCAATGCCAGAATTTGTTTTCTTGATGTTTGTGAGCGGGCTTTGAATAGTTACTAAAGCATGGCCAACCTTCTCGTTTAAATGAAAAAAAAAAATTAGTGTTGTTATGTTGGCAGCCTTAGTTATAGGCTCACCTCTCGGCTTCAGTCTCTTATCAGTAATTGCATTCTATGCTCCTTCTATATATAGTATTATTCTAAGTGTATACAATACGAGTACATTTAATCACCTCTATCCATCATAACAAACATAAAATATCATATTCATTTAACAAATAATGATTTGAAATAAATAAAAATCTGTCAATAGACAAATGCGACAAAACATAATCGTAGACTGAATTATCAAATGAATTTTACTAACGAAGCAGCTATCAATATTCAAAACCGCCTTAGTCTTCTTAAACCATGAGGAAATGGAGGATAAAAATAAATGAGCAGAAAATTGTCCATGTCACACACTCTCGGGCATTCAACTTGTCCTCTAGTCATCCTCTCAACCAAGGAGTGATCCTATAATCCACTTGACCTATATCTTGACCGAAGATTGACTTGGGCTCAACACACTTAAACCAAACCAACGGACACTAACAGAAGAAATAATCTTCTTTTGCGACTCTTTCACCAAAGATCCGACCTATTCCTTTATAATGAGATCCTTATATATTTATTATTCAATCCTTAAATCCATTTGGACGTTTGGAATTTAGCTCTGGGATTGCACCAACCTCTCAAATTTGTCCAATTCTTCGTCTTTCCTCCAAGTATCAATTTAGCAAAAGTTAAAGAGCGCCAGACACTTCAACTTAATCTGGGGCTATCAGCGAGTTACTTCAGATAAATTATACAAATCAGATAAGTACTTTTGAAGATATAGGTGTAAATAAATGTATTTTAGTGCGCATGTGGAAGAGAAATAAATTAGCGCAGAAGGTTGAAACATACGAGTATGAGACATAATCGTATATGAGACCAACAATAAGAAAATTATGGCCTGCCATACGAATTTCAATAAAATCTGACGTGTAGTTTTTAAGACATGTTGTTGGTTCGCAAAAATAGAGCGACAGACCGACAGTCAGACACGGAAACATAAATGTTTCCTAATGTCTGAAATGGATTTCTGTCTTGGAATTTTTGAAATCGGAGACATAAAATATTTTCGTTCTTCAGAACAATCACATAGCTTCCGTTACCTTCGGTGAGCTCGGAAGCAAAAAAATATAAAACCACATTGAATATTATAGGTATATATTTATTCATGGTAAAATTGTACACAAAGAAAATTTGGGAAACCTCTTAAGTTATCCGAGGAAATATAGATTTATCATTTTTCCACTTAATTCTCAATTTAGATTATATAAAAGAAAAGAAGTAAGTGAAAACGAGAGGGAGGATAATACGTGTTTTGGTACCTTTAAATAGCACAGAAATATATTTTCCCTAATATGTATCAATTCTAATAATATACAGAGACACACATACATACATACAATGTACACATGTCTATATGTGTGTGCGTGGCTGGCAGGTTTCAAAATCACACCAAAATAACTGATACATCCACCTGCACCTCTATTTATATCTTTAGCTCAAAAACCTCTAGAGATATTCGGATACGACTCCAACCCCCCACCACTCACACTTTTAATTTTAGATCTCTCGAGAAGTACATTTCTTGTCATAAAAAAAAAAAAATGTTTATTTATACTTTGCCAGTTTAAGAAAGTTGGCAGATTTCAACACATTTATTTTTATTTTTGCACACGCTCAAAAAAAAAAAAAAATAAAATAAAATAAAAAATAAATAAAAGAGGAGTTCGCTCAACTCTAAAACTAGGAATAATGAATGAAACATTTTAATGAGAAAGTTAAAAACCAAAATGTTCGTTTTTATGAATGAGAGCAGTGCAGTTTCCTTTCATAGGGAACCCCCTTGAATAGTCTTAAGGAGGTCTTACCGCAAGAGGAAAATGCCTCTGGGATCTCCTAGAGGATATCCTCTACAAAACCCCTGCCCACACACGGGAGCATTGCCTGGGATCCTACCCTTTCCCAACACAACTTCAAAACCCCTCGAGGCCGACTGGCGTCAACTCAATACGCCCCACATCTGACTGCGGCGCGTATGCTGCTGAATGTTCAGGATTTCGGAGACTGCAGTCCTCAGGTGGCCTCAAGGCCGTCTTCACACACATACAGCAATTCCTCCTGGACTGTTCAGTCCAAATCTCAAGGATTTTCCCTTCGTATAGGGCCGCCTTAAGGGTAAGGCCGGTGGAAACGCTTGTTCCGATTCAGATTCCGAAAACAGGCGGAAGAATTGAACAGCGTAGTTATAGCAGGACGAATAGTCAACATGGGAATTGAAATTGATTCCAAAAAGATCTATTTCAATTCCCAGAGAAGTCAAAAAGTACGTAGAAGGTAAAATTAATAATTAATTAATTAAAATCGGGCGAGTACTTTTAAAGATATAGCTGTTAATAAAACAAAGTTTTTGATTCGATTCCCAGAGGGGTAAAGCTTATTTTAATTCAATATTATGTAGACGGTTGAAATAAATATAAAGGACGATCGTAAGCTGCTTTTAATAAGCCATCGAAATTTCTTCAAAATGGAATGACAAAATTTGTGCGCATGGAGAACATAAAATAATGAGTGTACAAGGTTGAAATTAATATGGAACCAACCTCAGAGCAAGGAAGGGGTAGAGGGAACAATACTATAGAATCTCGGTCTCAATAAGTGGTTCATTATGATACCCCCCTATACTAACACTTTCAAGCGGCCAGTTTGGTGAAACAGTATCGACATCTCGATAAAAACTCGAAATTTATCTGATATCAGCTGATAAGTATAAATGATATTTTCTTACGACATTTAATATTTTTATTTTTAATAGAGTTTTCTTTATAAAAATGTTCTTCAATGTTTGTTGTTAACCTTATTAATTATCTAAAGGCATTAACGTCGTTACTAAACGTGTAACAGTTCCTAGATAACCAATAGCAATCTTCTTTGAGTGGGGTATCAAATAAATGCTACTGATAAGGATTTGTTGACAAGCGTCTGTGGGGACGGAAGGACAAGGACCAGTGACCACGTGATCACTTTAGTTCGCATTGAGCTCGCTTGGGAGGTTTAGTATAGGGGTGAAGCAAAATGAACCACTTTTCAAATCGCATTGCTCCCTCTACCCCTTCCTTGCTGTGAGAGGAACCAACGATGAGCTAGATATGTTCTACCCACTAAATCTTGATCAAATCAGATGACTGATCAAGTTTTTAATGCTTGGCTATAGTTATAATGGTAAGTTATAAAAGAACAGACAGAAACGAGATCGAAAAATGTTCCCTGATGTCTGAAACGGATTTCTGTCTGGGGAATTTTTCAATTCGAAGACATAAAAACAATATGGTTCGATACAATCAACGATGACAATGCTTGCGTTGTCTTCAGTAAGTTCGAAACCAATAATAAAAATAATAGAGAAAGATAAAAAAAAATAAAAAAATAATAGTTTCTAGAAACAGACGAACCATTATTATTCCTCAATTAAACACGTCAGAGGGTTTATTAAATAAAGGCAAAAATTACATGATCTCAAAATAAATAATTTAAACTTTGATTTCCCTTTGTTAAAAGTTAAAGTTTATTTCGGTATTGTGGCTTGGGGTCTGCAAGAGTCACTAGTTTAACTCCGTGCTCTTCTTTCTGCAATTTCAATCTATATTATTATTTTATAGTTTTTCCTTACTTTGTAACGATATTATTTTTAGTTTATTATCCACCCGGTAAAATTTCTGTTTAAGAAAAATTTAGGGGCGGATCGATGTTCTGGTAAACTGTTAGGAGGTATTTTTATTTATTATTTTAGGGCAGTCGCTGATTAGTATTCTTTCTTTGGTAGTTCTTTGGTTTTGTTCTTCTTTTTCTTTTTTTGGGTACACTGGGTGATCCTGAGAGGTTAGGTGTCTCTGTGATCTCGTGGTGCAAGAGCACTTTGGTGGTTAGGTAAAAGTGATTTGAATAGGGTGAGTTGGTGCTTAAGTTTTGGCAACTTAAACTAGGATCAACGAAGCAGAACACGAGAGTGGATTGCGCTGGTTGCTGTCTGAGACGCCAGTGAAAGCTTCGAGGGCCCCTTAAGTCCACTGACGACCCTCACCAAGTTCTGCCGGATCGAGCCGCGAGCGTCGAAGTCGGGGAACACCTATCAAGTAAAAACAAATTCAAGTAAGATCGACCAATTTCTGTTCTCTTCACCTTCCAGAGTGGGACGGCTTGGACCCCTTCCCCCACTCCTCCGAGGGTCTTCCCTCTTCCCTCAAACTACATCCCACTACATTCTACCATTTATTTTTTTTTCAAATTCTTATATTTTATTACAACCATTTATATTATTTGCAATAGCCCAGTTTGGTTGGTAGTACCACACCAATTCATAATTATTACTATTATCATTATCAATTCTTTTTAGCGAGCAGAAGACTGCTCTTAGGAGATTACCTGTGAAAGGGCCCTTAGGGAAACCAGTTAGTTTTGTAGGAAGATCTTTATTTTATATTATTCACTCTCTTAAAACTAGTAGTTTATTATAATTTTAATCTGTTATTATACCACAGGAGAATATAATTTGCTTCTTGGTTATGTACCCTGGGCCAAGGCAAGTGAAGATTCCACTTGCCTAATAAAGAGTGATCAGTTTATTAATCTAATCTTTATTTTAATTGTTTTTGTATTCTCCTCAATCATACCTACCTTTTATTATTCCCTGTCCCTGGATTCCCCATTCTCCAGTTTCCAATTGTCCTTTACCTCTGTTCCTCTGAGTTACTCTAGTGAGTGCTCAGACTTTAAGTCCCTTTTTCTTTGTTATTAATCCTTTTTAATTTGAATGGGGTGGCGTCCACTTTAATTTGCATTTCATATGGTAATTCAATTGTCAGGAGACCTCAAACACTGCCCAAAACCCCGCCCACCTAGCAAATCGACTGAGTTGGGCTATAACATACTCAAATTGTAGAGCCCATAGATTTTGGGGCTACAACTTCTACTGTATAGTTATAATTGTCACATCGGTATCTTTGCAGTTTATTTATAGCATACAAGCTGGATTCCCATGCTTCACTACGGATTGTGTAATTTTTGATGTATCGTTTTTAATTTAACGGGTATATAAACTTTAAACTTATTTTACTATGGGAAACATATAGATGTCAGAGAGTTTCTTAAATCTTTAAATCGATGTATCGAAAACATCGATGTATCGGACTTTAAAAAATCGATGTTCAACATCGATGTTGATCTTTCGATGTATCGGTCAACAATGATGTTTTCCTGAAACATCGAAAAGGTCGATGTTATCGATCCATCGCAGCCTAAAAAATGGACGACAACGAAAATCGGGGACGAGAAGGAGAGATTTTTTGAAAGTGGTGACCCTTTTTTTTTTTTTTTTTTGCTCCTCAGCTCGGAGGACCGATGTCGATGTATCGAAAACATCGATGTTTTCTTTCGAAATTTCATATTGGCATATATGAAAATTCGAGGCTCCAGATAAACTTTGCCCTTAAGGTAGCCCCACAGATAAAAATCACTCAGGGATAGATATGAGGAACGTGCCCGGGCATAGAATGTCACCTTAGAGCGATATTAACTAACTGGAAAGTGATCTTCTTAGTTGGGCCATAGAAGCATATGTGAGGTGTGCGCGTGGTTGCCCCATCTTGCTAAAATTAAACCCTCCACAGACGAAATCGGCAGCGACGTTATTCTGAGAGGAGAAATTCATGGACCATGCATCATCATGCAGCGCTCGGAATTAGGTAACCGTCACAGTACAGGCGGTCTGCTTAAAAAATAGGGCCCTATCACAGCTGACTTTCAGACTCCTGCCCAGACGGATAACCTTTTACTGTGAAAAAGCCATTGATAAAGCTATCTTGTGAGTTAATGGGGGCAAAATAGCACATTTTGTTCGTAAATACAACCATTAACATAAAAGTCAGCTTCGTCTGAGGGAATTTTAGCTTCATAATGATATTATTAAATTTTTTAGGAATGCATTGTAAATTTCCACTATTCCTCTAATTAGCCCTTTTTAAAAAACCTTCTGGTTTGACTGGCGAAAGCTGTATAAATGGCCGCCATCTTAAACCAAGATGACCGATCCTAAAAAGATTTCTTAGATTCTTCAGGAGGTAGAAGAAAATTTCATGGCCCGAGGTCAAGGGATTCCACAGGTATCGTCATGAGTCAGTGGTACATACACGGATTTTATAAAAAGATTTTACAGATTTGTTTCCGAACTCTTAGCTCCTTATAATAAAGGAACAACATAGAACACTAGATCAGCTTGCTTTGACTTGGTAAATTAAAAAATAAAAGAAGCTCATTATTTATGTACAGAATAACACTTAATTATTGTAATCAAATCCGTTGCTTCTTTTTTTCATCTCAGTATAGTAACGTGGTGGTGGTGGTACCCTCATCCTGGTATCAAGCCTACTTCTAACTGTAAATCAGATACTAAATATTCACCGTTACTGCTTTTTTTTCTATAAATATAAAGAATTAACTTGTGGTAAAAGCAGTACATAAAAAGTATCTGCTATTTAGTCCAGCACATAGTTTCCTCACGATATTTTATATGAATATATCAATTTAGGAAAATGTCTTGAGTACATTGGTTGAAACTGATGAGACCAAGGTGAGACCAACAATGGGCTTATTAGGACCCACCATCCAAATTTCAGGAAAAACGAACGAGTAGTTTTTAAGAAATGTAGGTTCGCAAAATTGTTGGACAGACAGACAGACAAACTGATGTCTGAAAAGAATTTCTAACTTGGAATTTTATAATTCGGAGAAATAAAAAATTATAGTTCTTCAACGATCACAATGCGTTCATTACCTTTGTAGAGCTTTGTTAAGCTCGGAAGCAATGGTAATTATTTCAACTCTAAATTTCTGACCATAGCACTCTTAAAATTCTGAAAAAAATGAACATATTTATAAAATAAAACGGTTGTGCGTGAAGTCTCACGTAAAAAGGGTTTCGTTGGTAATGTGACCATGAAATTAGTTAGAGGGACAGACAGACAGACACAGAAACGAAACACGAAACCATATGAGGGTATCTTTTTTGGTTTTACCAATGAAACCCAAATAAAGGTTTGAACTCTTTCGATTAAAACCTTCCGTAAATTTGGTCCATTTAAATACAAATGTGACCATGTAAATAATTTATACTTGGGGAGAAAAAATCTATTTCTGGAAAAAAAATATTCTTTTTAATTTTTATAAAATATCGAAGAGCGAGAGGTCGGGTTCAATTACCCATCGGCTTGGAATCATTTTAACAGTACATTTGTTTTATAAAATGATCAATAAAATGTAAGCACGAAAACACCATACTAACAACTAAAAAATGAAAAAAAACTGTAGACGCAGTAAATATGCATATGAAATAGTTAGGACGAGTATATATATTGGGAGATATTTGCCTTGAAGTTTATTTCCAATTAAGATTTTAAAAATAAGAGAAAATAAACTGGGAGTGATGGGGGATGTTCCTACACAGTGCGTGCTCTGTCTGCCAAGTCAAGGCCGGACAGACAGACACAGCGCCAACTGTTGCACTAACAAAACGCAGGCTTCCCGTGCAACAAAATTATAAGTCCAATTACAATGGCACACTTTGTAACTCTACAAACTTCTTTTTAATACTAAATAGAGAGTAAACATGGCAAACTAGAAATAGAAACAGTTATAGTGTGGATAACTTCTCTTGAAAAAAAAAACAACGTATTTTCTTACTTGTTACTTTATCATATCAAAAGAAAAGTATCGTGATAGCACGAAAATTCAATTTTTGATGGATTTACACGTTTTGAGGTCCCCTGCGTCGAAAAAAGTGGTTTTTAAAAAATGTCTGTCTATCACCTGTCGGTGCAGACGCCTGGAGCCTAAACCACAGGGTCGTTTTTGACGAAATTTGGCATACATGTTCAGAAGAACTATACGTTGAGGCGAAATCGTGACATGGATCTTACCTCCAAATTTGGGGGGCGCTACCCCCCAAAAATTCTAATAATTGGATGTACCTGCGAAAACTAATAAATGGATAATACTAGGGGGCCAAGTGAATATGAACTCGTATGTGAAGAAAGTTTGTCTCGGACCATTTATACTTTCTCAAATACATATTATTACAAATATAAACTAGGTGTGCAATGCAGTTGTCTGCTTGCAATATTGAGCTGAGCATGCATTTTTTATCTTAAACAATAAACATACTTATTTATAAACACCTGAAATCGGATCAGAAATACTTAGTAATATTTATAATTTTTAATTAAAAAGTTTTTTCCCTGTTTTTCTATTTACCCCCCCCCCCCCCCCCCCCCCCCTCTTAAATGAAAATATGACAAAAGTGAACATCACAACAATAACTGTACTATTAAAGACTATCTAATGACATGCATCATGAAGGGTATACTATTTTAACTTTTGTACCCGGTAACCCTGTGTACCAATTTGGACCATTTCAGATTTATACCTTCCTGTGGTTGGTCACATAAACCGTGCCGAATTTCGTGCGGATCGGTTCAGCCGTTCAGGAGGAGTATGTGTCCAACCAAATGCAAAGTGTGGTATAAGAGCTTCACTTCGCTCAGCTCAAAAATAAGTTGGTGGAGCGAAAATTCTATATTGAGATTGAGATATAGAATTACACGTTTTAAAGGTCCCTGAGTCTAAAATTCTCAGCAAGTTTCTTCACTCATCATTGTCTCCATTGATAAGATCCATATTGTAAACACATCCACAAGTATGTACAAGCAAATATCGCAATTTTGAAGAGGTCCTACAAAGTCAGAAAGTATTCGTACCCATGGTTCAATAGTTGGAGTCCAGGAATTAAGTGGGACTTCTAGGTTTTTGATTCTAAATTTTAAGCATGCGTAGCATTTCTTCACGAGTGTTTCCAGATCGACATCCGGCAGACGTAGGTTATCGTCTATAGTCTCTCATCTGTCGTCTGAAATTTGGCATTCGTGTTCAAAATAATCATACCCCGAGGCGAAATCGATAAACTCATTGTGGCTCTAAATTCGGAGATGCTACGCCCCCAAAAACTCTCGAGAACGTTTCCGACATATTTTGATTTAAAAATTCTAAACTGCAATTCTGCATAAAAACCAACCTAACCGTATAAGTCGTTTGTAAAATTGTTGTTGTTAAATTACATCCGTCTATTTTAGTCCGTGTTTTTAAAATAAATAGGATGTCGAGATGGGTCTTTGTTGTTATCACATAATTAGATGTGATTAAAAAAAAAAATGAAACAATTAATAGGGAATTTGTTATAGATGATGTAGAAAGTTGGCGACACTGACTCTGATGGTCATTTCATAATGTTTACTTCCTGTCTTTGTTCCAGATAATCACGGAGGATGTTTTTTACGTCTATAAATAGTGACTGTCAGTGTTACCTGTTTCCTTGTTTGTTTCTTCAACCTCATCTAATGTTTAATTGGTTATGTAACCCCCCGACTAATTATCTACTGTCATTAATTATACGCTGATAACAATGTCACTCGCATTAACCACCAAAGCATTCATTTATATTTTTTATTAACAAAAGTAAAAAATAGACTAATTGATGTGGCACATAGTTTCCTCACATCCTATTTCGTACTTAAATTTTTTACATTTAAATATTATTGAACATTTCATCAAAATTTATCAAAAAAATAACTTCTCCTGGGCGGGGAATCGAACCCGGGCTCTCTTCGTCCGCGTTTTAAGCTAATTTCTCAGGAACTAGATTTTTCCCCGGAAAACGGCTTATATCGTTGGATTCGTATTCAAATGGACTACATTTTAGAATTTTTTAATCAAAATCGTCGGATGTTTTTTCAGAGTTTTTGGGGGGTAGCGCCCCCAAATTTAGAGCTAAAATTCGTTTCTCGATTTCGCCTCGGGGTATGATTTTTCTGAACATGTATGCCAAATTTCGTCAAAATCGGCCCAGTAGTTTAGGCTGCACGCGTTTGCACAGACGACAGACAGACAGACATTTTTTAAAAACCACTTTTTTGGGACCTCAAAACGTGTAAATCCATCAAAATCTCAAAATCGAATTTTTGCGCCATCACAATACTTTCTCTTTATATGAGAAAGTAAAAATAGACCCCCGCGGGGGGGGTCCCGGTGCGGGGGTCAATCTTTCTCTGTATGTCTCCCGTAGTTAATGCTATATTGCAATTTGATTTAAAGTAAAATTTCGTACTTAATTGATTTTATGCTATTAAAGCCGTTATTGACTATTTTGTTTCATTGTTTCCCCCGTTTTTTTTAATCTGTCAAAATTGTTTTAATTTTTTACATGAATTAAAGTATCAATTTAGCAAAAGTTAAAGAGCTCAGAAGGTTCAAATTAATCTGGGGCTATCTGCAGGTTACTTTCAATAAACTGTAAAAGTTTCATACAAATCGGAAAAGTACTGTTGATAGTGAAGGGGTAAATAAATGTGCGCATGTGGAAGAGAAACAAATGAGAATTTTTTTTGGAAAAACATCGAAATAATAGTTATTTAAGTAACTAGGCAGCAAAATGGAATTTTGCTGACAAGTTTTTAAGTTTTAGTTCCGAGCCAAAGGCGAGGATAGGCTAAACAAATTTACTGCAGAGGCGAAGCCGAGGCAGGAAATTTACTATTTTACATGAGGAAAATTACATGTTGACTGACGAGGCGAAGCCAAGGCAGGCAAATGTTCATTACCTGCTGAGGTGTAACCGAAGCAGGTAATCTTTAAACGAGTCAGGAATGTTTCCTTTGCTGCATAGTTACATACAATATTTTATCTATTAACGGCAGAAAAATTACACTATTTATTATAATCCCTTTTTAATATATAAAAGATTTTAAGAAATTAAATTTGTAAAAAAACGAAAGTTTGAGTTATCAAGAAATCAAAACAAAGGCAAAACAATTCAGGGTTACCACTTTTTTTTATTAACAACTGTTTTTTTTTATCTCAATTTTTAGTGATTTTTTAAAAATAATCATTGTAAAATAGTAAAATTTGTTTGTCACTATAATTATTTAAGTTATTTTCAAAAAAAATATAACTATTTAGCAGAATATTACGCTTAAATATATAAAAATAAACAATGTGGTAGTGTTTATAACCTGCGATGAAGTAACCTTTTTTTAGTAAAATTTTCTTACAATGTGACAGCCTGTTTGCTCTTTTGCTGACACTTTGAACTTTTGCTGACACTTTGATATTTTGCTGACACTTTATTCAAAAGAATCAAGAAAAATGAGACTGAAAACAGTACAACAATGCTTAATTTTGCTGCCGTGAGTAGATAAAATATATTGTAGTGCATTGTAGGCCTTATGGTATGCTACAATTAACAGAATTGATGATATAGGAGAATTAACAAATTCTCCTATATCATTCTTGCTATATTTCGACTCAACGTTGGGTCATTTTCAAGCACCCATAAAAAAATAATTACAGCAATATCAAACTCCTATTCCTCAATTCAATAAGACAACATTTTTCAAATACATTTCTATATTAAAACCAACGGCGACACCGCTATGAAGTGATAAAGATCACGACATTTAATGTATATCGACTCTAACCGTTTTAAAAAAGAGAAAAACGAAGTTTTTAACAATACCTCACGTCTCACATTCTAAACGCATCGATTTTAATAAAACTTCTAAAGTCTGAAGTACATACGATTGACAGAGGAATGTGAAATTTTAAATTGATTCCTACCCAAGTTTTTGTGTAGCAAAGTGATACATTTGTTGTTAAGAAAAGGAGTTGCGAAAATTCAGGTAGTTGTATGTAAAATATAGGGAGATAGACTAGGCACTCCCATTCCTCTGTATGACCTCCCCTCCCCTCTTACATACATGTATTTTCTTATCTTGTCTCGTACTGTCAAAATATTCAATATTTATTTCAGTACGCTCGCTTCTATGTTGGTATCACGAGATGCTTAGTTGAATAAATACGACGAAATATTAAGACCTCCCCCTCTCTTTAGAGAAAATACTTAAATTGATCTAAAATTCAAATTTAAGATTTGGATGGCTATACATGTTTATCCCCTGAACCCAAAAATATTTGTCGACATACGCGTAGAGCTTAAACTACTGGGCTGATATCGTTGAAGTTTGGCATACATGTTCAGAAAAATCATACCCCGATTCGAATTCGAGTAATGAATTTTAGCTCTAAATTTGGAGGCCCTCCAAAAATCACTAGAAAAACATTATACGTGTCAAATAAAATAAATTAATAATAGACTGCCAATTAGTGTGGCACCTAGCTTCCTCGCATCATATCACGTACTTTATTGATTTCATGCTTTTACAAGCCATTATTTTCTAATTTATTCATTTCTTTCCCCCGCTTTTTAATCTGTAAAAATTATTTTCATTTTTTCCATGAATGAAAGAATCAAATTAGCAAACGTTAAAAAGCGCAGACGGTTGAAATTAATCTTGTGCTATCTGCGGCCTACTTTCGACAAATCATCCAAATTTCATAAAAATCAGATGAGTGCTTTTGATGATATAGGTGTAAATAAATGTATGTTTGTGCGCATGTGCAAGAGAAACAAATGGGCACATAAGGTTGAAACTTATATGAGACCAACAATTGGGTAATTGTGACCTACCACCCAAATTTCATAAAAATTAGATAAGTAATTAATAAGATATGTTGGTTCGTTAAATTGAGAGACAGACAGACACTGAACCAACAATGTTCCCAGATGTCTTAAACGGATTTCTGTCTAAATTTTTGAATTTTTGAAATCGGAGACCTAAAAAATGTTCGTTTTTCGAAACGATCACATAGCTACCGTTACCTTTTTCTGTAAGCTCGGAAGGAAAATCTAAAAATGGTCAATTTAAAAATAAAAAAATCGGTCCGAGACAACTCAGACAAACTTTCTCATATATGAGTTTATATAATTACTTAGCCCAGTGTTTCCATTTATTAGTTTTCAAATGTACATTTAAATATTATTGAACATTTCATCAAAATGTATCATAAAAATAACTTCTCCTGGTCGGGGAATCGAACCCGGGCTCTCTCCGTCCGCGTTTTAAGCTAATATCTCAGGAACTAGATTTTTCCCGGGAAAACGGCTTATATCGTTGGATTCGTATTCAAATGGACTACATTTTAGAATTTTTTAATCAAAATCGTCGGAACCGTTTTCGAGAAATAATTTTCTTTCATGTTTTTTCAGAGTTTTTGGGGGGTAGCGCCCCCAAATTTAGAGCTAAAATTCATTTCTCGATTTCGCCTCGGGGTATGATTTTTCTGAACATGTATGCCAAATTTCGTCAAAATCTGCCCAGTAGTTTAGGCTCCAGGCGTCTGCACAGACGACAGACGACAGACAGACATTTTTTAAAAACCACTTTTTTGGACTCAGGGGACCTCAAAACGTGTAAATCCATCAAAATCTCAAAATCGAATTTTCGCGCCATCACAATACTTTCTCTTTATATGAGAAAGTAAAAACAGTGTTAAGTCGATTTTCAGAGAAAATAGCTAAGAACGCGGATGGTAAGAAGAGGTCTGGTTCGATTCCCCGCCGAAAAGGAGTTATTTTTAAGGTAAATTGTGATACAATTTTCAAAAATAATTATGTGTAACCACGACAACTTAAAAAAAACTAATCAACGTATAACACAGGAGCAAGTAATTATGTACTCGTATATGAGAATGTCTAGTTCAAACTGTAGCGGACGGATTTGTTTTCCTTGCTCGATTCATTCTCCCCTGCGGCTAGAAATATCGCCCCCTTATTCTGTCTGTATATAAATGAAGAAGTTAAAACTATTAAAAAGCGATCTAGCTAATTTGGATGTGATGAATGGTTTTGATTGGTGCATGTGAACGGGTCTCTTCCCAGATAGTTATCAGCTGGTTATTGTATTGCTGGGTTCCGACACAGGACTCGTACCGTTATGTGCGTGCACAAAATTACCCACAATTCTTTCATTAAACTCCTCGCCTCTTTCTTGCTTCCTTACCCCTATCTTTGAATCAACAATCTAAAAACAATTTCATATCAAGTTTTTTTGTTTTTTTAAGTAAATTAATTTATCTACAAGTTTAATTATTGCGGTTACTCCTTCTTCTCGTAATTATTGATGTGTTAATTTTTAATGTTAGCGAATTTTTGAAGAAAATTAAGCTATTGCAATGGCTTCAAAATTTTTGTTATGCAAATTTTTGAAAATTCAATCCGTCTTAGACCATTCTTAATAGACTGAAATTTAACACTTTTTTATATGTCACTCTAGACTAAAAAATCCTTAAAAAATCCAATCAAATGTTAAAATGTCAATAATATCAAAAGAAAGGATGAGTTCGTAGGCCAGAATTTTTGGAGTTCATTTAGGGATCAAATTTTGACAATGTAGGGTCAAAAATAGCATAAAAACGTGTTTTTTCCATTTTACTCCCCTGTTATACGAAAATATGACAAAGGAGTACATAACAACAATAACTGTACTCTTAAAGAGCTTTCCAACGACATGCATCTTGAAGGGTAAATACTATTTTGACTTTTGTACCCCGTACCTCTGGGTACCATTTTTTTTTTTTTTTTTTTTTTTTTCACCCATCCAAATTCTAAACCAAAATTTTCCTATGTTATCATAGCCAATAATATGCAGCTTTCTTTGAAAATTCGCTCATTCACTCATGGTGCATGACTGGTCTTTTTTCACAAACTTTCTGTGAATTAATATTGGCATTTTGTTTGTAGTCTTTTATCTTCTTAAAACCATTTTTAGAAGTTTCTAGCTCTAGCTCTCTAATAAATTTTGCGTATTCTACCTCTACCTCCGTTAGTTTTAGTTGAATCGGAATCATCTTTACACAGTAATAGATAAATCTCTCAGTCTCAGTTTAGAATTCGTTTCGGACGTTTATATAAAGCCCTTGACTATTTACAGCGTAATTTACTCGAAGATATAGATGAAGAAATGAGAGACAAAGAAGTATCCCGTAAATAAAAAATAACTTCAAGTTCAGTGTCTATGATTTTGAAAAAACCGTGATTTAATATTTAAACTTATACGAAACAAGTGGAGATTCTAAAAAGAGATCTGGAGGTGGAAAGTATGAAGATGAGGATGATGCAGTTCTGCAAAGGGTCATATTGGTATGGGATAGAATCTTCCTCTTTCAGCAATTCTCATTTTTCCTTCCGAGCGGGTACGGAAGCTATGTGGTCGTGCTGAAGAATGAAAAAATTGTAGGTCTCCAAGACAGAAATCCGTTTCAGACATCAGGGAACATATTTTGGTTCCGTGTCTGTCTGTCGGTCTGTTGTTCAATTTTTGCGAACCAACATACCTTAAAACTACATGTTCAATTTTAATGAAATTTGGGTGGTAGGCCATAATTAGCCCATTGTTGGTCCCATATAAGTTTCAACCTTCTGCGCATATTTCTTTCTCTTCCATATGCGCACAACATACATTTATTTACACCTATAGCTTCAAAGTACTTATCTGATTTGAATGAAACTTTTATAGTGTGTCGAAAGTAACCCGCAGATGGCCCCAGATTAATTTGAACCATCTGCGCTCTTTAAGTTTTGCTAAATTGATACTATAATTCGTGTAAAGAATAAAACAATTTTGACAGATTAAAAAAAAACGGGGGAAACAATTAGACCAATAAGACAATAATGGCTTGTAAAAGCATAAAATCAATTAAGTACGTGGATAGGATGCGAGGAAGCTATATACTAAATTGTAAAACTGACCACTTAATAACATTAGAACTGAACAATACCCAATATAATTTAAAAGGATTACAGACTAATAGATGTACTGACATATTCTCTGCTAAATCCTGTTCCACTGATGTCTCCTATTAACCATATCCCTATATTAAACCATATATCTTCTATTTAAAAAAAAAAAAAAAAAAAAAAAATCCATTTACCTTCTCTTAGGTTCTAAATCAAGGTCTTAATACTTACCTAAAACAAAATAAGAAAAATTAGTTCTAAGGTCAATATAAAACCAATAAAAAATAAAACAAAGCAATATATTAAAACTATAATTATAAACTAAAATTAACACATAAAATTTCAGAATTTGCCAAATTTATTCAGATACAAGTTTTTTTTTCTTCTTTTTTAAAAATAAACGCATAAAAAGTAATATGTGTAATGTGTATAGTGTTGTTTACATGTACCTTACTACAGTACAAAAATCTGCGCGAATCCAACGTACAAACCAAACTTTCCCCATATACGAGTACATAATTACTGGGTCCAGTTATTTCCACAGATTTTTATAGTTACATTTAATTATTATTGACATTTTATCAAAATTTACCATAAAAAGTGGACTAACTTGAATGGATAGATTCGTATATTTATGGAATCTCTCTCTCTCTCTCTCTCTCTCTCTCTCTCTCTCTGTCTGTCTCTCTGTCTGTCTGTCTGTCTGTCTGTCTGTCTGTCTCTCTCTCTCTCTCTGTCTTGCTTTACAAATACAGCCTGAAGCTGTGAGAATGGTCACATGCGGGTACAAGGTGCAAACCCGGTTTAGTAATAAACCTTCTGTTAGAACTCTATCTACAAAGCAGGCTGACAGACACAGATATTGAGTATCTTCCTGAGGAGAAGTGACCTTAGTTCTTCAGTAGGCAGAATGGCAAAGCCAAATAATTACCAACACAAGCGTGTTAATGCAGGCCAGCTGCTAATAAGGGGAGAAGGGATTTCATCCTTTTCCACACCCAGCCTGCACACTGGACTTTCAGGCCAAGCAGATGTAGATGTCAATTTATTGTACAGGGCCCAATCTTTTGAATGCCAGTCAAAAGATGACAGGATTGTTTTTTTGAGTGAAAGCAGTGATTTGACAAGATGCTGTTAATGGACTAAATTTTTAAATCAAAATCGACGAAACTGTTTTCGATATTATTTTTTTTTTTTTTTTCAAGTTCTGTTCAGAATTTTTAGGGTCCATAGGTAAAAACGAGGCTCCTTGAAAATAGCGAATTTTCATGTCTTTCGATCACGTCAGTATAATAAATAGGGAACTTCTTTAGATTGTTACACCCCTATGTTGTTTTAGAATATAAATGACTTAGGCTAAATAATTATTAAGACAAAGGTTTAGTCCAATATACTTTGGGACAAAGGATTATCATATACTTTTATTTTATAAGGGGAGTAACAGTCTAAAGAAGAACATTCAATGCACCTTCTTTAGATTGTTACTCCCCTCTGTATTTTTTATAAGGGGAGTAACAATCTAAAGAAGTGCCATAAAGAGTTTAAAAAAATTTAAGTTAGGTAAAACAAACTTTTAAATTGTCGCTATCTTGGTCCATCATGATAATTGGCCCAGCCACCTGGACCAATTATACTTGTTAATGAACTCGTTCTATTTGCTAGATTGTCCACAGACCCTCTGTGTGTTGAATGCACTTACTTGGCTTATTTATTTAGATCTTGCACCCCAAATTTAGAAATAAAATTAATTTCTCAATATCGCCGTTGGGGTAGGATTTTTCTAAAATCAGCCTCGTCGATTTTATCCAATTATAGCTTAGGTCTCCGTGTGTCTGAACAGATTGGAGACTACAGACAGACATTTAAAATAACTACTTTAGACTCAGGAAACCTTAAAACCAGTGAATCCATCAAAAGCGAATTTTTGCGCAATTACAATACTTTCTTTTCATATAAAAGTGTTACGTTTGTGAGAAAGTAAAAATGTTGCAACCATAACAACTTACTACGTTATAGAAATAATAATTATAACTTATTAATAAAAATTTCCATAGGAAAATAATTCTAAGTCGATGAAGTTTAGAGAAAGGCTTAATTCAAGTTGGACACGCGAGTAAGTAGAATCTCACGAACTTACTGTTTACAGCAACCAAACCATCTATCAACGCCACTTCATGTCCATGTAAATAATAAATCCAATGAGCAATGTCACCACGGGGAAAAATTAACGGTAAAACAGTGTAATGTCAGCCAGGGAACAAAACAACTTGGTAATAAAACATGCATTTAAAGTTAAAATTACTGTTATTAAATTATCATTATTATTATTGCTTCAGGACGGCCAGACACAAGCTAATTCCGATTCAGATTTCGAAAACAGGCGCGACAGAGTGTAGTAAAAGTTGATTTGTCAAATAGAACAGGGCAGTTAAAATGGGGTGGTCAAATTGAACAGTGTGTGGGGGGAGGGAAGGGGGAACAAATTAAACAAGGTATTTAAAATAAGGTGGTCAAATTGAACAGCGTAGTTAAAAAAGGGTGGTCAAGTTAAACAGTGTAATTAAAGTGGGGTGGTCAAATTGAACAGTGTAGTGTGGTGAACAAATTTAACAGTCAGTCAAAGTAAGGGATCAAATTTAACAGCCTAGTTATAGAAGGGTACTCAAGTATAACATTGTAATGAATGTGAAGTAGTTAAATTGAACAGCGTAGTTAAAGTGGAGTGGCCAAATTGAAGCATCTATGTACCTATAAATGGGGAGTGGTGAAGTTGAACAGTGTAGTGGAGTGAATAAATTGAACAGTGTAGTCAAAATAAGGGGGTCAAATTGAACAGCTTAGTTATAGAAGGGTTGTCAAGATAAACAGTGTAGTTAATGAAAAGTAGTTAAATTGAACAGTGTAGTTAAAGTAAGGGGATCAAATTGCTCAGCTTAGTTAAAGAAGGGTGGTCAAGGTGCACAGTTTAGTTAGTAGTAATGGGGTGGAAAAATTAAACAGTGTAGGTAAAGCAATTATAATTATTAGCGTATGACTCAAATTAATTTTAATTTCCCGCTTTCCTTATGACTTCGTCGATTTCTGTCTGATCTTAAGCATTGAAATTAGTTAAAGTTAAAAATAATAAGTAACAATGATACTAGAAATAATAAACAATAATTTCAAGATAAAAAGAACTTTTTATATACTACGTTTTTAAATTTTCTGTTGAATCGTATGTAATGTTGATAATATAATTGTTATTGTTACATAATATATAATGTTAGTGAAAAAAAAAAAAGTTCCGAATTTATTTACTTCACATAAATGACAACCATCCAGAGAGCTGATCTTAAACCTATAAAAGGATACATCTTTGTACAACGGATCTCCCCAACACCAAATCTAAAGCATGCCATCGATATATTTGAAATAATATAATCGACAAATAATATAATCGATATTTCCTGTTTTGCTGTCATTCAATGTTTATCTATTACAAATTTGAGACCCGTCAAAATGAAGATTTCGTAAATATTGGATATGGCAAAACAAATAAAATAACTGGCGGATTTTTTCCAAACTAACTTTCCGCACAGCAAAATTTGCTGAAAACTAATTAAATTCTGCTGAAAGATGGCTAAAAGTATTAAAATAATGCATTGTCATCGTGTTCTGAGCTATGCTAAAAGTTTCATATGTCTAGCTATTCGGGAAGTTAGTTTGAAATCGAATGCCAGATTTGTACCGGACAAACAAACAAACAAACAAGAATGCAAGCTAATAAAAACGTTGTAAAATTAAACATTAATCCCTCCTGCTAGTTTCTAAAATTATTATACAATATAAACTCACCACTTATTTAAAGTAGGTATATTGTTTAAAAATCGATAAACATAATAGAAAACTATTAAAGCAATAAGGCGGTAGAAATTACTATTTTTAAATATTAACTGGCGGTTAAACAATGTTTTTTTTAAAAAAAGCGTTTAAAAATACAACAATAAACTTCCGACTCAATAAGAAGGAAGCGACCGTAAAACTAAAAACCATACGAATTAATTCAACTCTATAAATAAAGGCTTCTTCCTCATGTGATGTAATTATCAAATAAAAGGGGAGCATTGCAACCAACAAAACAAACTAATTAATTGCAAAAAAAAAAAAAAAAATACTAAAAATAAAACAAGGAGAAAATAAAAATTAAATAAAGATCTACCATTCTTTTATAAGAGCGAGTGATATAAAGAGAAGAGGAAAATAACCTCGTATGCTTTTCAAGAGCTGGAATAACCTGCGGTCAAGTGATGAACTACTTCAGGGAGAATCTGTTCATAGAGACCTCAAGTGAGGGTTGGTAAACACTGCGAGAAGCTTAATATCCTTTAGGAGTAAAGACGAATGAATAAACAACTAGGGGAATAAAAAAAGGAGGAGAAAAACTTCTAAACATAGACATATAGATGGATAGACATTAAACAACCCAACCCATTGACAGGGGCAACACTGACAAACAACAACAAATATAACAGAAGGCATCTTTACACTTGACAGTACTTCGCACCGATATAAAAAACTCCTACAGAATGCAATTACGTACTGATTACTGAATGTTTATGTCTTAAGAAGATAATCATGTCCTAGTCCCGTGTACATTGAACAGCCCAGAATGAACTGCAAGTAATTAGATAACCCACTTAACAAATATGAAAACAGCTGTTCTTATATCTCAATTTTTCAATTTTCTGAATATTGATTTGAAAATTCCATTAAGTTAAATTTTAAGCAGGTGGCGCTTCCAGTGGCTTGGACATGCACAGTTTGACAGTTTTTAGATTAGACAAATATATTTTCCTCACCTATTTTCATACCTTCAATAATCTCAACCCAATTTAGCATTGGTCAAACTTAATTTACCTCACTCAAAGTCGAGTTATGTTTAGTATATGTGAAAGGGATATAACTTGTTATTTATCAAAAATTAAGGATTATTAACACACATTAAACTAAAAAGATCGCGAGTACCCCTAATACAAATAAGGAGCAAGTATTGTGATGGCGCGAAAATTCCATATGCATATGGAGATTTAGACGGATTTACAAGTTTTGAGGTCCCCAGAGTCCAAAAAGGTGGTTTTAAAAAAATGCCTGTCGGTGCTGACGCCTGGAGCCTAAACTGATGGGCCGATTATGCCGAAATTTGGCATCCATGTTTACAAAAATATTCCCCAGAGGCGAAATCGAAAAAAGAATTTTAGCTCCAAATTTGGGGGCACTACCCCCCAAAAACTCTGAATAAAAATTATTTCTCGAAAATAATTTCAAAACGCGGATGGAGATAGGCTGGGTTCGATTCCCCGCCGAGGTGAAGTTATTTTTATGATTCATTTTGATGAAATGTTTCAATAATAATTAAATTTACCAACAAACACTCGAAAATGAATAAATGAAAAACACTGGGCTAAGTAATTACGAACTCGTAAATGAGAAAGTTTGTCTGAGTTGTCTCAGACCGATTTTTTTTAAATTAAAATCTTCGGAAGAGTTTTAGAGAATTTAGCTTCACAACGCAAGAATGATCGGAACGGCTCATAATTCTTCTTTCTCTTCAATTCCCTCGTTCAAGTCAAAATAATAATAATTAAAATTACTTAATTTTCGGCCCTAACTCGACTAACTCTTTCAATACCCCCCCCCCCCCCTCTCCCCTCCTTTACAAAGAATTAAGTCTCTGTAATATACAAACACAAACATATCAGATTATAACCAATTATCATTTTGCACTTAAATAAACACACACCACAATATTAAACCAAAGTACAGATACAAAACAAAACCTAATGTACTAAAACTAAACTAATGATAAGCAATTCAAGATATTTATTTATTTAATCGTTTAAACATTCCAAGATGATTAAAATAAAGACGCTTGATTAAAGCACGTGTATCCACGTTATTTAATCTCAGACTTAGAGTGGCCTATTAACTCAAGAGTAAACAATCTTCATATCTAACCTTTAATTCCACATAAAACCAATTAAAGTAAACATTCTTGTATTTGTTAAACAATTTTAACAGCTGTTACCAAGCTTGACAAAGGTAGCAGAACTATATACAGGGTAACCAACGATAAAATGTCATAACGAAACTGGCGGATTCTATGGGTCAAATGTAACAAAAAATTTCGGGTAAGCATATACCCATTTCTCAATAGTTGTCGAGATATCGATTTATTTCTTTTTTTAAAGGGTTTTTACTTAAATTTTCCAAAAATGTCTAATATCTCAAAAACTAAATGAGATAGAGAAATTGGGCTAAGGAACAATTTTAAAGAGCACAAAAAATCCTTTCAGAATCACTCATTTATTTCCAAATTATCAGCTGCTAAGCATCGTTTAAGTACTGTTACATTTGAAAATTAAACGTAACGTAAAGTATTTTTTTAAATTCCTGAGCTTTCCCCTCTGAATTGAGGAATGTTAGAAGTGTGGCGATTTCAGGAAAAACTTCTGCTTCTCATAAGCTTTCAAATGGTATAATTAAAGTTTAAGATCAACGAACTAGTTTTAGAATTATATGGTGGAATGTTACCAGAAGTGAAATATTTCAGTCAGGATCACAACCAATTCTTGTACAAATGCAAAAAAGGATTCCCCGAACGTCACTACACTTTGGGTTCTTATAGGAAATTTGGCACTGAACATAAAAGTTCCTTAAACATTGGATACGGAACAGCTTCGTTTTCGAGATATTCACAAAAAAACATTAATCACTTTTGGGCGTTTTTCCTAACAATTCTCAAATACTACGAATTGATTGTGCTCCTGACCGAAAACCTTCACGTCTAGTAACATTCAATCCACCATAATTCAAAAGCAGATCATTTGGAAATAAATGAGTGATTCTGAAAGGTTATTTTATTATGCTCTTTAAAATTGTTCCTTAACCCAATTTCTCTATCTCATTTAGTGGTTGAGATATTAGGTATTTGTTGGGAAAATTTAAGTGAAACCATTAAAAAAAAGAAATAAATCGATATCTCGAGAACTATTGAGAAATGGGCATATGCTTACTCGACATTTTTTGTTACATTCGACCCATAGAATCCGCCAGTTTCGTTATGACATTTTATCGCGGGTCACCCTGTATATAACAAATAAATTCAGATTCATTCTGAATAACGATTTTAATACGATTTTTCAAATTCAAAATTTCCACAGAACATTCTTCTGATACGACGCGAAACATTTTTGGATCTGAACACTGGATAGGCCAGAACAACCATTTACTGGATGGGTCAGATCAACCATTTACTGGATGGGTCAGATCAACCATTTACTGGATGGGACAGATCAACCATTTACTGGATGGGCCAGAACAACCATTTACTGGATGGGTCAGAACAACCATTTACTAGATGGGTCAGATCAACCATTTACTGGATGGGCCAGATCAACCATTTACTAGATGGGTCAGATCAACCATTTACTGGATGGGCCAGAACAACCATTTACTGGATGGGCCAGATCAACCATTTACTGGATGGACCAGAACAACCATTTACTGGATGGACCAGAACAACCATTTACTGGATGGGTCAGATCAACCATTTACTGGATGGGCTAGATCAACCATTTACTGGATGGGCTAGATCAACCATTTACTGGATGGGTCAGATCAACCATTTACTGGATGGGCCAGAACAACCATTTACTGGATGGGCCAGATCAACCATTTACTGGATGGGTCAGATCAACCATTTACTGGATGGGACAGATCAACCATTTACTGGATGGGCCAGAACAACCATTTACTGGATGGGTCAGATCAACCATTTACTGGATGGGACAGATCAACCATTTACTGGATGGGCCAGAACAACCATTTACTGGATGGGCCAGATCAACCATTCACTGGATGGGTCAGAACAACCATTTACTGGATGGGTCAGATCAACCATTTACTGGATGGGTCAGAACAACCATTTACTAGATGGGTCAGATCAACCATTTACTGGATGGGCCAGATCAACCATTTACTGGATGGACCAGAACAACCATTTACTGGATGGACCAGAACAACCATTTACTGGATGGACCAGAACAACCAACCAACAATGATTCAGAATGAATCTGAATAACGATTTTAATACGATTTTTCAAATTCAAAATTTCCACAGAACATTCTTCTGATACGACGCGAAACATTTTTGGTCTCGTGACCGGCTGTCCGGCAACATTCTTTGCAAACGCCTTTACTTTGACAACTACTATTACTACGCTTTAAATGAAATTAGGATGGAATGTTAAAGTTAGTAAAGCAGAAATTCCCCAATTTTAATGCTACCTTTTGCGCACATTGCCTAAATGCAAACCCTAATTGCCTCAACAACCCTTTCTTCTTTTATTAACGCACGTATCTATCAAGCTGAATAGACGCATATCCATTGACAGCCCGCACGGCCCTTGAATATTCTTGGTGGGATGAGAACCCAAATTCACCGAAGTCTGTCTTAACTGGTTAGCGCGTCACCAAATAACATAACCGCTAAGAGTGAACGTTAGCAAATAAATAACTAATATGTGTAAGGCTATAATTTAATACCGATTTTAATGAAATGTATGCAGTTTATAAGGGTTGCACAATGAAATAGAGTTGAGCATCCCTGTACTATATCATTAAATTAATATAGACGTAGTAAAATATTTCCATTATAAATTTGTTGGCTCACTTGGCAATGCCAAGTATTTGACATTTCCAGGTCGGTGCCAGATGCCGCCTACAGATATACCATGGGAGTATTAATAAACGAATGCAAAGTATTAACAAATATTTCTATAAATAATGAGGATATGACACAACAAATCAGTGGTTGTTCTGAGCCAACCAGTAAATTATTGATCTGGCCCATCCAGTAAATGGTTGATCTGGCCCATCCAGTAAATGGTTGATCTGACCCATCCAGTAAATGGTTGATCTGACCCATCCAGTAAATGGTTGATCTGACCCATCCAGTGAATGGTTGATCTGGCCCATCCAGTAAATGGTTGTTCTGGCCCATCCAGTAAATGGTTGATCTGACCCATCCAGTGAATGGTTGATCTGGCCCATCCAGTAAATGGTTGTTCTGGCCCATCCAGTAAATGGTTGATCTGACCCATCCAGTAAATGGTTGATCTGACCCATCCAGTAAATGGTTGATCTGGCCCATCCAGTAAATGGTTGATCTGACCCATCCAGTGAATGGTTGATCTGGCCCATCCAGTAAATGGTTGTTCTGGCCCATCCAGTAAATGGTTGTTCTGGTCCATCCAGTAAATGGTTGTTCTGGTCCATCCAGTAAATGGTTGATCTGGCCCATCCAGTAAATGGTTGATCTGACCCATCTAGTAAATGGTTGTTCTGACCCATCCAGTAAATGGTTGATCTGACCCATCCAGTAAATGGTTGTTCTGACCCATCCAGTGAATGGTTGATCTGGCCCATCCAGTAAATGGTTGTTCTGGCCCATCCAGTAAATGGTTGATCTGTCCCATCCAGTAAATGGTTGATCTGACCCATCCAGTAAATGGTTGTTCTGGCCCATCCAGTAAATGGTTGATCTGTCCCATCCAGTAAATGGTTGATCTGACCCATCCAGTAAATGGTTGATCTGGCCCATCCAGTAAATGGTTGTTCTGGCCCATCCAGTAAATGGTTGATCTGACCCATCCAGTAAATGGTTGATCTAGCCCATCCAGTAAATGGTTGATCTAGCCCATCCAGTAAATGGTTGATCTGACCCATCCAGTAAATGGTTGTTCTGGTCCATCCAGTAAATGGTTGTTCTGGTCCATCCAGTAAATGGTTGATCTGGCCCATCCAGTAAATGGTTGTTCTGGCCCATCCAGTAAATGGTTGATCTGACCCATCTAGTAAATGGTTGATCTGGCCCATCCAGTAAATGGTTGATCTGACCCATCTAGTAAATGGTTGTTCTGACCCATCCAGTAAATGGTTGTTCTGGCCCATCCAGTAAATGGTTGATCTGTCCCATCCAGTAAATGGTTGATCTGACCCATCCAGTAAATGGTTGATCTGACCCATCCAGTAAATGGTTGTTCTGGCCTATCCAGTAAATGGTTGATCTGTCCCATCCAGTAAATGGTTGATCTGACCCAAAGAGTCAGTGGTTGTTCTGACGCAACTAGTAAATGGTTGTTTTGAAGCAACCAGTCAGTGATGGTTCTGACCGAATCATCAGTTTACTAACATCCAACTTTCATTCACAAAAACTGCAAAATAAAAATCCAAGAAATTTTCCAAAAAAGTGATTAAGAAAAGTCAGAAATATTTTCTTCCCATATTGAGCTTTAAATAGAGTGATGTGTCTACAATTTTTGCTTCCGCGAGTTTAAGGTAATGGCAGCATTTTTATCATCATTATAAAAAACGATAATTTTTTGTCTCCAAATCAAAAATTCTAGCATAATTGGCCAAAACCTTGTCAATCAAATTAAGTCTACTCTGAGCTTCTTACCATACCCGATGATTGTCGGTCTGGATATCAAAGGAAGCCAGATGTTAAGGAGGCGTATGGCAAGGTGTGGACGAGCCATCTGGTAACATTGAACTGGTTCACGCGCCAAAAGCGCTCATTTATTTGTTTCTTTTATTTGTTAAAAATTGGCATTATTATAATCATACCAATCAAGTTCTTGTGGAGTAGTCGGTCACTGTTTACTTTTTACAAAAAAGTCAATTTCTACTACAAGATGAAAATGTATTAAGGTTAATCAGAATGAATCAGTTTTGTGAAATTGTAAATTTAAATAGTACAGGAACTTAAATAAAAATCATAGTATAGTGGTTGAAATTGCAGTGAATTTTGGTATAGATAAGGAAGATGTCGATACAAAAATGATTTAACAAATTGTCTCTCAAAATCAATGCTTGTGTGTCATGCGGTAAAACTTCCTGAAACAAGTTCCACTTCTATACTCTAGATTCAGTGGTTCCCAACCTTTTGTGTTTGCGGACCTACTTTTGGTTGTTACAATATTTCGCGACCCACGGTACAGTAACTAGCATAACATTCCTTAAAGTTATGTGATTAGAGGTGATAAGAATAAAGCAACATCGCAGTCAAATAAGGAAGTTTCACTTTAAGTCTATGTGAACAAAATTACACTATAAAATATATAAGCTTACATTTACGCGGTAAGTGAAGCAATGCTTACAATTTACCCTTGACATGATCGTTCACTTTATGCCACGACCCACCAAAAATCCTTCCACGACCCACCAAAAATCCTTCCACGACCCAACGGTTGGGAACCACTACTCAAGATCCTGCAGTCGAGATTAAGTTCGGCCATTACAGTACGTCATACGTGGTTAAATCTTTATTATTTCACTTGCTGGGTATCGCAAATCGCAAGTATTCCTCAAGAAAGCCCAGGGCCTATCTAGTATCGACGAATGGGTAATTAACAGCACTCCTCATTTTAAATAATAATCATAGCAGCAGCAGCAAAATTGTAGTTATGTATATGTAGTTTATGTAGTGTGGACGATTGAATTTTCTGTGATGCCTTCTGGCTTTTCCGTTTGGCCTTGCACATGGCATATTGCAGCATAGTATGAACGTGGCTCTACAGTTTTCATTGTTCTAACATAAATCATTATCTTGATTACACTAAATGTATTATTATTATGGATTTGTAATATTTAGTGTTTTGCTGTTTAACGCTTTGTACTGATACCACTGATAACGTTTCTGTTGCGCCTGTAAGGAGTAGTACGTGTTTATTATAATCAAACTTATGTGAGTTTGACCTTTGTTATCTGAGCTTGTCTGTATCGTGTCTGCAGACTCCTGCCTTTCCTCAACCATCGATTCTAAATGATTAATGACTCAAGTCCTCGGTTGTTGTTGTTGTTTTTTTATTATCTGTTTCAATAAATATTTTCATACGTTCGTGATCTGTCACTGGAATCGTTTCTTTCTAATCTATTGAAAATGCTAAGGTTTACGCGTTTTATTTATGTATTTCATGTGCGTGTTTAACATTTAATCGATAAATCTATTAAACAAATTCAATTTTCAATGTTTGAATACATTGTCCGTATCAAGAAAAAGGTACTGACTACATTGTCAGTACCTTAATACTTTATCATCATGATAAACTATTAATTATTTTCAATAAAATATATAAGAAAAGCAGGGAAAAAATACTCCACCTCTAGTAATTGAACCACAGATATTTTCCCCTTATTCAATCGCTCTCCTCCCTTCTCTATCAAAACAAAATTAAATTATAATTTATTTCATCATAGCTTGCAATTAATAATAAATTATCTTTCTTTAATTGAACGAGCGTAAATGAGTTCTTCATTTCATATACTTGAGATTTTAAAAGTTTGTTTATTTATCTAACGCTAACTAGCGTAAAAATTAAACCGATTTGAATGAAATTCGATACAAAGCTGCTTCATATAGCATTTGCAAACAAACTGTACAGCTTTTGGAAATTTAAAACTTAATTTAAAAATTGGGGCTTACGACTAAAAAACGCTTTTAGTCTACAAGACATGTTTATTACATTGTTTGAAAGGTCTTGGAAGAGTTGTAACAGAACATGTAACTACTAAATAAAATTTTCATTTTTAGCAGGCATTTTGAAAACAAATATGGCAGTAATAAAGGTGATAATAATTATGAAGCTCAATAACACATACAGCTATTTTCAGGAAGATTAAGAATATGGGAGCGTCTATGGAGTTCATCTTAATGAATAATATAAATAAACAGGTCAAGTGTGTGCTAGTGAGCACACAGCGAGGGTCCGTAGGCAACCCTGTATAGTTTATGTAGTACCCTATTGATGGTGTTTTTTAAAATGCTAAAAAGCTTACTTTGAACTATCCTATGGGTCTGATATTCTCTAAACACATAAACAAACTTCTGATAAAGTATTCATTACAACCATATAAATACATCGAAAAGACCATAGTTTTTTAAAAAAAACGTATTTTGTCAATAAAAAATAATTTTTTTTTTTTCTTCGGAATTTCTAAAAAGTGGTATCTTTACTTTTGGTCGAAGAATGTTCAGGAATTTTTTCAGATTTTTTGCACTTCACATAAGCGAGATAGAAGGGGGGGGGGGGGGGGGGGGGACACGTTTCACACCCACTTCAAACTTGCCTACGCTCGCCCTATCAAAGTTAAAACCAAAGAATTATATATTTTTGTAATCAGCTCGACGTACCCTTTCATATGATACCACTCACGATGTCGAAAAAAAAAAAAAAAAAAAATGTAACCCTTAAGTTTTTTGAAAAATATTTTTTTTAAGTCGCTATATTTTTAAAATATGTGGGCAGGTACAAGACACATACATGCCAAATTTCAAAGTGATCGGAAGAGAGGTGTAGCCGTGAGAGCAGGCGACTGGACGGACGGACAGACACACGCAGGAAAATATAAGGGCCCTTGGTTTTGCCTACGGACCCTAATAAATTGTCTCTCCACGTACAAGTCTTACGGAATCCGTATAGTCTTACCATGATCTCCGACACGAAGTAAACTGATCTCAATAATTAACTTTTCATTTATATAATGTAACTCTACTTCTTCTACATTCCGGCACTGATGAAGGCTGAAAGCTGCTTTGTAAATTAAAATAACCATAATTTCAAGATAAAAAGAACTTTTTATATACTATGTTTTTAAATTTTCTGTTGAATCGTATGTAATGTTGATAATATAATTGTTATTGTTATATAATATATAATGTTAGTAAAAAAAAAATAGTTCCGAATTTATTTACTTCACATAAATGACAACCATCCAGAGAGCTGATCTTAAACCTATAAAAGTTAAAACACCAAATCTAAAGCATGCCATCGATATATTTGAAATAATATTAATAATATAATCGATATATAATATAATCGATATTTCCTGTTTTGCTGTCATTCAATGTTTATCTATCACAAATTTGAGACCCGTCAAAATGAAGATAGCGTAAATATTGGATATGGCAAAACAAATAAAATAACTGGCGGATTTTTTCTGAACTAACTTTCCGCACAGCAAAATTTGCTGAAAACTAATTAAATTCTGCTGAAAGATGGCTTAAAGTAATAAAATAATGCATTGTCATCGTGTTCTGAGCTATGCTAAAAGTTTCAAATGTCTAGCTATTCGGGAAGTTAGTTAGAATTCCATTGCCAGATTTGTACCGGACAAACAAACAAACAAACATGAATGCAAGCTAATAAAAACGTAGTAAAATTAGCCAGTTTACATAGAGAGACAATTTATATTATTTATTATTATTAATAATAAATGAGTTCTTCCCGAGTTTTTTTATGTTCCACATCAGTTATTAACTGCTTGTTTAAATGGACTATATCCTTTAAATGGACTATATTGTATATATATAGTATATATACAAAATCGTTATAACAGCTCTTGAATTTTTTTTACCAAATTTCCAAGTTTTAAAGGGGCAGCAGGGTTGCTCAATTTCAATATGTTGCAAAGTTTGTCTTACAGTCTTACCGATAGTTTTTCTTTACAACAAATATAAATGGGCGATGCACATTACGCACAATAGCTGAGACTCGCTGAATATATTTATAACACACACACACACAGTTCATTATCTGTTAATTTATTATTATTTTATCTTCGTATCTTTGAGGAAGAATTTTGCTTATCATATGTCAGAATGTCACACACTTATCTGCCTTTTTTTCTTTAAATATTATTATAAAAAATGTATCTTATGTTATATTTATTATTTCACACTTCTCTCTTTTTTTTCACTTAGAAGGATATAAAATTCAAACATGCATGCATAACACACACACAATATATAAATATATTCTATTTCCTTTGCATAATGCAGTTTTAATCAGCAAATAATTAATTTTATCTCATTCTATTTGAAAAGTAATAATTTTATTGACGAATAGTTATACACGAATATAATATGTATTTTTTTTTTTTTAATTTATTATATTCCAGTATTTATTTATTTAATTATTTACCGTAGTTATTATTTGATGATAATAATAATTAGTTTATTGACCTTAATTCGGATGAAATTTGATTTTAGAGAGAAATGAAATAAAAGTGCGTTTATCTTGCATATAATTATAAATACATGTTATGGTGTTAATTAAATGATATGATATTGCACTGAGTCTTCAAGATAACCATGCACCCTTTGTACCGCGTACTCCTCAACTGAGTCATTAAAAGATATGATAAATAATTATTACGTCTTATTAATTATTATCTAGATGTAATATTTAGCCTACTCTACTGGGACCAAGAAATTTGGCATTCATGTTCAGAAAAATCATACCCGAGGCGAAATAGAGAAATTAATTTTAGCTCGAAATTTGGGGGCGTTACCCCCCCTAAAACTCTGAAAAACCGTCAAAAAATAAATTCTCAAAACCGGTTCCGAATATTTTAATTCAAAAACTTCTAAAATGTATATTTAAATAAGAATCGAACGATATTAGCTGTTTTCCAAGCGAAAATATAGTTACTGAGATATTGATGAAAATACCTAAATCTGATTTTGTTTAAATACGAAATCAAAAAGTTTCTGGTAGTCCAGGAGATAGCGTGCAAAAAAGTGTCTGACTAATATCAAGCTAGAATTTGGTGTATAAATAAATGTTTTGGTGCCTTTTAATAATTTGTGGTCGGCTAAGTTCGTCTGCGGGACATAGCTTGGCAATAGGCATTTGAAAAAAACAAACTGGTGGAGAGCGGCCATGCCTCGCCATTTTTGGTGGGCAATGCGATTTTCATGATCCTCAGTCTCAGTACTAATTTAGTTAGTAGACCAAAAATCAAGTTGATGGTAGTCGGTCACTTAATACGAGACCTCTTTGATTTTGAGTAATATTTGACTAACTAACCTATAAAGACACAAACTATCATTAACTTGAATTTTGATCTACTAACTAATTTCGTACTCAGGATCATGAAAATCACATTGTCCACCAAAAAGAGGGGGATGTGGCCGCTCTTAAACGGGTTGTTTTCTTTAAATGCCTATTGTCAAGCTATGTCCGGCAGACGAACATAGCCGACCACATATTCTTAAAAGGCACAAAAACATTTACTTATACACAAAATTCTAGCTTGATGTTAGTCAAACACTTTTTTGCACGCTATCTCCTGGACTATGGGATCTGGGACCGAGATTATACGAGGAAGTTAGTCTGTTATCTCGGACCGATTTTTCCCCTTTGGAGATTGAATGATTGAATTTAGAATAAAGTAGTTAAGTATGCAGTACGCGGGCTTCCAGTACACTCAAAGTGCACGTATGCAATTTAACAAATATGACGATACAAATTTGGGGGTAGCACATCCAAATTTGAGCTAAACTTAATTTCTCGATTTTGCCACGAGATATATGCTTTTGCTGAACCTGAATGCCAAATTTCATCGATTCAAATTTGTGATTATTATAATTACTGTATAAATAAATTTTAAAAAACGTTTTTATTGGTTATTATTATTTTCGACTATGAGGATATAAAAACGTATGTAAAAGAAGGGACAAACCTAACTACTATAAAAACGTATGTAAATTCAGCAAATTCTCAAAATCGAATTTTTGCGTCCCCATAATACTTCATACTACGTAAATGAAAAAGAAGAAATAACATACGTCACAATTAAAACTTGTTTTGCTGGGTGATGGACAGTAGCTAGAACAATAGGTTTAGATTGTATGAGAAAAAAAAAAAAATATATATATATAATATAATGAAGATGTGGAATTGTAATAAGTAGTTAGTGTGGTTAGTCCGTTATAGTTAAGCGGTAGTTATCTAGGCAAGGGAAGGCTGCTGTCAACTAGTGGTATCTATTAGTGGCCGGTGTGTTGATAACAGGGTTGATTGTCTCTCGCCTTGGTGGCAGAGGTTCACGGTACAAAGCTCCACGTGATGACGGGATCATGTCTCCCACGTTTGCATGCACAGCGAGGTCCTCGCCCTCTATATTCACATCTAGCATGTCTCGATGTATAGCCCGTGCCACTGTGGTATAATATGTATACTGTGTTTAACATACATCCCCCCCCCCACCGTTAAGACTATATGAGATGATTCTATAACGCTATGCAATCTCATACAATCCTCTTACCCCTTCCTCTGTTATTAAGGCATGTTAAACCGCTTCTTATCTATACTGTCAAAGCCATCGAGATATCATCGAGTATTGTTCCAATCCCCCCATTGAAACTATGACGTCATAGAAACACTAGACAAGTGCATAGTGAATAAAATTCAGAGCGTAAAATTAATTTAAATCAGAAATTACAGCTATCGTTCGATTTCCGAAGACGGGTAGGGACGTATGGAGAGATAGCGGAAAACACACCAACCGGCTTCATATTATTATCAAATGAGTTTTAATCATTATTATCATTTCATATTTCTCTAGACGCTCCTGTGCTTCATTGATACAGTAAGAGCGGCAGAGGGAGCATCAATTACAGCATGAAGACGCTTGGTACTATTTGTCTTTATGACTCATCTACTGGAGTCTGAAACGTCGCTTACACACTTTTTAAGAAGTAAAATTGCGCTATTGTTCCACTGGCGCCGCACTGATAAAATAGCAAATTGACATGAAAAAGTTTTATTCAATTTGTCCGAACCATTTTTCTGTTTGATAATCGGCTTAGCGGCGCTTCGGTTAATTTCCCGTCTTCCAGGTACCCCATCCGTGCCTAAAGACGGATCGCATTTTTAGCTTCCGCAGACAAAACGACAATGGCGTAACCAGCGGCTAAGTTTTTTTTGGGGGGGGGCACATTCTAGGTCAGTTTAGTTGAAGGAGGGGGGAGGGGGGTTATTCGTAGTGGTAACAAGAAAAGCGAACAAGGGGGGAAAAAAATTCCGCGCCCAGGTAACAACAACTGATTTAGAACGTATTCATAAAAAAATGTTATGCTGATGCTTACTGTAGTATAATATCTTAATGTATGTCATGGGCGTCGTCTGCAGTTAATTATTTGGGGGAGGGGGCTATGGCGGGGGGTCCGGGGCCACCCCTCCGGAAAATTTTGAAAACATGACCTCTCAAAACAGCGCTTTTATGCATTTATGAAATTTAATATGAGGTAAATGTAAAAAATATGTATTAAAAAAAAATACCGCAGTATTTTTTTTTTTTACTCCATTGGCTCTGGGAGGGAGGGGGAGGGGGGGCACGTGCCCCCTGTGCCCCCCTGGATATGCCACTGCAAAACGACACCCTTATACATTCTTGCGCTTGTCTGTCTATGACGCACCTAGTCTTCGATAGTACCAAACATAAAAGTTTGAAACTTAGCAGTCACGGGTAATAACCCACACACAGGAAAAATAAAGGGAAGCTCTAATAAATCATTCCTCAAAAACTAGAGGTTGATTAACATTTTTAATTTAGTTCCTTTTTCTTAGAGATCTAATTTAATTAATAATGTTTTTTATAATATAGATTAAAAATGTATATATTTAATAAATATATTTCATAATCATATTGTGTTATTTCAGAATAAAAGCTATGGCGAATAATGACCCTAAACGTCTCATGTAAAAGATAGAAAATAATTAATATTATTACACCTAGTCCATCCATCAATAAAAAATTAAAATGGCTAAGATCAATAAAAAATCTAAGCGTTCATTTGTTTACTTACCCCTCTTTTTTTAGAGTTCAACCGCTTAAGTGGGTTTATATGATGCACTAATAGTTAGCCTTGGACAGGTGTGACGAGGAACATGTAACTAGATCCTAGAGTGAGCAGGTGTACAAGATATGAAGGAGGGAGATACCGCCTTGTATTACACATCTCTCGCTTCCCTCCATGTATATTAACAGGTAACTGTCACCCATGTAATCAAATACCAAGCACCTGAGGCTTCTCCTTAGCCACACTATTAGACAAACCAGGGTGCGCCCAATAGACCACTTTGTCAAACACTGTTAACTTCTACACCCTTAGCCACACTATTAGACAAACCAGGGTGCGCCCAATAGACCACTTTGTCAAACACTGTTAACTTCTACACCCTTAGCCACACTATTAGACAAACCAGGGTGCGCCCAATAGACCACTTTGTCAAACACTGTTAACTTCTACACCCTTAGCCACACTATTAGACAAACCAGGGTGCGCCCAATAGACCACTTTGTCAAACACTGTTAACTTCTACACCCTTAGTCTTAGCCACACTATTAGACAAACCAGGGTGCGCCCAATAGACCACTTTGTCAAACACTGTTAACTTCTACACCCTTAGCCACACTATTAGACAAACCAGGGTGCGCCCAATAGACCACTTTGTCAAACACTGTTAACTTCTACACCCTTAGTCTTAGCCACACTATTAGACAAACCAGGGTGCGCCCAATAGACCACTTTGTCAAACACTGTTAACTTCTACACCCTTAGTCTTAGCCACACTATTAGACAAACCAGGGTGCGCCCAATAGACCACTTTGTCAAACACTGCTAACTTCTACACCCTTAGCCACACTATTAGACAAACCAGGGTGCGCCCAATAGACCACTTTGTCAAACACTGCTAACTTCTACACCCTTAGCCACACTATTAGACAAACCAGGGTGCGCCCAATAGACCACTTTGTCAAACACTGTTAACTTCTACACCCTTAGCCACACTATTAGACAAACCAGGGTGCGCCCAATAGACCACTTTGTCAAACACTGTTAACTTCTACACCCTTAGCCACACTATTAGACAAACCAGGGTGCGCCCAATAGACCACTTTGTCAAACACTGTTAACTTCTACACCCTTAGCCACACTATTAGACAAACCAGGGTGCGCCCAATAGACCACTTTGTCAAACACTGTTAACTTCTACACCCTTAGTCTTAGCCACACTATTAGACAAACCAGGGTGCGCCCAATAGACCACTTTGTCAAACACTGTTAACTTCTACACCCTTAGCCACACTATTAGACAAACCAGGGTGCGCCCAATAGACCACTTTGTCAAACACTGTTAACTTCTACACCCTTAGTCTTAGCCACACTATTAGACAAACCAGGGTGCGCCCAATAGACCACTTTGTCAAACACTGTTAACTTCTACACCCTTAGTCTTAGCCACACTATTAGACAAACCAGGGTGCGCCCAATAGACCACTTTGTCAAACACTGTTAACTTCTACACCCTTAGTCTTAGCCACACTATTAGACAAACCAGGGTGCGCCCAATAGACCACTTTGTCAAACACTGTTAACTTCTACACCCTTAGTCTTAGCCACACTATTAGACAAACCAGGGTGCGCCCAATAGACCACTTTGTCAAACACTGTTAACTTCTACACCCTTAGTCTTAGCCACACTATTAGACAAACCAGGGTGCGCCCAATAGACCACTTTGTCAAACACTGTTAACTTCTACACCCTTAGTCTTAGCCACACTATTAGACAAACCAGGGTGCGCCCAATAGACCACTTTGTCAAACACTGTTAACTTCTACACCCTTAGTCTTAGCCACACTATTAGACAAACCAGGGTGCGCCCAATAGACCACTTTGTCAAACACTGTTAACTTCTACACCCTTAGTCTTAGCCACACTATTAGACAAACCAGGGTGCGCCCAATAGACCACTTTGTCAAACACTGTTAACTTCTACACCCTTAGTCTTAGCCACACTATTAGACAAACCAGGGTGCGCCCAATAGACCACTTTGTCAAACACTGTTACCTTCTACACTCTTAGTCTTAGCCACACTATTAGACAAACCAGGGTGCGCCCAATAGACCACTTTGTCAAACACTGTTAACTTCTACACCCTTAGTCTTAGCCACACTATTAGACAAACCAGGGTGCGCCCAATAGACCACTTTGTCAAACACTGCTAACTTCTACACCCTTAGTCTTAGCCACACTATTAGACAAACCAGGGTGCGCCCAATAGACCACTTTGTCAAACACTGTTACCTTCTACACTCTTAGTCTTAGCCACACTATTAGACAAACCAGGGTGCGCCCAATAGACCACTTTGTCAAACACTGTTAACTTCTACACCCTTAGTCTTAGCCACACTATTAGACAAACCAGGGTGCGCCCAATAGACCACTTTGTCAAACACTGTTAACTTCTACACCCTTAGTCTTAGCCACACTATTAGACAAACCAGGGTGCGCCCAATAGACATTTCTAATCAAACCCAGCAATTCCAACGATAACGAAATATAATTACTTAACGATGTAACGAAAAGTAGTTATTTAATTTTAGTTTAGTTTTAAGATGAAAATTAATTTTGTGAGTCCTTAATAAATATGATAACAGCTCTTATATAATAAATTATTTAATATTTAAGCAGTAGTAGCTCCTCAAATGTCGATAATCTGGCAATAATTGAAAAACTTTGTGGAGTCAAATAAAAGTAAATTTTGCATCAAAGTGTGGGCACCTTTTTCTTGACGGCCTTAGTTAATAGAATGCACCCATTGTTCATAAAATATTTGTTTAATTTTCCTAGCCAAATACTCCATTGCTAACACTTTTGACTCGTCTATTTTTATCCTATTGTGAATAAGGCCTAACTGAATAGTGTACCAGAATCAATATCGCAGAGACAGTCCTGATGAAGGGTCAGAGAGTGTGATCGGCGAAAGATCGGGTGGTAAGCCAGATCACCGCACGCCCAATGACTTGCTTAAGAAGAGAGGCCGAAAAAGCCAGGAGAGACCATGTCCGAAATGACTTCATACCCGCGTAAGGGGAGACCTAGATCAAGCGAAATAAAGGAGAAACTTGGAAGAAAGGCGACTAAGAAGGTTCGGACACTCCTGGTCAGGATAGATAACTCGAGAAAGCCCAATGGAAGCATTAATGAAAGAAGGCCGGAGTAGTAACACTGAAAAAAAACTTTATGGACTGCATAGAGGAAATTGGAAGATAGAAGAGAAAAACGTTTTCCGAGATAAAAAGCAACAGTAAGGCCAGGCGCACACTGAACACAAAACAGTCAGCACACTGTTTCCGAACTTACGTTAAAGTATTTAGAGTGTTATACAACCCTTTACTCAGAACTCAATTAGTTTGTTTATCAAGTATCAATAAGGAGATTTTTAAATATAATATTCCGGAGAATGAGCATTACAGGGAATCAGTAAAGCAGAGTGCTTAACTCACCTCAAAACTAAATCCAAATATCGGCATATCTAATGAGTTCGAATCCCAGAGAGAAGAGTCATGTTTTAATCTGTTGAATCACATGGATTAGATGAGTAAAGTCAAGATGAAGTGGCAGACTCCCTTCCCCACCCCCATCCCAGTCCTGTAATAACAAATAACATCAATGGTGTGTTTATGAGGACATAAAAGAAACGGGTCAAAAAAAAAACAACTAGCTAATAATAAATATCAATCAATTGAACCAGATAAACAACTTTTTATCCTTATCTTTAATTATCGTTTTTACTGCATGATAAATATGTAATAATAATAATACAAAACACTTATCAACCGCTTTACGAGACCAACTATATATATACCTATTTATAAATGATCATTCAACAACAAAAAACTTTTTAATCTAAAGGCGGCCACAGACGTCGTTCTTTTTTGGCAGTTTTAACCGTACGGGTAAAACGGTCGGTGTGTGGCTAAAAACCGTCCTTCTTGCCGGAGTTCAAAAATATCTGCTGCAGCTTGATTTTAACCGTCCGTTTTGAACGTGTCGTTCAAATCAGCTCGTGTGTGGGACGACGCAGTCAAAAAGGACGGTTTTTATCAGTGTCGACTTTGTACAGTTTTACCCGTGCGGTTAAAACTGCCAAAAAAGGACGACGCTTGTGGATACCTTCGTTCTTCGTGTTTACCCGTACGGTTTTACCCCCACGGTTAAAACTGCCAAAAAAGAACGACGTCTGTGGATACCTTCGTTCTTCGTGTTTACCCGTACGGTTTTACCCCCACGGTTAAAACTGCCAAAAAAGAACGACGTCTGTGGATACCTTCGTTCTTCGTGTTTACCCATACGGTTTTACCCCCACCCCACGGTTAAAACTTCCAAAAAAGAACGACGTCTGTGGATACCTTCGTTCTTTGTGTTTACCCATACGGTTTTACCCCCACCCCACAGTTAAAACTGCCAAAAAAGAACGACGTCTGTGGATACCTTCGGTCTTTGTGTTTACCCGTACGGTTTTACCCCCACGGTTAAAACTGCCAAAAAAGAACGACATCTGTGGATATCTTCGTTCTTCGTGTTTACCCGTACGGTTAAAACTGCCGAAAAAGAACGACGTCTGTGGATACCTTCGTTCTTCGTGTTTACCCGTACGGTTTTACCCCCACGGTTAAAACTGCCAAAAAAGAACGACTTCTGTGGATACCTTAAAAAGAGATACCAAACAATAAAAAGGATTTTAAAAAAAAGAAACGTAACTAGTTAAGGCAACTTCCTATTCCACTTCTTTAATTATTGTTTTCATTGGGTCGATAATAAAAATGATACCCCCCCCCCCCCCCCCCCCCCCCTATTAATCAATCACAATAAAGCTCTATATATAATCCTATTGATCATTAAAAAAAAACCATTTAAAAGAGATTTAAATCAATGAAGAAGATAAAAAAAAAAAAACTAAATTGGTTAAAAGCAACTTTTTGTTACATTATTTCTCTTTTTAGCGCTAAAATGTTGTCTGTTTAAAGACAGAAAGTTGTTGATTGAGAGCGGAGTCAAGGTTGTTAGGTCGGTACCGCGCCTCCTGGGGGTCTATTAAATCATTATCAATGCCTGGTTAGTTTCGTTATTTCGTCGTAGCTTCTTCAAGTGTTTTATAAAAGGGGGGAAAAAATCCTGTAGAAAGTTGACTATTGACTATATCCGTGGCTGCTTGCAGGCCGAGGATTCTATTCCAGACTTAGTCAACTCTCACATCACATCTTTTAAGTAAGAAACACACTGAATTAAAAGACTATTAAAAAAAAGAAGTTTTCTTTCGGATAAGGAGAAATCTCGAGCCTGCTTCTTTCTCGGTTTCATTCCAAGCAAAAAAAAAAAAGAAGTGTGGAACTGGTGGCGTGCAGCGTGATTAAGTGCTAAGCCCACGGGACTTGGCCCCGAGGATGATTCATTCCAAGTTGTAAGTTGTTTCCAGCGAGTCGGCACGGTACTTACAAAACCTCCATTCTAATTCTGATCAAGGACACCTGTTACTTCAAGTCCCTAAGTGCATTCTTCAACTTCATTTTAAAAAAAAGGATCCTTAACGAAATTAGAAATTGCGTAAAAAAAAAACCATCGTGATTAAACACCCAGATATCCGAAATACATTACTTAATTATATTGAATAAAACTGTAAAATAAAAAAATCGGTCCGATACAATTCAGTCAAACTTTCTCATATACGAGTCCGTAATTAATTACTTAGCCCAGTGTTTTCCATTTATTAATTTTCGTATGTACATTGAATTAATATAATACATTTTATCAAAATGTATCATAAAAATAACTTCTCCTCGGCGGGGAATCGAAACCGGCCTCTGTCCGTCCGCGTTTAAAGCTATTTTCATAGGAACTAGATTTTTCCCGGGAAAACTGCTTATACAACTCGTACTTAACTTTCTCGTACATAATTACTATACGACCACATTGTTTTCCATTGTTTTATTTTATCAAAATATATCGTAAAAATAATTCTTCTCCATCAGGGAATCGAACCTGACCTCTCACACTTTGCAATTAAATATTTCCAGGGAAAACAACTTATATAGTTAGGTTCGTATTTATTTAGTTAGGTTAACCTTTATTTAGGGGAGCTAGCGTAGCCGTGTGGGTTAAACCACGTCTGCTCAGCCATCAATGAATCAGGAGGTCGTGGGTTCGACTCTTAATTACATGGCTCACTAATGATCACGTTATACTCGCTTTGGGGGTACAATGTACAATGTACAGAGGTTTGTAGGATGGTGTGATGTGGCTGGAACTCTACCACGGGGCTAGTAAAGGCGCGTCCACACTATGCCAAGCGGCAAGGCCAAATGGCATTACCAAGTGTAATGTGGACGTCTCCCTTGGCATTTGCTATTTGCCAAGCTTGGCATTTGCTATTTGCCAAGCTTGGCACAAAACGTGCCACTTGACATGCCAAGCCGAACCCGACGATTGTCGGTCCGGATCAAAGAAAGCCAGATGGCAAGAAGTCGTAAGTCGGCCAGACGGCTTTGCCGCTTGGCCTTGCCGACTGGCATAGTGTGGATGCGCCTTAAAAAGGGCCCGAATGAAGGCCAAATTGCTAGGTTCGAACAAGTGGTTCGTCCTACCCGTACCTTACTACTACTACTAGGTTCGTATTTAAATAGACTGCATTTTGGAATTTTATAATCAAAATGCCTGAACAGTTTTGAGAAGTCTGTTCGGAAAGAGTTCTTAAGGGGGAAGCCCCGTCAAATTTAAAAATTGATTACTTAAAAATGGCGGCCAATATCAAAATGAAAATTGGTGGGCTTGTTTGACTTACAGAGAGGTACATTCGTGCCAAATTTCAACTCGATCAGGACCATTTTCGATTTATTACAATGTTTTTAAATTTTTGCTGACTGCCAAATGTGTTCAAGATGGCGAAAAAAGTTGATTTTCCGGGCTGCACCACTACAGGTAATGACTGATTTTTCTGCTAAGTTTCAACTCTCTAGGTTAAAAATACCTTGGGCGCTAAGATGATAACACACATACATACATACAGACGTCATGCTGAAAACCACTCAGGAAGTCTTAAAAACACCTAAAACGGATAATTCCGTTGAAATCTCGAAAAAAAAAATAATAATAATAATAATTTTGGGCTTAGCACATTTTTGCGCATTACCCATATTAAATGTTTAACTTCTCAATATTTTCCCTATGTGTGAGTCAAAAAGTTACGCCAGTATTTTAAATTTCACGGTTTGAAGGATATGAACCAAATTAGGACGGACAGACAGACACATCACGCTTGGCATAAGGTTCCGAGGATGATCTACCAAACCCTAAAAAAATGAAAAACAAGAAAATATAAAATTCATAAAAATCTTAAAATTTAATTTTCTCACCAATAAAAAAACTTTCTCTTTCTATAAACTATACTTATATAAAAAATCTGTCCCACACAACTTTCTCATACATCATCACTTGCTCCCCTATTTTCTATTTTACGAATTCATACTGTAAAAATAATCCTACCCAGTGAAGAATTGAACCCCGATCTTTCGTTTCATCTCACTTTTAGATCATTATAATAATCTGTTATTATTAGTTTTTCATATAATTTTAATTATTACTATTAAACCTAACTTTTTAACCTAATATCTTATAATGTATATGACTTGTTTATGGTTTGAAAACGTTTTAATTTTGTTCTGTAAATTACATTCTATCCCAATTAGTGTTACTTATTTTTTTCATTATTATGATTATGTTTGTGTTTTTTTTTTCTGTTACTTTTTTTGTGCAGGTACGTGGGAGGTGAGAAATAACCGAGATGTACCTAATTTCAAACATTTAAGATCCTGTGATGGCGCCCGTAGAGTTTAATTTGCCTTTTGTAGTTTACTCTGCGGTGAGATTCTTTCTAACATTACTTGGTTATTGTATTATTATTATTGTAACATTATTATTATTATTAGCTTGTGTGTGCGGTTTAAGAAACTCGTTAGTTTACCTCCCACCCTAAAATAAGACGAGCTAATTAGGCATTGTCGGTTTTTTGTTGTTCTTGATTTTCTTTTATAATATTCTGTTATAAACCCATTAAACCCAAATGGGAGAATGAATCCATGAGAAAATCTTTTTTTTTTTTTATTTTATATATTATTATAACACACACACAAATATATATATATATATATATATATATATATATATATATATATATATATATATATATATATATATATATATATATATATATATATATAGTGTGTGTGTGTGTGTGTATCAGAGAAAAATATAAAAATTAAGTGGTGCTCGGTGGCCGAGCATTATATTATTACATTATTTAAGCAATGTATTATTATGCCCTTAAGGCGAATTCACTAATTCACCGCTGTGCTGGATTCAGAGGTCATATTAGGTTCATTATGTACTAAGTTATAATTAAATTTACCTTTATTTTCTTTTGGTTAAGAAATTTAAACGTCTTTAAGGAAAATTGAAATAAAACTTTATTTACTATTAATAACAATTATTTTTGTGGAGAAATAAAATTTAATAAAGTTGCCAAGCATAATATTTTCAGCACACTCAAATATTCCACAGGCAATTTATCATATCTGACAAGTTCGTTAAGCAGCATAATCGGCCCATCCGTTTACAAAATGGCGGCCGGTTGAACTACAGTATACAGTGCCCCTACTAGATGTCGCAAGTCGGCACTATCGATTGTTATAATGACGTCAATATCCAAACAATTTTTACACGATTTAACAAACATGTGTTTGTTTTGTGTTAGAATTCAATATTGTTAACATTAATTTTGTTTGCCCTAGAATTTTCAATGGCCGCTCCACACCACTTCGCGGTGTTCCGCTCATTTACTAAAGACAAACAACCCTATTGCATATAGTCGGGGTAAAGGTCCAAATCGAAGTACAAAAGAGTTTAACGGACGAGATATATCGATATGTAAAGTCTCTAAAGAGGTCGATAGTGAGATAACGTGTTGTCAGAAGGGCCATATAAAAGATTTTGTTTTAACTATTGAACCGAGTATTATATTTCAGGAAAATCTGGAGTGACCTAGGACTCAAAACGTTTTGAAAATTCATTTCGGTTCCAGAATGAAAGCATTTTCATAAAATAATACAATTGGATTCCAGGAAAATCTGTAGTGACCTAGGACTCAAAACGTTTTGAAAATTCATTTCGGTTCCAGAATGAAAGCATTTTCATAAAATAATACGATTGGATTCCAGGAAAATCTGTAGTGACCTAGGACTCAAAACGTTTTGAAAATTCAATTCGGTTCCAGAAGCAATTTTATAAAAAAAATACGATTGGATTGCAGGAATATCTGTAGTGACCTTGGACTTGAAACATTTTAAACGGCGATTTAATGCGAGTTTTAAATTCAGACGAGTTCTTAAAACTTTATTTTTCCTCTATTTAATCATAAGAACCTGTAAAATCAAACAAAACATTTCCTAAAAAAAAGGAAAAAAATTTGGTCTGCAGGAAAAAAAAAAGAAAAAACCAAAAGACGAAATGAGTAAGAATAGATAGATAAAAATGATGTTTAGGACATAGAGTCTAATTAGGAGTGATGGTGGTAGACAGGAAATATAGCGTCTAGCTCTCCTTGACTGCTCAAGTCAGGGGCTCTAGATACAGTGGGGGGGCCCCAGACTAGAATTAAACAATAATAGACATAACATCATCATCTGGACACTCTAACAACACTTAACTCTCTTAACTAACACATCAATCTACAAACTATTCTTACTCATATAAAAACACACCTTTAATAAATTCCACATTGTAATAATATAAATGTCGTAATTTTTTTTTACAATGGATTTCAATAGAGTTGAAAGTGTTCAGTGAAGGTTTCGAAGAAACTTTGAAATTCTATTTAAATACGAAATATAACGTACGTAAGGGAGGGGGGTGGGGTTAGTTTAGTTAGTTTAGGGTAGTCTTGGTCGTAAAGGATTAATTATTATTTTATTTCTATTAGTAGTAGTAAGGAGCTAGTACTATACTATTTTTACAATTAGAATTTTTTTTGACACTCAGGTTGACCAATCTATGTGAGGGAAGAAATAAAATCCCACATGCCACTAGGCCTGTGGGAGGGGTAGAAATGCATAATTTGTTTGTCAACAAAAGAAGGTTATTTTACTGCTTCAACAAATCGCCATCTCTTTACCTGATCTTGCCACTTAGATTTTCACTTCTTATTTGCAAATATGTTTTGAAATTTAATGTAAGAGTGTATTTCCTTTATATAGAATCATAAAATTTAATGTTGTTAATAAAATTTTATAAGAAGTGTAGGCTTAAATCTACTTAGGTGAAGAATAAATTTACCCAACAGATGATGAATTATAATGAAATGAAGTGTAAGAACTTTTGTTAATTCAGTCGAGGTTTACATTTTAATGTATCAATGTTTTTACAGTCAAAGTTTAAGTTATTATTTTCCGGTAAATAAACAATAAACCCTATTATATAACATGGAAATATTGCCCTTTTTTGTTTATGTATAGCTGAATTTTCTAAAAATGTTAATAATTTTTCCTGCTCATACTGCATATTTCGAATTATTTCGTACATGATTTACGATAACGATTACTGAGATTATTATTTTGCTGCCATGTTATTTTGTCAGACTAACTTAAAAAAAATGAAATGACGGATATTTACAAGTAAAATTCAAAACCAGTGTAATATTCAGCGTATCAAGCGATGGAGGTTATAAAGTCTCTTGGAAGGGTTACCCTTAGGTCCGAGCCCCTCCACAAGAGATATTTTTATTTGCCTAGTTGGCCCGACCTTCTCGAATTCAAAATCCAGCGATTTCATTGGCTCTCCACATTTTTTCGATTTTCCTGCGCTGTCAAAAAACAAAACAAATTGTAAAAAGAGTATATAGTACTAGACGGGCAGGATGAACCACTTGTTTGAACCTAGCAATTAGCCATGTTTAGGACCTTTAGTTAGAGTTGCAGCCACTTCACACATCATATACCTTTGTACATTGTACCGCCGAAGCGAGTATAATGTGATCATTATTGAACCATATAAATCAGAGCATCACGGCGAGGGATCGAACCCACGATCTCGTACCGCTATTGTTTCAGTAATGGCCGAGGAGACGTAGTAAGTAATTTTATCTACGATTGATACGAAATATAAACATTATATCTTTGTTTAGATGCGTAGAAAGTGATTATTTACGTACTTGTATTCATTGCGCATGCGCGTCTCATAGTTCTGAATAATTCCTCTTCTTTACCACGCTAGTGCGGTAAAGAAGAGGAATTCTTCAGCTTTACGCACGATTAGTGAGTTTGTTTACATTTAACAAAACTAATTTGGTGTTCTTTTATTAAAGTAAATGTTTATATCGAGTTTTTAGTGAAAAACAATGAGTGAATCAAGTGACTTTGACGAAAATGTGGAGAATAATAATCCTCCAGAAATAATTAATTCGGCAAATAATACAACTAATGAATTAATGCCATCTTTATCAAGAGAGAGATACGAACTTACATACAGCAAGTTTATTTGTTTCTGTATTTATTATTTAAATCTAACAATCGTAGATAGAGTAAGGTATGCAACTCGTGCGAAAACGGCATTTTGCATTGCTCGTGTGGTTTTACCAACCTCGCTGTCGCTCGGGTGCAAACTCCACACTCGCATGCAAAATGCTACTTTCCGCACTCGACGCGTAATGTACTATAATGCACACGGCCACTCCGGTTTTCTATTTTATTTGTAAGTCCACTCTCAAGTATCCAGAGAAAACAAAAGACAACGAAAAAAGGCAGTGCTTACTGTCCATGGAAGAAGACGCTCGACATATTATTCTGGCACGTCTTTTGAGAACAATATACGGCAGGTCTTTGGGAAAAGAAACCAGGCAAGGTCACCGCCAAAAACAAGGGTTATTCTCCAAACACCGAAACAATTGAGCTCGTTAAAAAAAAATAAAAAATAACGTACAGTTGTGAAAAACGGCGAGAATAGTTCAGTATTATACCAAGTAGCGACAAGGGCCGGCCAACTAGACCAGTGTCAGCACTTTATCCTCTTCAAATCCATCAGGAAACTAAATAAAGAACAGGTGACTGACCTCAGTCAAACCGGAAGAGTGTGATACTAGAACAACTAGTGCTGGACTGGGACTTATCTGACGTGAATAAATAAATATATATATATATATATACATATACGAATGTATGTATATGTATGTGTAATGTGTACCATAAAACACAGCGGAAATTAACTCAAAAGAAAGAAAAGGAGCAGGGTAGCCACTAACTGGCCTGAAACCTAGGCCTAAACAACGACATAATTCAGGTATAGTGACTCCAGAATGGTGAGACATGATGCACATCGATGACCACTTTGATAAGTAAAGAAACCGAAAACCCGTCCTTTACCTAATAAAGTGTTGATGTGAAAAAAAAAAAAAAAAACTTGTAATAAACTTTCTCATAGACGTGTGCATAATTACTTGGTCCAGAATCTTCTAGTTATTAGATATTTTGAGGTTTCATAGTTCTATTTTATTGTTATTGGAAATTTTATCAAAATTAACCATAAACTCCTCGAGGCTAGGATCGAACCTGGCCCAGTTTGTTTTGGCTCCACGTCTCTGCACAAAGACGACAGCCAAACTTTTAAAAAACCATTATCCGAGCGTTACACCGAATGATGTGATTGTTCTGAAGAGCGATTTTGTTTTATGTCTCCGATCTCCGATTTTAAAATATAAGTCAGAAATCCGTTTCAGAAACCAGGAAACGTTTTTGGGTTACGTGTCTGTCAATCGCTCAATTTTTGCGAACCAACACATCTTAAAATCTACTCATCTGATTTTTATGAAATTTAAATGGAAGGTCATAATTACCCAATAGTTGGTCCAATAAAAGTTTCAACCTTCTGCACCCATTTGTTTCTCTTCCACGTGCTCAAAAACATACATTTATTTTGCACCTATATCTTCAAAAGTACACATGTAATTTTTATGAAATTTGGATGGTTTGTCAAAAGTAGGCCGCAGATAGGCTCAGATTAATTTCAACTGTGCGCTCTTTAAATATTGTTAAATTGATACTAATTCAAGTAAAAAATCAAAACAATTTCGACAGTTTTTAAAAAACGGGGGAAAATTAAATAAATTTGATAATAATCGGCTGTAAAACCACAAAATCATTAAAGTATACGAAATAGGGCGCGAGGAAGTAACGTCCCACACAAATTGGCAGAGTATTTCATTCAGGGGACCTCGAAATGCTAAAATCCATCAAAATTTCAAAATCACCATTAAAATACTTCTTCACAAAATTTGCGCTCCATCACAATATTTTCTCTCTTATATATGTACTGCGTATATAAGAAAATAAAAAGAGGAAAGAAGAAATGCAATGTGCATTAAGCTGTGAAACGCAATTGTCAGTTTTATATTGAAGAACGCAAGGCAAAAGTCAATGTCAGTTTTCTAAAAGAGTTTAAGCACAGTTAGATCCTTCCCCGGAGGTAAAGTGCGCGTATTCAAAAACTTGGCCAAGCATTACTATGCGATGTAATAACAGGTACTCACAGTGTAGTCGTGATTCACGTCCTCGCCTTCAACACAATACCACCTTCAAATCAACCCACAGTAATAATAATGATAATAATAATAATAATGATAATAAAAGAAAAGATGAGAAAATACATCAGGTCTACCAATAGTTGCACAATAAATCAGCAGTTCAGCTTCTATTCAATGTCAAAACATTGCCAACAAATCAAAATACAAATCCTAAGCAACACTGCAAAAACTTTTAAAATGAAGTTGGCCAAGTATGTGCTTTCAGTGCACACAAAGGGTCCGTAAGCATTTAACGAATCGGACGTGTTCCTTAACCAGCATAATCGGCCCAGCCGTTTCAAAATAGCGGCCATTCAAAAGTTTGTTTCAGCAATTACTTTCAACTCGTGTGCTATAATGGCGATAACCCAACACTTGATACAAACGCCTTCAAATGCATATTTGTCGCCCAAAAGCAATATAACTACTCTGAAATCTCTCAGTTTTGTCAACGGACTTCTCCCAAAAAAATTAAGGATAGCGAAAAAAGAGTCAAGATAACATAACAAATAATGGGATGTATAGACATTTCGGCATAATATATACTTCCTTCATCAAAGTACATAAAAAGAATTGACTGAATTAATTAATATAGTTACAACTCTATTAAGAACTCGTTATCGACTCAATTCATTTCGCATCCGAGCTTACCGAAGGAAACGGAAGCTATGGCATCGTTCTGTAGAACGAAAATATTTTGTCTCCGATTTTAAAACTCCAAGACAGAAATCCAATTAAACAATTAGACAATAATGGCTTCTTAAAGCATAAAATCAATAAAGCGCTTGATAGGATGTGAGGAAGCAATGTGCCACACCAATATGCAGTCTATTTATTTCAATTTTAGTTGATAATACAATTATATTTTCCTCAAATTGTTTTATTTAATAAAGGTTTGTATCTACAGGTTTTTTTTCTTTAAAATAAGCCAATATTCGATATTAAGTTGTTTATTACTACAAAGAAAAACAATTTGTAGAGAAAGAGGAGCAAGTATAGAAGAGAAAATAAGAAAAGCCAAAAGAACGAAAACTAAACTCTAAAAAAACAAACTAGAAAATCTCATTACTCTGTAACTTGAAAGGTAACTAAGGAGAGAAAAGTAGGGGAAGGGAGGGAGGGGGGAGGAAGTAATGTAGCGTACTGTGGAAATTGGGTTCGATTTTACTAAAGCGTTGAACTAAGGGTTGAATTTGGCTTGTTATTATCCCTCGCTACCCTACCCCTGGACAGAGAGGGTCGCAGCCTGGCTATCCACACTCCTACACTGCCCTTACAAGTCTAAATTCAAGGCAGTTTCCAGTCTTACCCCCCTTCCCAAAAAACTAATTCGTTCATAACCACATAAAAGCCTACTCAGTATTCTTTCTAGTTAAGATTTGCCTTAAATAGGTATTCTGCTTCCGAGCTTATACCAAAAGTAACGAAAACATTGGTCACCATTTCTTAATATCCACAAACACAAAAAAATTCTGTCATAAATCCGTTTTAGACATCAGGGTACATTTTTGGTCAATTGTCAGTTAGCCGTTTAATTTTTTTTTTTGCAAACCACCATATATATCAAAAACTACACAACCGATTTCAATTCAATTTTTTGCTTCCGAGCTTATCTAAGTAACGGAAATTTGTTTTCTCAAAAATTCCAAGAAAGAAATCCGTTTTAGACATCGGGGGACATAACATTTTTTGTTCCGGTCAGTCTGTCGCTCTATTTTTGTGAATCAACACATTATCTTAAAAACTACTCGTCCAATTTTATTGAAATTTGTATGGTAGGTCATAATTAGCCCATTGTTGGTCCCATTTAAGTTTCAACCTTCTCCACTCATTTGTTTCTCTTCCACATGCGCACAAACATACATTAATTTACACCTATATCTTCAAAAGTACTCATCTGATTATTATGAAATTTAGATGGTTTGTAAATAGCCAGCAGATAGCCCCCGAATAATTTCAACCGTCTGAGCCCTCTAAATATTGATACTTTAATACATGCGTGAAAATCAAAATAATTTTGACACTTTTTAATAAATTCTGAGGGAAAATTAGATAAATTTGACAATAATGGGCTATAAAGGCATATAAGCTTAAAGTATACGAAATAAGACGCCAGGAAGCTATGTGCCACACTAATTGACAGAGAATTTTAATAAATCATTCGAAAACTGTGGTTTTTATGTCCCTGATATTTCATTTTAAAAACAATATTTATTCATTCCTGATTTAAATATAAATCGACTTATATAATTAATTAGGGTTTTATGCAGATACAATTAAAGTATTATAAGAGAGAAAAAAAACCGTAGCATAAAAATTGAATTTATAGAATAGCTACAGTAAAAAGTGCTCCCTCTAAATCTTATGTACAAGCAATATTGTTACCAGTTACAGGGAATTTGGTGTCTCCAACTCTCTTTCACACTTACCTGAAACAAAAAACAAAACATAATTAATAATAAATAATTAAAAAATTATTAATAATAATATCGTAATCGTATAATTACGAGTCTGATAAACTAGTAGTGATGCGTGCTGAACTCACGTATTTAGAAAGTACGGGGCGATTATAATCTTCACTTACTTCAAAATTATTTAATTTTATGTAAAACATGAAATATGACTAAAAACCCTTTTGGTTTGGGGTTTACGGTCATTGGAAGCGGCCATTTTGAAAATAATGTCTAAATACGTATAAATATTTTCCTTTTCTACACATCAAGAGTTTTAGAATGACATGCCACATGCCACACAGGCAAAAACTTTTATATCAAAACCTTCATTTTGGCCATATTTATTTTCAAAATGCCGGCAAAAAAAAAAAAAAATCATTTAATTTAATTTTTGTAATAATAGATGGTATTGTTTTACTTAGTCTTAAAGGCCTTGAGAACTTTTTTAGAAACAATTTTTATTGTTATATTAATATATATATTTATACTTTTTACTTTCTCATGTAGCTAAGTATTATATATATATATATATATATATATATATACATGCGATGCGGACTAAATTATTTATTTATTTATGTATCCATCTTGAAAATATTGAGTGTGAAATTTCTAAAAATAACGCAGTTGTCACAAATACTGAGAAGCAACTCAATGTCGAATTTCGTTAAAATCAGTCAATTTTTAATGCCAGTTATCGTTAGACAAACACAAACTTTCCAAAGCCTAAGTCTCTGAAATGAAGTATGCACTACACTCGTTCAAAAACCATTCCTCCACGGTTGGGAATCGAACCCCCGACATATCACTATTTTCTCAAAAAGTTAATTTTCCCAGGATATGGTAAAATGGACTAAACCGCATGAAAACGCAGTTTTCAAAATTTGAGTTTAATTAAGGGTCAATACAGAGCAATTGTTCTGCCATCAAATTGTATTTATTCATGAAAGCTATTTCTTTTTAGGGAATCATTTTCTTCCATACTGTATCCGGTTTAAAAAATCAATCTTGAACTGAAAATCGATGGAAAACCCCGTTTCATAAGGTTATAAATCCAAGGTCATATAAAGCTATTTCTGGGATCCAATCGTATTTCTACATTAAAGAGTTTTCCTTGGAAAAGCTTCCATTCCGGATGTAAGATTGAGTTTTCTATCCTCTATGGAAACATAGCTAATAATTATTACTTCTGAACTCAAAGGTAAGCTCTGATCTGATCACTCTGAAGAGTGAGTTCTTTTTATGCCCCCAAATTAGAGAGTTCCGCAGGACAGAATTCCGTTTCAGAAATCAAGGAATATTTTTGGTTATACATATTTCTATGTTGGTCGACATTTTATGCGAACTCACCTTAAAAACTACTCGTCAAATTGTAATAAAATTCTTATAGCACAACATGCTATTGATGTTCTCAAGTTAATTTCAACCTTTTGCGCCTATTTCTTCCATATTCGCACACAATCTATGAAAACATACCTATAGTAACTGCGGTTAACTGGATAGTAAAAAATCGGTCCGAGACAACTCAGACAAACTTTCTCATATATGTGTTTATAATTACTTAGCCCAGTGTTTCCATTTATTAGTTTTCAAATGTACATTTAAATATTATTGAAAATTTCATCAAAATTTATCATAAAAATAACTTCTCCTGGTCGGGGAATCGAACCCGGGCTCTCTCCGTCCGCGTTTTAAGCTAATATCTCAGGAACTAGATTTTTCCCGGGAAAACGGCTTATATCGTTGGATTCGTATTCAAATGGACTACATTTTAGAATTTTTTAATCAAAATCGTCGGAACCGTTTTCGAGAAATAATTTTTTTTCATGTTTTTTCAGAGTTTTTGGGGGGTAGCGCCCCCAAATTTAGAGCTAAAATTCATTTCTCGATTTCGCCTCGGGGTATGATTTTTCTGAACATGTATGCCAAATTTCGTCAAAAATCGGCCCAGTAGTTTGGGCTCCAGGCGTCTGCTCAGACGACAGACGACAGACAGACATTTTTTAAAAACCACTTTTTTGGACTCAGGGGACCTCAAAACGTGTAAATCCATCAAAATCTCAAAATCGAATTTTCGCGCCATCACAATACTTTCTCTTTATATGAGAAAGTAAAAACTGGATGGGAAGTAAGTGTTTTAAACTACAATAGAATAAGGTAAAAAATAAAATGTCTCTCTTTCGGAGAAAAACATTGAATCATGAATATATTTTTGGGAATTGAATCCACTTATCCATGGATAATATGTTAATGATTTTCCATGAAGTATAAAGAAAACAATATACATCTGTCTTAATATAGCAGATCGATTTGCTATATTATGGTATTTAATATATCAGATGGATCATAAGGTGCGAAATCATAAAATAATAATTCACTTTGATTACCATTTGGTCCGCTATATAAAACATTTAGAGCTTGTGTCGGCGAAAAATGGTACTACAATGAATTGAACACCAATAATACCTCCTATCATATTCTAAGTTCCTGACACAATATTTAAGAGCGTCGCATGTTTCATGTCGTTTTTTGTGTGAAGTAAATTTCTTCCTTATCACGTTATCACAGAGCTAAAACATGCACATGTTAAAATAAAACTTAATAATACTAGTTATTTATGCACCTAGGGAGTAAAGTAAGCCATTATTCCCTGAGCGAAAAAAGTTGGTTCTTGAGGCGAAGCCGAAGGAACCATGGTCCCTAAATCCCGAGACGAAGCCGAGGGAATTAGACTCTTTAATTCCCGAGGCGCAGCCGAGGGAGATAATTATCGCGAAGGGAATAATGGCACTTTACTCACGAGGTACATACAATATTTTATCTCCAGTAGAAAAAAGATTCACATTTTCGTCCATTGCACAGTTTTTATTTAATATTTTAATAAATAACAATAATTATTAGAACTTTTAATAGCAGATATAAGAGATTCAATATTAAAAACAAATAAGAATTGGAATTAAACTAAAATAGAAGGTTATTTAGATGCAGGTTATAATGTTGTAAACAAAGATAAACATGGTCAAAAAAGCGCAGTGCCGCCAACCTGATTTCAACAACTTCATTACATTAGCCATACATTTTCTACTATTTATAAAATAATTAAGTTGCAATCTTTACTTTTTTGCCCTACTTTACTTTTTCGCCCTACTTTTACTTTTTCTCCCTACTTTTTGAGTTAGGGATGAAAATACCTGTTTTAGTCCCTCTAAACTAATTCAAAATCATAACTTTTTGTCCCTACTGGAGATAAAATGAATGTCATGCCGCAAAGTGGCTATCAAAAACTGCTAAATAAAAAAACTAACCTTTTAATAATACTACATACTAATATAAATACTCAAGTTATTTCAGCTGATACGACCGGGGTTCAAGTTACAATGAATGAGGGAAGCTGTGACGTCACCAATGTCCCAGATATAAATGGTATCTGGACCGCAGTTCAAGATCGAATTACTCGTGTGGCATCTCAAGCACTATTGATTCACTGATCAGCTGATCGATACCGCACGGAAAATAGAACCGGCTCTACACGACACATTCCTTCAACACCTAACTACCTCCCTATCTCGATCCCAGCCATCTCCTAATTACTTATAAATTAACCACTTAAACACTATGTCATTATAATTACTAATATGTTCCTTTCACACTGTTATAAAGGTTGATCAACTCTCAATAAAAAAACAATTAGATCGCTTTCAACATAATAACCTGTTACGAGTTATAAAAATAGATGTTGTCATCACATGGGGTTAAACCAGAAAAAATCGGTTCGAGACAACTCAGACAAACTTTCTCATATACGAGTTCATAATTACTTAGACCCAGTGTTTTCCATTTATTACTTTTCGAGTTGTCGTAGGTACATTAATTGTTAATCATAATAATGATAATAATCCACCGTAATAGTACGCACAGGGACTGCCTGTAAAAGTCCTTTGAGAATATTGGAAAATAAAATTTAATTATCGCTGCAACTCCTTTATTTATAAAATATGCCGGATCGGGTTTTACATTCCGGGTCTTACCGCAATACGAATACAAATCTATTTACCATACTTCGTTTAAACATTCTACGGAAGAAGAGTTGAAAAGAACGAAAAAGACAGTAAAAATGAATAAATTTCCGAGATTTATGAATAACTCAAAACGATGAATATTTCATTTCGGTCAACCGTTCTCAAAACAGATTTCGGTCCGAGCTCATTTTTTCGTCGGATAGAATTAGGACGATTGGGATTCAATAAAGAGGACGGAATAATTTTCAATTTCTAAAGTAAGACCATCGTTTTTGTTTTTTTTATTTCAAAATATCAGATGGTCAGAGTTTTCAAGATAAGAATAAGATCGATAAAGATTCAAACCGCACAACTTTATTCTACATAAAAGCCAGCAAGGTATCTCTGGAGTTTCATTATTATGTTACACTTTGAAACTTTTACAAGAGTTCTACAAAGAGATCGTTCAAAATGAGGTGAAGACGAAGAAAAATCTTTAAAGCAGAGAGAGTTCAGGCAAATTTGCGTTTTAACTTGGTGCGTAGGCTTCCGCGGGTAGACTCGTAATAAACAGCTTGGTTTTCCGGTGAAATCCGCGTCACGAAGGGGAAGAAGTCCGACGTTTCGCTTCCACTACTGGAAGCATCTTCAGGGGTGTGGTGCATCGTGTGGGATATCCTGTGTTTGCTTCGAGTAAAAAACCAAGTTATTCATAAATATTAATTGTTCTGTGGTTTCTGAAATTCTAGGATTCGTAACCCCTTCCCCTCTCCTCCTATTGGAGACGCACCTAGACACTCCAAAATTTTGTTATGTGATTTGAAAATATAAGAAGGCATAATAATGAATAATGTTTTATTGAAGGTAACAAAAGATGTGTACATGTGAACGATAACGGTATTTTAATTGTGTACATAAAAGATGTAGTAGTTTTGTAAATGAAAAATCATAAACTGAAATATGTACAAGGTACTCATGTTGGCGATTTCTTTGGCCGTTTAGGAGAAGACGGTCGCTCTTCGCCGCTCATGTCATCTAGCTCCTCATCCTCGGAATCTTGAGAATGAGGATTCTTTTCTTGCTCTCCTTCGATGATATCAATCTCCTCGTCACACTGGGTGGCATCCAGTATAACATCCTTGTCTTCAGAGATGGAATTGAGGCATGCGTGCCTTTTGCAGGTTATACAGATGGGTGTGGTGCATCGTGATGTTTACTTGAAGCAACAACAGCAGTGTCAGCAGCAGCAGTGTAGGTCTTGTTGTAGCTTTAAGAGAACATCACGATGCACCACACCCCTGAAGATGCTTCCAGTAGTAGAAGCGAAACTAAGGACTTCTTCCCCTTCGTGACGCGGATTTCGCCGGAAAACCAAGCTGTTTAAATTTGCGTTTTATACATACTAATGAGTAATTTCCACAAAATATTGATAGAAAATAGAAACTAACTATTATTAGAGTCGGATATAATGGTTCAGCAAAGCCACAACTAAATTTATTGTGGTTACCCGACTCGGAATCAAACAGCTTTGTGTTTATCATAAATCCTTCGGGTAAAATACACAAAACCTCTCCTAAACTTTTAATTTGCAGATCTATTGGTCTAGGAGAGGTTAAGCGTGTATAAAGATGTCCGACCAACATAAAGATAGAATTTTGTTTTCGAGTTAATTTTTTTTCTGTGTCCTCTAAGAATATATGGTACAAAGGTCGTCTGCGGGACATACCTCAGTCATAAGATGTTAAAAAAATATAGTCGAAGAGACACCATATGCCGCCAATTTCGACGGACAATGTGATTTTCATGATCCCAAGTACAAAATTAGTTAAAGGTCGACCAAGAAGTCATGAACACGGGAGAAACTGAAAGCTTAGCTTCGTTTAAAGTCGGAACTTCCGAGTATTGCCGAAGTTAGTACAGTCGGGTGCTAAGACAATACCCATTTCTAGCTTGTATGACATGCGCAGTTATGGCAAATCTCACGAATAAAACAGGAAGGTTTCCAATCTGCTGGGTTTCCTGTTTTGTTTGTTTTTATACGGTACGAAATATAGTCACAACTGTCCTAAATACAAATCAAACTCAGAAATAAAGAGGAGGAAAAAAATAGATTAAGAAAGAAGAAAATCTATTTAGATTTAAAGAATATTATTATGAATAATCAATAAATAATAATATTAAGATATTATCGTATATTATTAGTGATTTCTTATCAGGTTCAGTGTTGCCTGTTGCAAAAAATATTAAAACAATATAGAAGTTATCAAAAATAAAGTTATTTTAACAAAAGAACAACACTGCGTTTTTGGACAGTGGTCTATTTGATTAAAAACTGACTATACATGACACCAAAACAACGACACTAGCGCACTCCTCAGATTTCCATGACTTCTTGGTCGACCTTTAGTAGACCAAATATCACGATGTTACTTTACCATTTGATAGGTGACCATTTTAATTTGTAGAAATATGTGATTAATTAACCCATCAACCTACTGCCAGCTAATGGACAAGCTATGTCCCACAGACGAACTTTATTTACTTATATTCTTGGAAAACACCAAAAAAATTCCTACACAAAGTTCTTCAAGTTAGTCAGATACTTTTTTTGCACGCTATCTCTTGGACTAGTAATTTTTACGTTATGTTAGTTATCTGCTGGACTATAAATTTATATTTAGTTCAACTTTATAATTATGTAGTTCAAAAGAAAATAATCTGTCAATTAGTGTGGCTCATAGCTTCCTGGCGTCCTCATTTATTGGACGAATTGCTAACGAGAGATTTGGATCTGTTTCGATTCTCAGTGAGGTCACACTTATATTATTTCAAAATTAAATTACAGACAGTTGAAAGTAATATGGGACCATCTGGCTACTGTTAAAAAACAATAAAAAAAAGTCTTAAAAATATAGGATGAGTTCTTTTTTAGATGTGGACGTGAATAGCTAGTCGACAAGTTTGTGCACACGCGAAAGGAAACAACGAGCGTAGAGGAAGTTGGGCTAATTAAATTATGATGGTAGGTTTATTACCTACCATCATAATTTCATCAAATTGGCATTAGTAATTTTTAAGATATAGTGACAAGAAAAAATGCAGACGGACTGACTGACAGACACGAGACCAAAACTGTGCAATAATGTCTGCGAAACGGATTTCTTCCAAGGAATTTTCGAAACTGGATAATAAAAAAAGTCGTCCACAATGCAACCGTTACCTTTAAAAGCAATAAAATAAGAAAAAATCGGTCCGAGACAACTCAGACAAACTTTCTCATATACGAGTTCATAATTATTTAGCCCAGTGTTTTCCATTTATTAGATTTCGTATGTAAATTTAATTATTATTGAGCATTTCATTAAAATATATCATAAAAATAACTTCTCCCGGGCGGGGAATCGAACCCGGGCTCTCTAGGTCCACGTTTTAAGCTTTTTTTTTCAGGAACTAGATTTTTCCCGGGAAAACGGCTTACATCGTTGGATTCGTATTTAAATGGACTATATTTTAGAATTTTATAATCAAAGTCGTCGGAACTTTTTTCGAGAAATAATTTTTTTTCACGTTTTTCCAGAGTTTTTGGGGGGTAGCGCCCCTAAATTTGGAGCTAAAATTCATTTCTCGATTTCGCCTCGGGGTATGATTTTTCTGAATATTTATGCAAAATTTCTTCAAAATCGGCCCAGTAGATTAGGCTCCAGGCGTCTGCACAGACGACAGACGACAGACAGACAGACATTTTTTAAAAACCACTTTTTTGGACTCAGGGGACCTCAAAACGTGTAAATCCATCAAAATCTCAAAATCGAATTTTCGCGCCATCACAATACTTTCTCTTTATATGAGAAAGTAAAAAGTTGCTTCACCTAATCCGGAAGGTTTTATTTTATCTTCTGCCTTTACAGTTTTGAATTGATGCCACTATTTCATTGATATTCATTGTTGAGTAGTTTATCATACGAGGATTCATTCAGTTACTGAGTTCATTCATTCATCTGTCATTCCGTGTAGCCTTGACAGGTTTCTCTTCTAGTGTGAGAGAGGCTGACAGGGCGACAAATCATCCTCTCATTTTCTACTTACTGGTGAAAACAATAGTAAATAGGTCATCAGTCGTAAAACCCTCCTGCTATTTAAATAGCGTTAAATTATGTTTGTTTAAATTAGCGTATATTTAGTAAAGATAAATCAAACTTTTTTTAAGTTTAGTATTTAACAGATAACCAACTAAAGATCTATGAACAGCTTGGTTTCAGCTTGGTGGGTACGAGTCTACCCGCGGAGGCCTACACACCAATTTAAAGATCTATGGTTCAGTTCCCGGTGGCGGATTGTATTTTTATCTGTTTTAGATATTAGATATAGATGCGTGGTTCAGTTCCCGGTGGAGGATTGTATTTTAATTGTTTTAGATATTAGGCATAGATTCATGGTTCAATTCCCAGGGGAGGATTGTGTATTTTTATCTATTTTACATATTAGTCATAGATCCATGGTTTAATTCCCAGTGGAAGATTGTATTATTTATCATTCTTTCTCTAGTCATCTATATAATAAAATTAATTTAAATCAAATTATAATTATTATTAACTACGGGAAACAGACAGAGAAAAATACACTCCAGCGCCGGCGCTGGAGTGTATTTTTCTCTGTCTGTTTCCCGTAGTTAATAATAATTATAATTTGATTTAAATTAAAATTTAAACTTTCCGTAGTATGAAAACTACCAAAAACTTAAAAATTGAATAAAATTAATGTTTGTCTGTATGTCTCTTATGCCTGCTTAAACGGTGAAACTTTGGGGAATGCGATTGGACGCATGCCCGCGAAGGTTTCTGACTTAGTAAATCCATGTTCCGATAAACGGTTTAGGAACCCGGGCTGCGCCGGGTACTTCAGCTACTCTTTAATAATAATATTAATGGCACGTTTCGTATCTATCAAGTATTTTTCTATGGTGCACTTAATTGCTATTATTGTTGTTAATTATTTTAGTGCTATTGATGGAAATAAAGTTTTGAAACGAAGTTCCTTATGGCACGTTCTGCAGCCCGGTAGTGAATCCAAAAAAACGACCAAAATCACCGTCACGCAAAATCCGTCACGAAATCTACAGATGACGATAACTTGAGTAAAAGATCACCGAGTTGGATGAATTTGGTACACATGTTCATTTTACCAATGCCCAGGCTGAGTTCGGAAAGCGTTCTCGCGCAACGCTTGCGTAAACGTAAGCTTCAAAAAGTCGGGGAAAAATGTTATTATGGAAGCCTGTTACTTGGCTTGTTTATTTTTGTTATATGTCAAAATGTCACTTTGTTTTGTAAATAAATAAAATATAATCATGTAAAATTTCACCCTGATACATGCAGAAGCTGTAGAGTAGGGAAGAAATATATTTTATAATATTTTAAATAAATTGGCCGGGTAGGTAGAAAACAGTCCTAATTAAATCTAAACTCCTTTAACAAACATACTCTTTCACTATAAACTCATCATGATCAACTTTTTTCTTATATTCAATATAATATATTTATAGTAAGACGCTTGCTTTAATGATACAAATAATGATTTTCTTTTAATTTTGCCTTAACTCTGCTAGGTACAAACAGTTCGTTACTTTTAATTTTGTCTCTTTTCTAACTCCGCCATATATAAGTAGTTAGCAATGTATACGTACTTAGCACTGTGATTTTATAATTTATATTTAATGAAAAATGTAAGGAACTTCGTTCCTACCGGGTGTCCCACGACACCACACGTATTTTTATTCCATATAGCGGCATAGTGCGGACGCAGCTAAGAAATAATAATATGTTACGCTACAGCCCGTGATGGGCTTAAATACAACTATATAATGGATGAGACGGGATTGGAGAGGCATTGTATCAGCTGTGAAGACCGTATTATTAGCTTCCGTAACCTTTCTAATTTGAGATATGCGCTGCAGATGAAATGTGTGATGAAGATAGAAAGAGACCATAACAAGTGATGCTATTGTCCATGTCCATACTCACTTCTTAACGCATTAATAGAGAGAGTCCATATTTTTACCTACACTAGAAAAAATCTATCAAAATCATAGCTATTGAGCAAGTCTTCTAGCTCTTTTGTTTTATTTTCCTTTTTACTTTCTCATATAAAGAGAAAGTATTGTGATGGCGCGAAAATTCGATTTTGATGGATTTACACGTTTTGAGGTCCCCTGAGTCCAAAAAAGTGGTTTTTAAAAAATGTCTGCCCGTCGTCTGTCGTCTGAGCAGACGCCTGGAGCCTAAACTACTGGGCCGATTTTGACGAAATTTGGCATACATGTTCAGAAAAATCATACCCCGAGGCGAAATCGAGAAATGAATTTTAGCTCTAAATTTGGGGGCGCTACCCCCCAAAAACTCTAAAAAAAAAACGGAAGAAATATTATTTCTCGAAAACGGTTCCGACGATTTTGATTAAAAATTTCTAAAATGTAGTCCATTGGAATACAAATCCAACGATATAAGCCGTTTTCCCGGGAAAAATCTAGTTCCTGAGAAAATAGCTTAAAACGCGGGCGGAGAGAGCCCGGGTTCGATTCCCCGCCCAGGAGAAGTTATTTTTATGATAAATTTTGATGAAATGTTCAATAATAATTAAATGTACATACGAAAACTAATAAATGGAAAACACTAGGCTATGTAATTATGAACTCGTATATGAGAAAGTTTGTCTGAGTTGTCTCGGACCGATTTTTTCCTTTCTTCTTCCTGTTTTATTTGTTTTATTTTCTTTTGTTGTATTGCTCTTCCTTTTGTTTTATTTTCCACGATTTTTCTATTGCATTACCCCATGTTTATTTAAAAAAAATAAAACTTTAAATCTATACCTACTTATACTTTAATACAAAAACAGAAACTATTGAACCCACTTTGTCTCTCATAGTAAGACTACTTCCAAGAATATTTTTTTTTAATCAACATTTGTTCGTCTCTTATCGACGAAAATTAATCCTACAAAAAGGAGTTATTGTTCGTCTTATATCCGAAAAAACAATTTAACAAAAGCGTGTTGTTTTTTTTTTATAAGAATGCGAAAAAGAATAGATATTACGAGCCAAAAAAATGTTTTCCGAAAACAAAAAGGGTTCCAAGACGACAAAAGAACACGTCGAAAGATTAAAAGCTACTTCGATAATGATTAAAAAAGAAAAGGAGGGGGAAGGAGGAAGAAAAGTAAAAGTAGAAAAAAAAAAACGATCGAAGAAGACCTGGATCTGCATTGTTGAATGTATGACGTATGATTCTATAAGAGAGAATGAAAAAAGAACGGTCCAAAGGGAAAAACGAGGTAAGGAGTCGAGTTAAAAAGAGTCAGGGGTAGTTAGTGGGAGAACTGTCAAGATGAAAGGGAGTGACAGTGAGTCAAGCAGTCCCATACGGTCTGTTCCACATTAGTCCCGCGAGTGACGCGGAACGGTGCTTATCACTCGGAGTGTGTTCCCCGCGCCTTCATCAGGCCGAGTCCATTGCTAGAGAGGGGAGAGGGGAGGAGGTTCCTTACCGGTGTGTAATTGTCATGTTCTTAAGAACCTACTTCTCGCTCTGATAATGGCAGGGAAACACCTTTGAGAACTCCGACATAACGAGAGAAGAGAAAGAGAAAATGCCTTCAGAGCGCCAAGAAATACGTCTTGTTAATCCTCCTTCTTCCGAACACCACTAGAACGACCTCTTCAACTTGTGTAACGAACCTGACAAACACCAAATCAACATTTGATTCCACCGTCTAAATTAAACTTCATTCATATCAATTTAAGGCTGTTGGTGACTAAGGATCATATACGGTTGTTGACATACAACAAATAATCTTGATGACAGCATTACAAGACTTTAGGGGCATATAAAGCAATAAATCTCTTGCTCACAGGATTATAATATGACTGAGTTGAACAAATAAGAAAATAAAGCTCATGATGACAGAATTATAACACTGAGTTGTAGACATATAACAACAAGACTCTTGATGATAAGTTTATAACAAGACTGAGTTGTAGACATAAAACAACAAGGCTCTTGATGGTAAGATTGTATAAGACTGAGTTCTAGACATAAAACAACAATGCTCTTGATGTTAAGATTATAAGACTGAGTTATAGACATAAAACAACAAGGCTCTTGATGTTAAGATTATAAGACTGAGTCATAGACATAAAACAACAAGGCTCTTGATGTTAAGATTATAAGACTGAGTCATAGACATAAAACAACAAGGCTCTTGATGTTAAGATTATAAGACTGAGTTATAGACATAAAACAACAAGGCTCTTGATGTTAAGATTATAAGACTGAGTCATAGACATAAAACAACAAGGCTCTTGGTGATAAAGTTATAAGTCTGAGTTGTAGACCTAAAACAAGGCTCTTGATGATAAAATTATAAGACTGAATTCTAGACATAAAACAACAAGGCTCTTGATGTTAAGATTATAAGACTGAGTTATAGACATAAAACAACAAGGCTCTTGATGTTAAGATTATAAGACTGAGTCATAGACATAAAACAACAAGGCTCTTGGTGATAAGATTATAAGACTGAGTTATAGACATAAAACAACAAGGCTCTTGATGTTAAGATTATAAGACTGAGTAATAGACATAAAACAACAAGGCTCTTGATGTTAAGATTATAAGACTGAGTAATAGACATAAAACAACAAGGCTCTTGATGTTAAGATTATAAGACTGAGTTGTAGACATAAAACAACAAGGCTCTTGATGTTAAGATTATAAGACTGAGTTATAGACATAAAACAACAAGGCTCTTGATGTTAAGATTATAAGACTGAGTAATAGACATAAAACAACAGGGCTCTTGATGTTAAGATTATAAGACTGAGTTATAGACATAAAACAACAAGGCTCTTGATGTTAAGATTATAAGACTGAGTAATAGACATAAAACAACAAGGCTCTTGATGTTAAGATTATAAGACTGAGTTATAGACATAAAACAACAAGGCTCTTGGTGATAAAATTATAAGTTTGAGTTGTAGACCTAAAACAAGGCTCTTGATGTTAAGATTATAAGACTGAATTCTAGACATAAAACAACAAGGCTCTTGATGTTAAGATTATAAGACTGAGTAATAGACATAAAACAACAAGGCTCTTGATGTTAAGATTATAAGACTGAGTAATAGACATAAAACAACAAGGCTCTTGATGTTAAGATTATAAGACTGGGTTATAGACATAAAACAACAAGGCTCTTGATGTTAAGATTATAAGACTGAGTAATAGACATAAAACAACAAGGCTCTTGATGTTAAGATTATAAGACTGAGTAATAGACATAAAACAACAAGGCTCTTGATGTTAAGATTATAAGACTGAGTAATAGACATAAAACAACAAGGCTCTTGATGTTAAGATTATAAGACTGGGTTATAGACATAAAACAACAAGGCTCTTGATGTTAAGATTATAAGACTGAGTAATAGACATAAAACAACAAGGCTCTTGATGTTAAGATTATAAGACTGAGTAATAGACATAAAACAACAAGGCTCTTGGTGATAAAATTATAAGTTTGAGTTGTAGACCTAAAACAAGGCTCTTGATGATAAAATTATAAGACTGAATTCTAGACATAAAACAACAAGGCTCTTGATGATAAGATTGTATAAGACTGAGTTCTAGACATAAAACAACAAGGCTCTTGGTGATAAGATTGTATAAGACTGAGTTCTAGACATAAAACAACAAGGCTCTTGGTGATAAAATTATAAGGCTGAGTTGAAGACCTAAAACAAGGCTCTTGATGATAAAATTATAAGACTGAATTCTAGACATAAAACAACAAGGCTCTTGATGATAAGATTGTATAAGACTGAGTTCTAGACATAAAACAACAAGGCTCTTGGTGATAAAATTATAAGGCTGAGTTGAAGACCTAAAACAAGGCTCTTGATGATAAAATTATATGACTAAATTCTAGATATAAAACAATAAGGCTCTTGATGTAAAGATTATAAGACTGAGTTATAGACAAAAAACAACAAGGCTCTTGATGATGAGATTATAAAACTGAGGTATATAGACATGGAACAACAAAGCTCTTCCTGACATGATTATACAACACTTAGTCGTAGACATAGATAAAGTCTCTTGATGACAGGATTGTAGCACTGAGTTGGAGTCATAAAACAATGAAGCTCTACATGAAAGAATTGTACACGGTTTGGCATTGAAGACTTTTGGTAACAGGATTATAAGACAGGAATGTCACAAAGAGTTTTCAATGGCTTAAGGGTCAAACAGTCTAATGATTTATTTTATCATTAACAAACATAGTCATCTCTATGTCTTTCACAACGCTCAAAGGATATTAGTTTAATTAAATAGATGAAAAGTTAAATGTAATTTAATTACATTTAACTTAATGGCCACCTGTTGACTAGACAATTAAAAATGGTAATTAACGGAATGACAACAAAAGATCCTTGAATCAGAATATTTCTATAATAAAACTGATTAATTTTGCTATTCCAGGTTTTACTTTATAATTAAACGAGCCGTTTTTATTTATAACAAAAGTAAAAATTAACTAAATTAATTTAGATATCAATTTAGATAAAGTTAATATATCTTTTTGAAGACCAACAAATCAAAACAAACATTTATTTTAATTGGAATAAATGTGGTTGCTTTAGCTTAGCCTAATAAAAAATCATTTCGAGGTGAGTCGACGCCGATGTGACACTACTCGATTATATAAAAAAATACGTATGGTGTCGCGGGACACCCGGTAGGAACGAAGTTCCTTACATTTTTCATTAAATATAAATTATAAAATCACACTGCTAAGTACGTATACATTGCTAACTACTTATACATAGCGAAGTTAGAAAAGAGACAAAATTAAAAGTAACGAACTGTTTGTACCTGGCAGAGTTAAGGCAAAATTAAAAGAAACTCATTATTTGTATAATTAAAGCAAGCGTCTTACTATAAATATATGTATATTGAATATAAGAAAAAAGTTGATCATGATGAGTTTATAGTGAAAGAGTATGTTTGTTAAAGGAGTTTGGATAATAATCAAAACAAGTCAAGTAGCAGGCTTCCTTAATAACACTTTTTCCCGTCTTTTAAAGCTTACGTTTACGCGAGCGTTGCGCGTGAAAGCTTGGGCGGTTAACGTTTTCCGACGAACTCAGCCTGGGCATTGGTAAAATAAACATGTGTACCAAATTTCAACTAATTCAGTGATCTTTTACTCAAGTTATCGTCATCTGTAGATTTCGTGACGGATTTTGCGTGACGGTGATTTTGGTCGTTTTTTTCGGATTCACTCCCGGGCTCCAGAACGTGCCATAAGGAACTTCGTTCCAATAATATAAATATCTAATAATACACGACACTGAAGTCTTTAAACATATAAAACCACAGGAAACGGAATATTAAACTCACGGGGATTTTGAGATAATATAAAACATAATATGTTTGTGAATAACTAGGATCGTATATTTATCTTAGTAATACAGATTAAACTGCCCCTTGTTTACAGATTATCTCAAAAGAGGAAGGAACAAACAATGAAATCACATGTTTCCAAAGTAAGTGGGGAATTTTGAATCCAGTGAGTTTCGACACATTTCCATATTGCACTTACGAAAAAACTGATTTCGAAGAACCTCGAACTGAATTAGAAATCAAATAAATATAACTCATACACGAATAACCTTTGTATAGAATAGTCATAAATTGACATTTTCACAATTTTAAACATAATATTTCGACATATTCCTATCAAAGTCACATAATATGACTCACCCAGACCGTTATCCTTAATGTACCTGATACGATAACAACAACCGAAAAGCCGTATTATTTTTGTCACATGACTCAAATACTCAAATTGAGTTATAATCTAAATGACAACTCACCTAATAACAACAACGTAATTTAGATACCCATTAGACATCAAACAGGAGCTTCCTAGAAAGATAAATATAAGACTCTAGTCTAGGAAAACTATGCGCACAGCTCTGCCGGAAATTCCAAACAACTTACGCTCCTGCAATAAATTCTCTCTTCATTTTTTATCAAACGACGTTTTATCATTACGTATTTAACTGGTACATAACTTATCAATGTAGTCTTTCTTTCAAATCATATTACATAAATAAATACATATACATAGTTAGTTTCTTTATTAAGATTAAATAAAGATCTATAAGATGATTAAATATTAGATTTATAGATCTATATCTAGAACTAATTAATTCTAACTATATTGAAGGTCTCGGTTTAGTGATCATAACTGGTGCTTTTATTATGCAATAAACACTGCTAGTTTAGAATTATTGAATTGTCTTCTTTTCTACCCTATTTTTTTCCAGCATTATTATTTATTAATAATTACAATTCGACGAACGTAACGTTTAAGAGAAACAAAAAAAAATAGGAATACATAATAACTTTTAGAATAAGTACATCCTTTCTAGACGCAAAACAGATGCAGAATGAATAATACATATTTTTCATCCTCTTCTTTTTTATAAAGCCGCACCTTTTATTGTTATTCTATCATTTAATTATATAATTGATTTAACTCGTAAAGCATTTTTTTTTCATTGAAGCGAGCGTCTTGCAATAAATATGTATTGAATATGGGAACAGGATTGTTCCCTAACTATCCGACCTACTCAATTTAAAATATTATAAAATATATCACTTCATTACACAAAAACTTCTGCTTGTATCAGGTTGACATATTACATGCCTGTTTCAATTGTGATTTAGACTTTAGACGATGTGTATGAAGTTTCATTAAAATCGTTACGTTAGAACGTAAGATATCGGTAAAAACGTTGATTTCTCTATTTTAAACGTTTAGGTCCAGTTTAACAAATTTAAGATCTTTAACACTTCATAGCGGTGTCGGTGTTAGTTTTACTAAAAAAAAAAAATGTATTTATAAAGGTTGTTTGTCTCATTAAATAGATGAAGTTAGAATTTTTTCCCGTCCTAAAATTCCAATTTTACAATTGAAGCTTACGTTTACGTGAGCGTTGCGCGCGAACGCTTGGACGGATAACGTTGTCCATCGAAGTCGCCCTGGGCATTGGTAAAATGAACTGAATGTAAAATGAAATTAATAAGTACCAAATTTAATTCGGATTCACTCCCGGGCTCCAGAAACTGTAACGTGCCATAAGCAACTTCGTTCCAAAATGTTTAACCTCCTTATACCATTGATTTTGAGGGATGGCTTTTAGGGGGCTCTTCTATGATTTTCCTGTGTTTAGGTTATTAAACATAACATAACTGTAAAGTTTTAAATGTTTTTGTTGGTTACTTTCGGAAAATGCAGGAGCGTTAGCGACAGACAGACAAGCGCTGGAAATGACAAGGGTCCTCGGTGATGCTTTAGGCTCGTTTCACACCTATACGGCTCGATTTGGTTCGGTTCGTATTCGGTTCGTTTTCGGTCGCACCCGACAAGTGTGAACCGGTGTATACGGCGTGTGTTCGGTACCTAATTGACACCTGATAGAACCGAAAGCCCCCTCGACACGAATCGGTTTCATCCGGTTTATATTCGGGTCCAGGGTTAATAAAGGCAATTGGTCGCACACACATTTCCAGTTTAGTTTCTGTTAGGTACGTTTTCGGCAAGCGAAAATATGATTTAATAAATTTTTTTTGTTTGCAATGAGTGACTAATTATATTGTATAATATATTGTATTCAATATATTGTATAATTATAATATTACAATTGTATATATTTCATTATTTCATTTGTTAAACTCAAAATAAATTTCATTCTAAATAATTGTTCATTCTACGGCCAACATCTGCACTGGTTGAATACATTCCCGCATAAATATATCTTGGCGTTGAAAACAGTACTTCAACTTCACATGTAATTCATCAAATGATGTAATAGACATCCTCAAGTAATTTGAAAATTTGTCTTCGTGCTCCCTTAACTTCGGAAAAATGGTATAAAATGCACCAAACTCCATCCGTTTGGTGAGGATAGGGTGCACCCAGAGAAGTCCATTATTCTTATTCATTTGTCTGAAGAGAAACAACAGGGAAATAATTTGTCTTTTCTCCATAGTGAGCATAGTAGGCAAGTGGGCGACTGGGTATTCAATGATTCGGATTCAATTGCAAAATCAAACCTGATACTAACCGAGTGTGTGTGAAGAGTTTTCATTCGTTTTCGGCGGCTACCGAAAACGAACCGAACCGAATCGAACCGTATAGGTGTGAAACGAGCCTTTAACTCAAATTTGCGGTCTATTTAGACGACAAATAAATAAATTGTCGAGTGAGGAAACGGGTGTTGGAATGCGGGGGTGACGATCGATTGGAAGAGACCTTCAGTCCAAATACAGTGACCGGACACGGATACAACCACAGGCTGATATCGGACCAGACTGTGACGTCATCAAGGTCCCTCGACTTGACTACCAAGGTCTCGTGACGTAACTCTCTAACTGTACAGTCTCGCACCGCTCTCAGTATTATTGTCATCTGTTTCAAAACAGATCCATCTTGAGAGACAAACCGGCACCACTAATCGTAACGTTACCTCTAAACTAAAACACTTTCCCAAACACGCCTTATTTCATTAACACTTCCGTAGTCAGAGCACCAAGGGAAATACAATATGTAACTGCAGCCAACAAGGTCAATGGCAGTTGACGACAACTTGAAACGTAAAGTAAGTCCACATAAACAAATAGTCTGCCAATTGGTATAGCACATAGCTTCCTCGCATCCTATCATGTACATTATTAATTATATATTTTATGCATTTACAAGCCAATTATTGTTAAATTTGTTTAATTGTTTCCTCCGTTTTTTTAATCTGTCAAAATTGTTTTGATTTTATACTTGAACTAAAGTATCAATTAAAGCAAAAGTTAAAGAGCGCAGACGGTTCAAAGTAATCTGGGGTTATCTGCGGGCTACTTTCGATAAACTATAAAAGTTTCATACAAATCAGATAAGTACTTTTGAAGCTATAGGTGTAAATTAATGTATGTTTGTGCGCATGTGGAAGTGAAACAAATGAGCGCAGAAGGTTAAAACTTATATGGGACTAACAATGGGCTACTCATGACCTACCACCCAAATTTCATTAAAATTGGACGTGTAGTTTTTAAGATACGTTGGTTCGCAAAAAATTGAACGACAGACAGACACGGAACCAAAAATGATCCCTGATGTCAGAAACGGATTTCTGTCTTGGAATTTTTGAAATCGGAGACCTAATTTTTTATAGTTCTTCAGAACGATCACATAGCTTCCTTTACCTTCGGTAAGCTCGGAAGCAAAAACATTTGCCTGTCAAAATAGACTGCCGATTATTTTGGCTTGTGGCACTTACCTTCCTCGCATCCTATCTTCATTGATTTTATGCTTTCACAAGCCATTATTGTTTAATTTATTTTATTGTTTCCCCTGATTTTTTAATACGTCATAATTGTTTTGATTTTTTACATGAAGTAAAAGTATCAATTTAGCAAAAGTTAAAGAGCACACACGGTTGAAATTAATTTGGTGCTATCTGCAGGCTACTTTCGACACACCCTCCTAACTTCATAAAAATCAGATTAGTACTCTTGAAGCTATGGGTGTAAATAAATGTATGTTTGTGCGCAAGTTGAAGAGAAACAAATGGGCGCATAATGATATATGAGCAGGCACTACGCACAAACAATGCCGGCTAATTATGACCTAACATACAATTTCATTAAAATCGGACGTGTAATTTTTAAGATATGATGGTTCGCAAAAATTGAACGACCGACAGACACGTAGCCAAAATTGTTCCCTGATGTCTGAAACGGATTTCTGTCTTGGAATTTTGGAAATTGGAAACATAAAATATTTTCGTTCTTCAGAACGTTCACATAGCTTCCGTTACCTGCGGTAAGATCGTAAACAAAACAAACTAATTTCCACCAAAAGCAACTTATTTTCTTAAATTCATATATGAATGAACAAAAGTTTTAGAATGGTTTAATCAAAATCGTCGATACTTTCTCGGGTTATTAGTTATTAAGGAGCAGTGAACCCAAATTAAGAGCTAAAATTAATTTCTCAATTTTCAGAATGATTTGTCCGATTATATGCCTAATTCCATCAAAATCGGTAAAGCAGTATATGCTCTACACCCCCGCACAGAAGAGAGACAGATGAGACTGTATTGGACTCAGGGAGACCTTAGAATGTGTAAATCCAGTAAAGTCTACTTTCTTTTGATAAATACTATGCATGTGAAAATGTAAACAAATATATAAGCGATAGATTCAAAAATTATATTTGAATGCGTTTTATTAATGCTCGAGAACACTTTATTGTTCTACTCTCAATGAATCCCGGTAACAAATAATTTTAAAAGGAAAAAGGGACCCAAAATTAAGAGAGGACTGGAAGGTGAATGGAAGTCACATAAGTGTTTGCTGAGCGCTTGAAAGAGCCATAAAGACGCTGAAAGGAATAAGCGGGTTAATAATAAATGCATTAAGAGTGCAGAATAAGTGTCGCTGAATAGACCAACCAGGAAAAGGCTTTTCTTACGATAAACTCATCAAGTTTTAAAAGGTTTCCTTTCAGACTTATTCGTCCTTTAAAAGAGAAAGGTTTTAAAAGGTTCACACCTTGGTTTGAAGAGGTCTGAAATCAGATAATAATTTACATATTGTTTCTTATAGTTTAAATTTAATTAATCTATGGCCAAGAAATGTCGAGCAAAGCGACAGAAAATAATATTTTTCTCAGGCTACATAAAGTTATTACGAAATTTTATTTTTAAGTTTTAGGTAGTATTCATACTACGGAAAGTTTTAAATTTTAATTTATATCAAATTATAATTATTATTAACAAATGGAGACAGACAGAGAAAAATAGACTACTGCGCCGGGACTCGAACCAAGGGTCTCTATATTTCCAGTATAGTGCTCTGACCAACTAAGCTACACTGAAGAATAATTTGCTCTTTCACTAACGATACCAAGTCCCGAATTAAGCTTTCGGTTAATTGTTAATAATATAGTATGTATTAGTATAATAATATTCGGTTTTTAGGTTTCTGAACAAAGTAAAAAAAGAAACCTTATATAACGGCTCTGTCTGTCTGTCTGTATGTCCGTTGCTTGTTTTAATTCATAAACTACTATAGCTAGGAACATGAAATTCAACACACAGGTGCATCTCGGCATTTGAGACAACTGGACACATTTTGGATTTTTCACACTTAATATTTTCAAGATGACGGCCAACATGGCGGGCGACTAAAACAAACGTTTTTAGTCACCATGACTTGTTACATATCAATTTAAAGGTCTTAAAGTGTAGAAAAATAATAGGCAATTATTAAAATTTTACACTAAGAAGTTTCAAGATGGCGGCCAATATGGCGGGTGACTAAAAACAAGTTTTTAGTAACTATGACATGTTATACATCAACATAAAGGTCTTGAAGTGTAGAAAAAGAATATGGAGTTATTAAAATTTTCAAGATGGCGGCCAACATGGCGGGTGACTAAACATTGTTTTAGTTACCATAACATGTTATACATTAAATTTAAAGGTCTTGAAAAGTAGAAAAAGAATATGTCTATTAAAATTAGTGTAATTATAATACTCTTAATACTTTTAACTACTTACGTGAAGAACGCCTTACTTGTTTGTTAATAATAATTATAATTTGATTTAAAATAAAGTTATTAAGGTTTTAAGAAGAGAAAAACGTAATCTCATTAGTGTAATGCAAGTTAGGGCGGTTTCATGGCTCCAAGATAGTGGAAGATTAACGGATATAATGTTTTGTCAGTTTGTATTAACTGTCGACGGATAACTCTGCCAAAATGCAAGGGAAACTCCCCGTCAAGCTAAACTATGGAAAAGATAAGAAAGTCAGAGGTAATCTATCAGCAAGCTGACACAAGATCGTATTCCAGTAATCTATCTTGCTCGACTCGGGTCAATCTATTACACCCATCGGATAACAGACAAACGATAGAAACATCATAACAACACACCAGAAATGAAACACCAATCTTGACTCATCTATGACCTTCATTTAGCCACAGGCCTCTATATAGAGGTCCAAGGCTCGAATCCCGGCGCCGCCTGAGTGAATTTTTTTGTCTTTTAAATAAAAATTTGATTTATATGTTGCTTCCTAAAGGATGAGAAACTCAAAAATTTGTATATAATGAGCCAAAATGGTGAGATTCTAGCGTAATTCCTTTTGTCTAGTCCTTCTGCCGTAAATTTCGGCCCCCTAAACTTGTAGAAAAATTATACGGTAAGTACTGGGACTAATCTATCGCTTCAGACTGAGAAATTGCATCTTCCGGTGTAACTTGGAAGATAATAAGCGTTGGTTGAGCGCTATACCGGAAATATAGAGGCCCGTGGAATAAATCCCGGCGCCGGAGTGTATTTTTCTCTGTCTGCGTCCAGTCTTTAACTAAAAATTTGATATATATATATATATATATATATATATAATACTTAGCTACATGAGAAAGTAAAAAGTATAAATATATATATTAATATAATAATAAAAATTGTTTTGTTATCTTATCAATAAACATTTGACATACGTGCTCTCAGTTCTGTTATCAATACTTATATATGGTTTGTTGATAAATCTGTATTTAATTAATTTCAACATGAATTTCAGGTGAATGCATTTTTTCCTCTTTGTTCACACTAGATGCTTAAGAATGTATTTGTAACAACAACACTCGACTCTTTTCACCTTAGGTAATTGATTTTTATTTAATAATACAAATCAATTTAATTTTACAATGTTTAGCGTTACCACATAACATGAACGTTCCAAATGTTGTGAATTATTCGTCCTTCATTTGACTTCTGATTTAATCATTAAAATTAGGTAATTTCCGTTATATGTCAAATTAAAAACACAATTTTTAATTTTGTTTTTTTAAGACATTTATCAGACAACAATGCATTATGAGTTTCACCTTATTATAATTTTTATTTAATACAAGACAATTAATTCCTATAATTATTTCAAATTAATTTACACAATTATTATATATATTTAAGAATTAATGGGCGTTTTGTTTTAATTTAATTTATTTATTATTATTAATTATTGTTTAGAGATTGATTTTCCTTAGAGCAGAGGTTAGAGGGCATATCAATTTGTTAAAATAAAATTTGAGGATAGCGAGCCAGGGATTAGTCAACAGTAAAAAAATCGGTCCGAGACAACTTTAATTTATTAGTTTTTGTAAGTGCGTTTAATTATTATTGAAAATTATATCAAAATTTACCATAAAAATAACTTCTCCAGGGCGGGGAATCGAACCCGGGATCTCTCCGTCCACGTTTTTAGCTATTTTCTCAGGAACAAGATTTTTCCCGGGAAAACTGTTTATATCGTTGGATCCGTATTTAAATGGACTACATTTGAGAATTTTTTAATCAAAATCGTCGGAACCGTTTTCGAGAAATAATTTTTTTCACGTTTTTTCAGAGTTTTTTGGAGGTTGCGCCCCCAAATTTGGAGCTAAAATTCATTTCTCGATTTCGCCTCGGGGTATGATTTTTCTGAACATGTGTGCCAAATTTCGTCCAAAACGACCCTCTAGTTTAGGCTCCAGGCGTCTGCACCGACAGGTGATAGACAGACATTTTTTAAAAACCACATAAAAAATAAAATAATTTAAAATTTCAACCGGATTCAAGCAGACATTTTAGAGTAGGGAAGAGATATATTTTATAATATTTTAAATTAAAAGGCCGGGTAGGCAGAAAACAGTCCTATTTCAATCCAACATCCTTTAACAAACATACTCTTTAACTATAAACTCATCATGGTCAACTTTTTTCTTATATTCAATATATATTTATAGTAAGTCGCTTGCTTTAATGATATACTAATAATGATTTTGTTTTAATTTTTTCTTAACTCTGCTAGGTACAAACAGTTCGTTACTTTTAATTTTGTCTCTTTTCTAACTCCGCCATGTATAAGTAGTTAGCAATGTATAAGTACTTAGCAGTGTAATTTTATAATATATATTTCATGAAAAATGTAAGGAACTTCGTTCCTACCAGGTGTCCCGCGACACCACACGTATTTTTTCTTCTTCTTCGACAAAAAATGTTAAACTTTCTGAAATTAAGAATTCACTACATTCGTTCAAATATACAATTTAAACAGAAAATAATGTTTGATAATCACCTTTTTAGAAGCAAGTACAGTTGATATCGATATCAGTTTAGAACAACCGGATTTAGCGACAAATATGTCAGGCCCTACAGTAGCATAAAAATCCAACCTAACTGCGTCCGACTATTCCAGCTGAATTTTCCAAGTTTAAAAGATATAATAGATTTGTTAAGAAGATTTATCAAGGGTAGTTATAACGGATAAAAGAAAACACACAAACACAGGACTTGGACATGAAATATTAAGACTGCAGAAAACTAATTAAAGATTCGAAGGAGACCGACTAACGAATCACGATACAAAATCACCACGGAACTACTATTAACTATTTTTCCCTTTATTTGGAGAAATTCTTTTCTTTTTAGAGGAAAACCTGTGGTAACACTGCGGCACTAACAAGTTGCTTTAACCACCAACCCGATAAAGATAAGGGGGGAAAATCTCTCATTTAGATGCAGCTCTCAAGATTAGAGTTATCAATCCACGTCACAGACAGACAAACCCAGAGGGGGAAAACTATAACAACTAGAAACACATTCACAGCTTTTCCACCCAACTTGTAATTATCATGGATTCAACTGAATCTTAGCAAACAAACTGTTAACTACGATAATACTCTCTTATCAAGTAATCTAAACTTTAATACTACCATTTATTTTTGTACATGAAGTGTTCATTACATCCTGAGTGGATACCAATGACGTTTAATAAGATTAATTTTAAAATTAGGTACAATGTTACCGATATATTTATAATTAAAAAATATATTATAAAGTATATTACATAACAAGTATGTATATAGCATTGTATAACCCTCAGGCTGTAATTCACATGAGTCTCTAAAGTGCTTTTAATGCACTCTTTTAATGTACTGAAAATTTTTTATTATCACTTCTCTTTACTCCTTACATACCTTAGGTATAATTCCCTACATCACTAGGTTTAATTCCCTGTCGTCCCTATGTTTAACTCCCTACAGTCACTAGGTTTAATTCCCTGTCGTCCCTATGTTTAACTCCCTACAGTCACTAGGTTTAATTCCCTGTCGTCCCTATGTTTAACTCCCTACAGTCACTAGGTTTAATTCCCTGTCGTCCCTATATGTTTAACTCCCTACAGTCACTAGGTTTAATTCCCTGTCGTCCCTATGTTTAACTCCCTACAGTCACTAGGTTTAATTCCCTGTCGTCCCTATGTTTAACTCCCTACAGTCACTAGGTTTAATTCCCTGTCGTCCCTATGTTTAACTCCCTACAGTCACTAGGTTTAATTCCCTGTCGTCCCTATGTTTAACTCCCTACAGTCACTAGGTTTAATTCCCTGTCGTCCCTATGTTTAACTCCCTACAGTCACTAGGTTTAATTCCCTGTCGTCCCTATGTTTAACTCCCTACAGTCACTAGGTTTAATTCCCTGTCGTCCCTATATGTTTAACTCCCTACAGTCACTAGGTTTAATTCCCTGTCGTCCCTATGTTTAACTCGCTACAGTCACTAGGTTTAATTCCCTGTCGTCCCTATGTTTAACTCCCTACAGTCACTAGGTTTAATTCCCTGTCGTCCCTATGTTTAACTCCCTACAGTCACTAGGTTTAATTCCCTGTCGTCCCTATGTTTAACTCCCTACAGTCACTAGGTTTAATTCCCTGTCGTCCCTATGTTTAACTCCCTACAGTCACTAGGTTTAATTCCCTGTCGTCCCTATGTTTAACTCTCTATAGTCCCTAGGTTTAACTCCCTATGGTCCCTAGGTTTAACTTACTTTGGTTCCAGGGTTTAAAAAGAAAAAAACCACTAATTTATTAGTTACATAAGATTTAAATTTCAACAAATAACGAAAACATCAGAAATTTTCTAAAACAAGAAAAAAAAGCATGACCTTCACGTAAGTTATTAAAGAGAGCGATGCGATAAAATTAATTTTTGTTTGCAGTGTTATAATAGTCTTTTTGAGGTGCAAATGTGTTCAAATTTAGTGCTTAATTAAGTAAGTTTATTTAAAATTCACAACATAATTAAAAAGTATTAAAAATTATGAATATAAATTAATATACAGTTTATAAACTACATTTCCTCAAGAATTTTGACTTTAATTAAATTTAAAGCTTAATTAATTTTCCAATTTTCGTTTCGGCCTTTTTAATTACATGTCTCCATTAATTGTCGTGGCTAAATTAAGTTGAATACATTGATAAATGTTGCAAGAAATCAATGAACTTCATGTGAAATAATGACGCAAGAAAATAATTGCTTCGATTTATTTGATTAAAAAAAAATAAAATGATTAAGATGACTGAACGAAATCAAGAACTGAGTTTCGTGTATTATAAAAATATAATAATTGTTAGATTATTAGAATCTCTGGTTAATAGAATAAAAAACTATACAACTTTTCTGCTCCAATGTGAACAGCTGCGGAAGCTTCTACTGCAATCTAATCTATATTTGGAAGGAATCGATTTTCACCAGAAACGAATCATCTGAAACATATACCCCCCCACCCCCCGGTCCAACAACAACATTAAAACCCTCAAATACCCCCTCTCTCCTCTCACGGGTCGATCCCATTGATAAATCATCAAACCAAAACAAGAAATAGAGGTCATTCGTCATTGGTCAACTACTTATAATTTAAAAAAGAGAGTCAACCCAACCGTGAAAAGATGCCGAGGGCAAAGGAAATCTGACAATTAGTTAGGTGCTATAGGTAGCTACATTAGAAGAATAATTAGATGTTTATAAAATAATATATAATGAGATAGATGTTACAACAAATTTATATTATACAATATAAGCATTAAAAAGGTAAACCATAAAAATAATGTGACCCCCACTAAGCATTGAAAGGGTGGTTTTCAATGCTATCGCGAGGGTAGTAAAACCAGACAAGCAATGCAAAATGCCGTTTTCGCACGAGTTGCGTACCGTACTTTATCTACGATTGTTAGATTTAAATAATAAATACAGAAAAAAATAAACTTCCTGTATGTAAGTTCGTATCTCTCTCTTGATAAAGATGACATCAATTCTTGAGTTGTATTTTTTGCCGAATTAATTATTTCTGGAGGAGTATTATTCTCCACATTTTCGTCCAAGTCACTTGATTCATTCATTGTTTTTCACTAAAAACTCGATACAACCAGTTACTTTAATAAAAGAACAGAAAATTAGTTTTGTTAAATGTAAACAAACTCGCTAATCGTGCGTACAGCAGAAGAATTCCTCTTCTTTACCGCCCTAGGGTGGTAGAGAAGAGGAATTCTTCAGAACTATGAGACGCGCATGCGCAATAAATACAAGTACGTAAATAGTCACTTTCTACGCATCTAAACAGAGATACAATGTTTATATTTCGTATCAATCGTAGATAAAGTAAATTTATTGATATTTAATATGCTCAAACGTTTGATATAAATAATATGAGAGCATGTCAATATCAAACCATCGATATTCTTCAAAATCCTACGAGTAAGAGTACATTTAAAGATATAGATGTGTTTATAAAACAATGTTGATACTTCGATTCCCATTGGAGTAACACTTATTTTTATTCAATATTTGATGCGCACAGATAGTGGAAATTTATATGTAGGTATATGGTATATGGTACTCTCCAAAGGATATGTTCGACGAACCATCCCAATTTCATTAAAATTGAACAAGCAGTAATTAATACACGCAAAAACACACATAGCAAAAATGTCGAAGGCAAGACCGACGATCAGCCTATTAGTTGGACCCATATATTCTTCTATCTTTCGCAAACCTTTTTTTTTCATTAACACCTATAACCATATAAATACATCGGAAAGACCATAGTTATAAAAAAAAGTATTTTGTCAATAAAAAATAAAAAAATATTTTTTTCGAAATTTCAAAAAAGTGGTATCTTTACTTTTGGTCGAAGAATGTTCAGGAATTTTTTCAGATTTTTTGCACTTCACATAAGCGAGATAGAGGGGGGGGGGGGGGGGGGGGGGGCACGCTTCACACCCACTTCAAACTTGCCTACGCTCGCCCTATCAAAGTTATAACCAAAGAATTATATATTTTTGTAATCAGCTCGACGTACCCTTTCATATGATACCCCTCACGGTGTCGAAAAAAAAAAAAAAAATTTTAACTCTTAAGTTTTTTTACCCTAATTTTTTTGAAAAATATTTTTTTTAAGTCGCTATATTTTTAAAATATGTGGGTAAGTACAAGACACATACATGCCAAATTTCCAAGTGATCGGACGAAAGGCGTAGCCGTGAGAGCAGGCGACAGGACGGACGGACAGACACACGCAGGAAAATATAAGGGTCCTTGGTTTTGCCTACGGACCCTAACAAGACAACAGTTATATTAAAGACCCTACAGTTATATTAAACACATAGTTACCATGTAGTAAATTAAAGAAAATTCTCCGACGTTTCTGAAGCAACTTATCTCATCACTTACCTGAAACAAACAAATAATAACAATTAATCAATTAATAATTAATATAATCAATTATTAATAATATTATGAAACAATATTGACACTAAAATAAATTAACTTTTTACTTTCTTAAATGTAATAATGTAGAAAGAGATAACTTGTCAAGTCACCAAAATTCAATATTTTGATAGATTTATATTCAAGTCCAAAACAGTGGTATTTTAAAATGTGTCTGTAATCAGTAAAATGCTGACCAGGCTTTAGAAGCACTCGCTTCGCAAGTTTTAATGAACAAATAATAAAAAAGAAAATATAATAAAAATAAAATAATAAAAAAGAAAATATAATAAAAATAAAATAATAAAAAAGAAAATATAATAAACATAAAAATAAAATAATAATAAATAGACTGCCAATTAGTGTGGCACATAGCTTTCTCGCATCCTATCATGTACTTCATTGTTCTATTAACATTAAAATTGTTATTTTGTTTATTGTGTAAAAACAATTAATAGTTTTAGCGATCTTTAACACTTCATAGCGGTGTTGCTGTTGGTTTTACTAAAAAATTGTATTTGAAAAAAATGTTTGCCTCATTGAAAAAATGAAGTTAGATTTTTTCCCCGACCTAAAATTCCAATTTTATATTTGAAGTTCACGTTTACGCGAGCATTGCTCGTGAACGCTTGGACGGATAACGTTGTCCAACGAACTCGTCCTGGGCATTGGTGAAATGAAAAGGTCTACCAAATTTCATCAAAATCGGTCGACATTTACTCAAGTTATTGTCACACGTTTCATAATTCGCGGACACACAGACCGACAGACAGACAGACAGACACGAGACCAAAAATGTTCCCTGATGTCTGAAACGGATTTCTGTCTTAGTCTTGGAATTTTTAAAATCGGAGACAAAAGTTTTTCGTTCTCAAAAGTGAACACAATGCTTCCTTCAGTAAGCTCGGAAGCAAAAAGAAAGAGAAAACCCCAAAGATCTGAAAGAAGTTTCTCACTAAAGGTCACATCGAGTAGATATGAGTAAAGTGGCTGACAGATCTTCAGTTTTGTCATAATCTAATCATGTGCTGATTGGATGGGTAAAAAGGAAGAATGAGAGTTTTTTTTATTTCCATCCAGTAAAAACAATTAAACACGGAAAAATCACAAATAAATGATTTCTTCCCTCGCGTACAATTATATCTTATACACATATAAAATACTAATTAATAATTATAACAATAATAAAACATAATATAAACAAGTGTGTAACTAGGTAACTGGCACATAATAGATACATAAAAAATTAACACATTTTAATATATACAATTAACAAAATAAAAATACATAAAAAAAAAGAAAACATGAAGGTAGAGTAGTTATAATTATTAGTTTAGTACCGTGCAACTCGGTGTCACGGATTAGTGGTTACACTTTAGTGGGCTCGGTGGTACTGTACGAGTGTACCAGTGTACTATGTACCGTCACGTCAACTGATGGTTATAGTCTCTACACGCTAATGAACACTCCTCCACCATCTTCTGGTTCATTACGGCTGAAAATTAGATCACTTCGTACTTATCACGAACCCAAATACTAACACTATCACAGTTCGTATATAACATGACGCTATACACACACACATAACATTATTTAGGTAAGAACATTATTCCAATGTTGTTTTCTTTTCGAAAGTGAAAAACTTAAAAATATAAAAGTATCTTCGCTTATGATTTTATAAAGATAAGGATCGGATCGAGGTGCTCACAACAATTAATGTTTTTTTTCTCTTGAAGAAAGTTTTAATGAAATCACGATATGAGTTCAAATCCTAGAGAAAGGACTTGTATTTTATTAAGTCATAAAAAGTATTAGACTACATCTGGTTTGGAGAACAAGGAAAGTTAAATTTTACACGCTTTTAAGTAACTTGACTTGTAACTGAAACTGAGGTAGGGATTTTAAAATTTTAATTCACATTCCGACTACCTAGAAATTTAAAGCCTTCATATGTAATGCATATCCGCTAACCATGCCAATGTAAGTTTATAAATAAATATGCCCAGTATATGTGTTTTTAGAACAAACTAAGGGTTCGTAGGTAATTTAACAAATCGGACGAGTTCGATAAAGATCATAATCGGCCCAGCGTAAAAAAAAACAAACTTTTATCTCCAGCGGGGAGAAAAAGTGAACTTTCCTCCCTAGTTTACAGGAAGGAAAGTTACTCATTGCACCCGGTCGAGTTAAACAGGGAGTAATGAAAAATAAGGGAATCATGAACTCTCATGATTCCCTCCAGTGTTGCCCTAGATAAAGCACAAGTAAATACGGTTGGTGCTAATATACACATTTCATTTACTAACTTTTGTTTAATGTCAAAATCTAAAATCTATAATGTCATCTTCACACATGTCATGTAACCTCCACAACGGTTGCCATAGTGATTCATCAGTAAAAGAAACAAACAAGTTAAAAGTGGAAACATAATTTCTAAATGTAGATTAACTAATCCATATTTAAATACATCAGTTGTCAACACCATTCAATACACGACTCAGCTTCCAGCTGATTCTCCCATTTAATTTTAGCATTTAAATTCAAATAATTATCATCTATAATTTAATTTTAACGTGATTAAACTTATTTAGAGAATTGTTAATATTATATCTAACTATATTTATATATTTTTTTTTTAAATAAATATAATCCTATGTATTTTTTGTTTAATAACGTAATTTAAAATTAAAATCTTTCCATATTTTTTTCTCCCTTCTGGAGGTAAAATCTTGTACGTACCTTGGGAGTAAAAATCACTTGCACCCTCGCGATAATTAACTCCCTCGGCTCTGCCTCGGGAGTGAACGTTATAGTTCCTTCGGCTTCGCCTCAGGAACCAACTTCATCGCTCAGGGTGCAATCACTTATTTTCCTCTCTTGCTCTTGGTGCGTAAATAACAATTGTCACTCGTATTCGAACTTATGATTTTCGTGTCAGACGTCAGATTAATTTCAACCACCTGATGCGCACATTAAATATAGCGCAATACTTTTATTCGTGTTCGAAGAAAAAAAAAAAGAAAGGGGGACAATTAAATAAATTAGGCAATAATGAGTTGTAAAAGCATAACATTAATAAATTACGTGAAAGAATGCGAGGAAGCTATGTGCCACACTAATTAGCAGCGTATGTTCTATCGAGCTAAGTAAGGACTTGGTTTTATTTGAAAACTGCTTTGTTGTGAGTCACAAGGTACTTAATGCTGTCAGCTAACCCACTATATCATACATCGTACCTTTTTTTTTTAAAAAAAAAACAAAACAATTATGAGTATGAAACTTGATACAGGGTTGGGAGGGCTGCTTGTGATCACTCGTTAGACCAACTCATTCTTCTAGGATCTTTTAATTAACAACAAATCAAAAATGCATACATAAAATGTCTCATGTTTATTCTCGAGATAAAAAATTGATAAGATAAGGATTACAACTGAGATTTTATTTCTAAATAAAAAGTTATGCAGTGTGGTATACAACTTTGTATTCTTGTGCTGCGTAATTGCCAAATCAGAAAATGTTTTAAAATTTAAGTATGTTGTGTTATGTGTTATGTTTACATTTAAATGTAGAGTGATTTGGGAAATGAGTTCAAAGTTTGAGTTTGCGAGGGATAGAGAAAAGAGAGAGAGAGGGAGGGTGGGGGGAGGGGTTGAATACTTGATAATTTTAAGTTCACTATATACTTCCTGTATGTGCGTCAAAAAGATCTTTAATACTGGAAAGTTTCATGATTTTATCTCTTTTGATTCAAAAGTTATTAGAACCGTTCAGAGTGGCAGACAGACAGATAGACACAGGAACAAAACTGCAAGTTTTTTTTTTTTTGGTTTTACCATCGAAACCCTAAAAAGTTAACGCAAGTTTTGGGTTTCATAACGTATTAAAATGAAAAAGTATCCAACAATTTTCCAATTCTGATCAATTTACAGACAAAACTTTGATTTTATATATGTATAATACAATCTAGTATGCAGATAAATTAGACAGTGAGTAAGTTGAGAGTATTAATGAGTAAGTAGTTATTAACAGTGAATAAGTTGTGAGCATAGTGAGTTAGTTAAGTTATTCTCGGTATAGAAACAAGTTGTCATTTTACCATTTTCATGTTTAGGCTGTGCTACATAACTTGAAAAGCGTTACTAAAAAACGTTACCCGGTGTATCAATATCAAGGAGTTAGAAAGGTATAGGAGGTGTGCACAGTCTGTCTCCAGCTGTTGGGTCTCCCTCCACCGCACGACATAGGGCCGAAGAAAGTCGAAAAGATTTTGAAAAGTGACAGGGATTTAGGAAAGTACAGGAGGTTTCCATCAACTCTCAGCCCTCTCGGCCTACCTAGTATGAAGGCATATTAACAATTCGTAAAAGGCAGGCCGGCGACTTTGAATTCAGTCGTTGGTAATCAAGCCGCGGCAGTGCCGGTGTGGTGATAAGAATAAAAATTATCTTCCATCTACTTTTATCAATTACTTGAATAAATTACCGATTTTATTTCATTTTGTCGGTAGTTTACGCAGAGCGAAAACATGAAAATGTCTCACTGTCTTGAGGACTCGTATGCAAGAAATATTTTTTTAAAACGTAAGATATCCTTGTTCTGGCATTAAACTGATAGAGCGTTTTTCAGTAGAAGGAAATTTCCCAATATTTCGGGTGGAAAAAAGCAAGGTGTCGCTCATTTTTCTTCCTCATAAAAGCAAGATCATCACCGGAATACAAAAGCAAGGGACGCGGCATGAAGACGAGGGGGCCATCAAGTATCTACTTCATTCCAACAATCATCAATCTTACGTCTCCAAGTAAACTTGGGGAAAACCCTGCCATTGGTTTATAAACCGGGGGTTGGATGCATGTATTGGGGAGAGGATTGCCTGTATATACAATATTTATTATACATATGGAGCTGCATTTCAAACTGAAACACCTTATAAAAATGAAAAAAAAAGCCCTTCCTGGCACCCCTTTTTAGGCTTTTGTAGATACTTCTCAAAACCCTTATGCCGAGGGTGATGTGTCCGTCTGTCCGTCGTTCTTTGGTTCATAGGGCCCGAACCGTTCAAGCGAAAGTGCTGAAATTTGAAACACTGGTGCAACTTTTTGACCCAACCACAGGAAAATTATATAGAAGTTATAATAACACAAATATATATATGCTTTTTTAAATTTTGCATTTCTTATTGGTTAAAAAAATCAAAATATACCCCCAAAAAAATCCCCCCCCCCAACCACTATAGATCGGCTGGTGCTAAAATTTCGAAATAATTCATGCTAATACCTTATTGTGGCGCGATGAAAATTCCGGGAGTTCATTCTAAATTCTCAAAAATTGCCAATTTTGGGCGCGAAGAAGTGAAGTGCGCCCAAAATTTTATTTTTTGAAAATTTTGAGTTGGGTATCAAATGAAAGCTGCTGAAGAGTAAGACACAAATATATATATGCTTTTTTAAATTTTGCATTTCTTATTGGTTAAATAAATCAAAATATACTCAAAAAACATTCCCCCCCCCCAACCACTATATAACGGCTGGTCCTAAAATTTCGAAATAATTCATGGTTATACCTTATGGTGGGGCGATGCAAATTTCCTGAAAAATGTAATTTATCTTGTCTTTATTACTGATAAAAAACATTGTGACCCCCCGGGGGATCGAACCCGGGACCCTTGAGATCGAAGACAAAAAAATCATAATTACATAACGGGTATGCCTACTCATCTACAAAACCCTAAAAAGTACTTGGACGAAAGTACTTCCCTGTGATTTTTACACCTTCTTCCTGGCACTGCAATTATTAACCACAAATAAAACTTAAACACTAAAATTTAAACACAAATAAAATAGTGGGCTAATTTGTGTAGAACGTAGCTTCCTCGCGACCTACTATTTGACGAATGGGTCCCACGAGATATAGATCCGTTTCGATTTACAGTGAGAGTGGGGTCACACTTATGCAATATTAAAAGGGCAGAAGGTTAAAATTAATATAGGGCTATCTGTGCGGTACTTTTAACCAAACCATCCAAATTTCAGCGATATGATAAAAGTACTTTTAAAGATGCAGTTGTTAATAAATACATGTTTGTGGGTGCATGCGGAATAAATGGGCGCACAAGATTGAAATTAATTTGGGAACAACAATAGCATGTGATACTATTCGTATTTCATTAAAATTGCGGACGAATATAGTTTGTAAGGTATGATGGGTTCTCAAAAATGTCGACAAAAAGATAGAAATCAAACCAAAATTATTTCTTGATGTCTGAAACTAATGATAAGGAAGCATAAAAAAAATGGGGCGAGACAACTCAAACAAAATTTTCTCATATGCGAGTTCATAATTACTTAGCCCAGTGTTTTTCATTTGTTAGTTCTTTTTAAGTACATTTGAACATTTTATCAAAATGTATCATAAAAATAACGTCTCCTCGCCAGGGAATCGAACCCGGACTCTCTCCGTCCACATTTTAAGCTATTTTCTCAGAAAATAGATTTTTCCCGGTAAAACGGCTTATATCTTTTGATTCGTATTTAAATGGACTACATTTTAGAATTTTTTAATCAAAATCGTCGGAACCGTTTTCGAGAAATATTTTTTTCAGAGTTTTTAGGGGTAGCACCCAAATTTAGAGCTAAAATTCATTTCTCGATTTCGCCTCGGTATATAATTTTTCTGAACATGTATGCCAAATTTCGTCAAAATTGGCCCATTAGTTAGCTCCATTTTTCAAAAACCACTTTTTTGGACTCAGGGCACCTTAAAACGTGTAAATCCATCAAAATCTCAAAATCGAATTTTCGCGCCATCACAATACTTTCTCTTTATGTGAGAAAGTAAAAAACACTTCAGAATGATCACATCCGAGCTTACCTTCGGTAAGCTCGGTGAGTTCAGCAGTAATAATTCTTAGCTTTATTTTCATAGAAGATAGAAAACTCAATCTTACATCCGGAATGAAAGCTTTTCCAAGGAAAACTTGAATGAAGAAACACCATTGAATCCTAGAAAATACTGTATTGACCTAGCATTTATAACCTTATGAAACGGGTTTTTAATCTTTTTCAGTTCCAGATTGACTTTTTAAACCTCTATCTATAATATCTGGGTTTAAATAAAAAAAAAAGCTGACAGATACAACTCGTTCTAAATTTTGTACCCATGTACACATAGGTACTAACTTTGTCCAGTTTTATTTCCATCTGTTAGTTTTTTGAGACGCATTTATTCATTATTGAACGATTTATCAAAATTTACCATAAAAATAACTTGTCCTCGGCTGGGAATCGAACCAACTCTACAACACACGACGATCCAAGTTTCTGCTCGGTCTTCTGGGTTGTAGGTCTAAGATTTCTCTAAACAACAAGCTTCGCATCTATAATGTAGCCCTAAAGCCAACTTGGACCTACGGTCCTTGAAGTGTGGGGCAGCACCAAGCTTTCTGTACTGAATTGAAAATTAAGTTACCGCAATGTCGCGGTGTGTTTGCAGTGTGGTAATAAACTGCGCAAGCGCAATCCTTTAGAATTAGTTACATAACCTTCACTTAGATGTAAACAATCACTTATAAACAACTAAGTAGTCAATAAAATAATGTTAATATTGAATTGTGACTGTTGATAAATTCAGTTTAAAGAGTTAAATCACACCTTATGAGGGGGGGGGGGGGGGGTGTTAAATATTAAATCATATACCTTATGGGGGGTGTTAAATATTAAATCACACCTTATGGAGGGTAATAAATATTAAATCATACCTTATGAGTTATGAGTGTTAAACAAGACTGCAATGGTCAAGTTCAATACTCCAGAAAATAATCAAAATTAAAAACCAAATATGACCGACTCTATTGTTTCAAAAGACATTGGAATGATCAAATAGACAACAAAAGGTTTATCAATCTACCATATTAGGATCCCTTACTATGATTCACTAATAATAAAACTACAACAAAAATAATAATTAAAAACAAAACCCGCTGACAATTCATAAAAGCACTCAAAAAAGATAATTTAATTTTAACTACACTCTGCTAAATCATTTTCTTATTGGATTTACAATAGAGACATAAAAAGACAACCATAAAAATGTAATAAATCAATTTAAGAATTTCATACAAATTATAAAGATATCTAATATGCATGTATAAATATAGTTACAAATTACACACACACATATATATATATATATATATATATATATATATATATATATATATATATATATATATATATATATATATATATATATACATATATACATATATAAATATATAATAATAATACATATGTAAAGATATAAATTTCCTTGAATTAAAGATAATTCGAAGCAATTTTAATACAACTATAAAATTTGAAAACGGTATAAAATGTAAAACAGTATAAAAACAGGTATTATATTAATATTATCTTATGTTTGTATAATTATTACTTTTTTTAATTTTTTTTTTTACATTATTACGCAATTGAATATTCATTACAAGGCAGCGTGATGTTATAACAAATTAACAAGCTTCTGTAGGAGGAGATGCATCAATGCCCTCAATGTCCACGAATTATTCTAGTTTTTCAATAAATTTAGCGTTCTTTTGTTTCGAAAAGATAATCCTTCAAAGGTCTAATAGGTAGTTTAAATAAATAAATAAACAGGTCAAGTGTGTGCTAGTCAGCACACAGCGAGGGTCCGTAGGCCACACTATATAGTGTTTAACTGTAAAGTGTATAAACAGTGTTTTTTAAAATGCTAAAAAGCTTACTTTGAACAATTCTAAGGGTCTGATATTCTCAAAACACACTCTGATAAAGTATTTTTTTGCCACTGAACCGGACTACAACCATATAAATACATCGAAAAGACTATAATTATAAAAAAAACGTATTTTGTCAATAAAAAATAAACTAATATTTTTTTCGATATTTCAAAAAAGTGGTATCTTTACTTTTGGTCGAAGAATGTTCAGGAATTTTTTCAGATTTTTTGCACTTCACATAAGCGAGATAGAAGGGGGGGACACGCTTCACACCCACTTCAAACTTGCCTACGCTCGCCCTATCAAAGTTATATCAAAAGAATTATATATTTTTGTAATCAGCTCGACGTACCCTTTCATATGATACCACTTACGGTGTCGAAAAAAAATTAAAAAAATTTAACCCTTAAGTTTTTTTACCCTAATTTTGTTGAAAAATGGTTTTTTTAAGTCGCTATATTTTTAAAATATGTGGGTAGGTACAAGACACATACTTGCCAAATTTCAAAATGATCGGACGAAAGGTGTAGCCGTGAGAGCACGCGAGAGGACGGACGGACAGACACACGCAGGAAAATATAAGGGTCCTTGGCTTTGCCTACGGACCCTAAAAAATACGTGTGGTGTTGCGGGACACCCGGTAGGAACGATGTTCCTTACATTTTTCATTAAATATACATTTTAAAATCACACTGCTAAGTACGTATACATTGCTAACTACTTATAAATGGCGGAGTTAGAAAAGAGACAAAACTAAAAGTATCGAACTGTTTGTACCTAGCGGAGTTAAGGCAAAATTAAAAGAAAATCATTATTTGTGTAATTAAAGCAAGCGTCTTACTATAAATATATATTGAATATAAGAAAAAAGTTGATCAATATGATGAGTTTATAGTGAAAGAGTATGTTTGTTAAAGGAGTTTGGATTGAAATAGGACTGTTTTCTACCTACCCGGCCAATTAATTTAAAATATTATAAAATATATCTCTTCCCTACTCTACAGCTTCTGCTTGTCAGGGTGAAATTATACATGATTATATTTTATTTATTTACAAAACAAAGGGACATTTTTGGCAAATATAACAAAAATAATCAAAACAAGTCAAGTAACAGGCTTCCTTTATAACACTTTTTCCCGTCTTTTAAAGCTTACGTTTACGCGAGCGTTGCGTGTGAACGCTTGGCCGGATAACGTTTTCCAACGAACTCAGCCTGGGCATTGGTAAAATGAACATGTGTACCAAATTTCATCTAACTCGGTGAGCTTTCACTCAAGTTATCGTCATCTGTAGATTTCGTGACGGATTTAGCTTGACAGGATTTCGTGACGGTGATTTTGGTGGTTTTTTTCGGATTCACTCCCGGGCTCCAGAACGTGCCATAAGGAACTTCGTTCCAAAAAACTTCGTTTCAAAAAAAAAAAAAGTTCTCATAATTTTTTATTCGGTGCGATAATTCGACCTTTCCTTGTTTATTACAAAGCTTTTCTTAAACCCCTGAATTACTGTTCATATATAGTCTATACGTAGAAGGGGAAATTTATTTTTTGAAAACTGCATTCCCGTAATTATTCTAATTCTTAGATCAGGAATGAGAAGAATATACGGAAGTTAAAAAATAAACATAACAATAAAGAGCGACAGAAAGATGCCCTTTTTTGTTTACAGTGATAAAAACAAGTTTATTTTTATCCAAACCATCAAAGACTTTTATTTTTTTAAAAAAAGTCAAAAGCCTTATCACACAGTTGTTTAAAACTATTTTTATTTCACCTTTCATTTACAAAAAACCAAACTTTTCCTTTGATTTCAATCTAAATATTTAGGGGGAAAAAGCTATTCTTGAGAAAGATTTTTCCATTGTGAAAATAATAATGGTTCACTGTTTTCCAACTCTAAACCCCCCATTCATATTTATGAAGTTTACAGAATTTTCTCTCTCAAATCTGTTTTATTTACCTTTTCTTTCGGTCCATTCAGTGATTTACTTCCTCCTCAAAGAATGAACCAGAGTAAATTGTGTATTTTTAGAATTCTATCGAAAAAGAGGAAGTATAGGTGTGTATATATATATAACAATGTCATGGCTACTGGTTTGTCTCCAAATCTGGGGAACTGTTAGTGCTACGAGACTGTCTGTCTGTATAAATATAGCCCGGACACAGCTGTTTACCTGATTTTATCTCGCTGTTTAGATTTTATATTATGTATTACTGATTTACTATTTGTTTTTCCTAAGTTTAAATTTATCTTTTGCGTGAACTGAATAGCAATATCTTAGCAATTATGATAGAAGAGTCGGCGTGGGCGTGTGAATTAAATTATTTACCACGTCTGCTCGGCCATCAATGAATCAAGGGTGGTACGAGATCGTGGGTTCGATCCCTCGCCGTGATGCTCTGATTTACATGGCTCACTAATGATCACACTGTACTTGCTTCGGCAGTACAATGTACTGAGGTATGATATGTGAAGTGGGTGCAACTATCTAATATGGGGCTAGTAAAATGGGCTTAAAAGATGGCATAATTGCTAGGTTCCAACAAGTGTTTCGTCCGACCCGTCTAGTACTAGCACCTTACTACTACAAGCAGTACTAACTACTACTACTACTACAAGCAATTTTGTTTAGTGGCTGGAGTTGGAACCACAGGTAGCTCATAGCAACCATAAGTGGCTGGAACTCTCTACCATGGGGCCAGTAAAATGGGCTTAAAAGATAGCCTAATTGCTAGAGGTTTAAAGAAAAGTGGTTCGTCCAACCCGTCTAGTACTAGTACCTTACTACTACTACTACTACTGCTACTAGCAATTTTGATTCATTATGCCTACAAGTATTATTATTTAATTACCGTACTTTCTTTTCGAAAAGAAACAGGACAAAAACTGTAGTATGAAATATATATATATGTAAATTTATTTGAAAAAAGTGTTTTGTACATTGTGACGGTCTCTTCCCTCAATATAGTTATAAACAAAACAATGTTTGGTAAATCATCTATCATCCATAATATAACAGTTAGTTTAATAATAAACAGGTAACATCAAGGTAATATGGGATGTTTATGTGTAGAGTATTATACATGGCTTGACGGTAACGAGCAATTCTTGTTTCTAGAAAGGTAATGAACTTGTTTACCATATGTAATGATGTATGTAAACAGTTCAAACACTGTACATCACACCGTAATAACCACCACTGTATGCATACAATTAACGTCTAGCAGCTAATTAGTAGTCGACGTCACAACTTCTGTCTATTGCCTTATCAGATTATGTGAAAATACAGATAAGACGCACAAGTAGATATTTTCGAAATATCAAACTGTATAATCTTTAAATGAAGCTGTTATCAAAAAGTGCATTTTATTAATTGAATTTTTGAGTGATAATTGATGATAAGAAAAGTTATTTTTGCTTCCGAGCTTACCGAAGTTAAATAACGCTTTGTGATAAATCTTAAGAGCAACTTTTTTTATATTTTCGACTTCAATATTACAGAAATCCGTTTAGACATCGGGGAACATTTTTGGTCACGTCTCTCTCTCTCTCTGTCTGCCACTCAATTTTTGCGAACCAACATATCTTAAAAACTACTCGTCTATTGGTGAAATTTGGATGATGGTCATAATCAGCCCATTGTTGGTCCCATATTAATTTGAACATTCTGCGCTCAACCGGGAACTACGTGCTACACTAATGTGCAGACTTTAGATTTTTTTTAACCCCAACGTAACTACTTAACAATTGAATCATTGAATTGATCAAATTTTGATTTTAAAACAACATTAAAACCTTTAACTTATAACGTCATAAATCAAACAAAATTCCCCATTTTCACTTTCTCATATAAAGAGAAAGTAAAATCTTCTCTTTATATGAGAAAGAATTGTGATGCCGCGAAAATTCGATTTTGAGATTTTGATGGATTTACACGTTTTGAGGTCCCCTGAGTCCAAAAAAGTGGTTTTTAAAAAATGTCTATCTATCGCCTGTGCAGACGCCTGGAGCCTAAACTACTGGGCCGATTTTGATGAAATGTGACATACATGTTCAGAAAAATCATACCCCGAGGCGAAATCGAGAAATGAATTTTAGCTCCAAATTTACGGGCGCTAACCTCCAAAAAACTCTGAAAAAACGTGAAAAAAATTATTTCTTGAAAACGATTCCGACGATTTTTATTTTAAAAAATCTAAAATGTAGTCCATCTAAATACGAATCTAACGATATAATCCGTTTTCCCGGGAAAAATCTAGTTCCTGAGAAAAAAGCTTAAAACGCGGACCGAGAGAGCCCGGGTTCGATTCCCCGCCTGGGAGAAGTGTTTTTTTATGATAAATTTTGATGAAATGCTCAATAATAATTAAATGTACATACGAAAACTAATAAATAGAATACACTGGGCTAAATAATTATGAACTCGTATATGAGAAAGTTTGTCTGAGCTGTCTCGGACCGATTTTTACTTTTTCATACGGATCATATATACAATGAGAGAAAGTATTTTGATGGCGTAAAAATTAGATTTGAAGAGATTTACACGTTTTGTGGTTCTCTTAGTCCAAAAAAGTGTTTTTTCCTAAATGTCTGTTTTCTGATGTGTGTCGTCTGAATGAACGCGTGGAGCCTAAACTAATGTACCGATTTCGATTAATAATATGACAACATGTTTAGAAAATTCATAGCCCGATGCGTAATGGAGAAATAAATTATAGCTATAAAATTTGGGAATGCTACTCCCTAAAAACACTGAATATATAAAATGTTTAAAAATTTTAAAAAAAAAGTTTAAAAAATATAATTCTCGAAAGTGGTTCCGACGATTTTGATGAACAAATTTCTAGAATGATGCCTATTTAAAAACGAATCTAACTATATATATCTTTTACCTGGGGTGAAAAATCTCGGTCCAGAGAAAATAGCAAAAGGGTGAGTGTTTCAGTTCGAATCACCGCAAGGGAGAAATTGTGTTTATGGTAAATTCTGATAAAATGTTTAATAACAATTAAATGTTATTAGGAAAATTCAAAACAACTAACAAACGAAAAACACTGGACGGAGGAAGTTCAGTGCGGGTTTTATCGGGCAATTTTATGTTTAATAATAATAATTGCTTTTTCATGAAAAGGCAATTGCTAGGAGCAAGATGTATCTTCCAAATAACACCTTCGACACTTTAATTGGATGATGAGAGGGTCCAAAGTTACAGAATGACCCTTCAGATTCAGAGTGGAGGGGGATTAGCTAAATCTATGATGCGATGTCCAGAGGCTCTTATCTATAAATCTTATAATTACTGGTGATAACGAGGTGCCGGTTTTCCCCAGGGTGGCTTTTCACCTCCTCGTTTCCTTTAACTCTGAGTTACTTCCTGGCTGAGGGCATTTCCTCTACAAACTCCCACGGGGAGGATATGAATGAGAAATTGCCTTGGAACCCTTCAACACGTCCCCTTAATTCATTTCATTCATAAATCTAATAATATAATTTATACATCTAAATCCTATTAATATTTATTTTGAAATTTTATTAAGGTATTATATTTATTTTTCGCGAGGGCTTTTCCTGTTTAAGTTCCTTCCGGTTAAAGGACACATCCTGCTCCCCCCCCTCCCCCCCCCCCCGGATAAAAACAAATATGAAAAAGGATACAGAAGAAAAATTGCTACAGTTGCTTGAAACAAACTATACACATGCAATTTGTACCAAAATTTAATCCACAGATTTATTACTATCAGCAACACAGTGTTGTAACTTTATAAATCATTATTTTATTAATTATTTACTTCATCATTAGTTATTATTATTTTAATTAAAAAAAATAGGACAGTGATAATCATTAAAATAAAAACTGAAATTGTGGATTTACTGAGGTTTTGGAATAATAACACTTCCTATATTCAAGTTATAAACAAGAGTACTACTAAGAAAATTTCGAATAGAAACAAACAGAAAGATATACATAAGTATCTCTTAAAAAATATCCAATAAACACCTATAAAAATATAGATTTACTCACCACATCTATTAGTGCTGGTAAAAGATGATATTTTCTAATGGCCAACAGATCTATATTTAAAAAGATGGAATTCTGAAGGTCAAATTTGAAGCGCGACTTCAACTGTAGCTGGCCGAGAAACTAACACGATACTAAAACAACTGTATAGTTGTCCCAGAAACTAACACGATGCTACAACAACTGTAGTTGTCCGAGAAACTAACACGATAATATAACAGCAGTAGTTTCAAGAAACTAAAACGATACGGTAACAACTGTAGTTGTCCGAGAAACTAACACGATGCTACAACAACTGTAGTTGGCCGAGAAACTAACACGATAATATAACAGCAGTAGTTTCAAGAAACTAAAACGATACGGTAACAACTGTAGTTGTCCGAGAAACTAACACGATGCTACAACAACTGTAGTTGGCCGAGAAACTAACACGATAATATAACAGCAGTAGTTTCAAGAAACTAAAACGATACGGTAACAACTGTAGTTGTCCGAGAAACTAACACGATGCTACAACAACTGTAGTTGGCCGAGAAACTAACACGATAATATAACAGCAGTAGTTTCAAGAAACTAAAACGATACGGTAACAACTGTAGTTGTCCGAGAAACTAACACGATAATATAACAGCAGTAGTTTCAAGAAACTAAAACGATACGGTAACAACTGTAGTTGGCCGAGAAACTAACACGATAATATAACAGCAGTAGTTTCAAGAAACTAAAACGATACGGTAACAACTGTAGTTGTCCGAGAAACTAACACGATGCTACAACAACTGTAGTTGGCCGAGAAACTAACACGATGCTACAACAACTATAGTTGGCCGAGAAACTAACACGATAATATAACAGCTGTAGTTTTAAGAAACTAACACGATAATATAACAGCTGTAGTTTCAAGAAACTAACACGATAATATAACAGCTGTAGTTTCAAGAAACTAGCACGATACTGTAACAACTGTAGTTGGCTGAGAGACAAACACGATACTTTAACAACTGTACAGTTATTGAAACGATACTTAAAAAACTGTAGCCGTCACAGTAACTGAAACAGACTCAATATGTTAACTTCGGAACCACTTAAGAAAAAACAGTGACTATAACTTCTAAAAATACCACTTATCCAACCAAATATACCACTTTAACATCTATAAAAGTGGCAAGATAACTTCAATAGATAAACACACGCATAAAAATAAGACAACTGAACTACCACAATTAACACTGCACCACCTTCATTTTTATCATCCTTCCATTTATTATCACTTTCCTACCACTTCTATTTATCACTCATTGCTCAGTGACAAGACATTAAACAATACGACTATCTCGAGAACAATCGTGATGACTAACCCGAATTATCTTCTTCACTTCAGAGAAAAAAACAGATGATCCGTTTACTTCTTACTGTAAAAATAAACAAGACTCACAATGGAGATAAGAGATAAGAAATCCATTCAATCTATCTCCAAAACTCAAAACTCACCTCATTGCATACGAGTGAGTTTTTAAAACATTACTTTTTATTTTTTTTTAATACCTCCTCCCACTTTTTAAATGTACTAAGAATCTTTTTGTACACATGTGTGTTCTTTTCTGTAATATTTATTCTAGGGAGATGGGAAAGGGGCGTCAGAGTTAATGTATTTGAACAGAAGATAAGGGGACTATCAAAGGACACTCAGACAGAAAAGTTGGTCATACAAATACTTTTTTCAAAAAGTATCACATTATCTAGAAAGAGTTATAATCAAAATAAATAAAATCAAGGGTAAGTTACATAATATGTGTATATAAACTTGACGCAAGAATTGAAGATTGTACCCACAATGTATTTTAGTAAGTTTGATTTACCCCCTTTCTTATTCTTATCTTAACTATAGTAATTTATTCTAAAAATAATTTAATAGAAAAACGTATCTTAAATAACATAATAAATTACTTAAGTTTAGAAAACAAGAGAACAGCACAACAAACGATATTGAAAGTAGGATTTGTCTGACATGGAGAGCATTTCATATATTCAGACAAGTAATTAAATTTCACGTAGAAATTGTTGGAAAAAATATACTGCCAATTGATGTGGCACATAGCTTCCTCACATCCAATTACGTACTTTATTGGTTTTATGCTTCTACAAGCCATTATTGTCTCATTTGTTAAATTTTTCATACAAATCAGTTTAGTACTTTTAAAGCTACAGGTGTAAATAAATGTATGTTTGTGCGCATGTGGAAGAGAAAGAAATGAGCGCAGAAGGTTGACACTTTTATGTGACTAACAATGAGCTAATCGTAACCTAACATAGAAATTTGATTTAAGTCGGAAGTATAGTTTTTAAGACATTGGTTCGCAAAAATTGAGCGACAGACCGACAGACAGACACGAAACAAAAAATGTTCCCTGAAGTCTGAAACGGATTTCTGTCTTGGAATTTTTGAAATCGGAGACATAAAATATTTTCGTTCTTTAGAACAATCACGTGGCTTCCGTTACCTTCGGCAAAAACGGAAGCAAAAAGGTGATTATAAAAAAAATATTTTAAAAAACAAGTTTTTATTTGTATTCTTCTCAGCAAACCCTTTCATTTGATACCCATATCATGAGCGTGCTTAAAAAATTACTACTCTGCCATCTTGAACTGCCCGCCATATTGGATTTAGAATGACTTCACTTAGCTAACCATGTATTGTCATCCAAACTAAACGTGAATGCAAAATTTCAATTCAATCGGTTGAGGATAACAGCTTTAAAATTTTGTTGCAAGATTTGACCCGAACATACATACATACAAACATTGCAAGTTAAATAAAAGCTTGTAAAATACATCAATGTTTATAGCTGTCATTTATATAATCTTTCATAAAAATCAAATCAGTGGGTAGATATTTTCTCCACTTTATAGAAAAAACATTGAATCGTGGATAAGTATTTAGGCATCAAATAGATTAAATATAACCGTTTTGATCTCGATACTCATTACAGAGGCTAAAGTTTAAATAATTTCAAGATAAAAAGAACTTTTTATATATGTACGTACGTATGTACTATTTAAATTTTCTGTTGAATCGTATGTAATGTTGACAATATAATTGTTCTTGTTATATAATATGTAATGTTAGTAAAAAAAAAAAAAAAAAAAGTTCTGAATTTATTTACTTTACATAAATGACAATCATCTAGAGAGCTGATCTTAAACCTATAAAAGGACAAATCTTTGTACAACGAATCTCCCCAACACCAAATCTAAACCGTGCCATCGATAAATTGAATAATATAAATAATATAATCGATATATTCCTGTTTTGCTGTCATTCAATGTTTATCTTTTATTTATAAAAATCTCAGAGATAAATATCACAAATTGGAAACCCGTCAAAATGAAGATTGTAAATATTGGATATGGCAAAACAAATAAAATAACATGCGGATTTTTTCCGAACAACTTGTCACACTGCAAAATCTGCTGAAAACCAATTAATTCTGCTAAAAGATGGCTAAAAGTATTAAAATAATGCATTGTCATCGTGTTCTGAGCTATGCTAAAAGTTTCAAATGTCTAGCTATTCGGGAAGTTAGTTAGAAATCGATTGCCAGATTTGTACCGGACAAACAAACAAGAAACCAAGTTAATAAAAATGTAGTAATAATAAAATAAATACCTAACGTAAATAAAAGACATCTAAATTAAAAAAAAAAAAAATAAATAATAAACCACAATTAAAAACCATCTTAAGGGGCTCTTAATTTTTTAAAAAAATGAAAAAGAAATGGGTACAATTGAATCAGATAAGTTCATGAACTAATTATAAATAATGCATCATTTAGAATTTATTTAACTGTTAATTATACTTTTATTTTTAATTATTTTTACTTTAAATGAAACAATTGTTAACTCGAGATAGGAAATAATTGGGATGAACTGAACTCAGCTCCGTAACAGCTGTAATAAAGTCAATTCTGAGCTTTAAAAAAACACTCATAAGTCTCATTGTATCATTTTATGCAGCGATAAAATCGCAAAGGAAGTAATTATAAAAAATAATAAAATAAAGGAAGAAAAAAAAAGAATAATTAAGAAGATTTATCATAACGTAATGCAATATAATAAAGTGCAGTAAAAAAAACTGAAAAATTCTTAAGTAAATCACAAGAGTGAAAAAGGGGAAACAGGCAATGTTTTAACAATTGATTTTAAGATAAGAAAGTCAAGGGGAGGTAGTGGGGGAAGCAGTTGGAAGAGGTTTCGTCCTACCCCCACTCCTGTTCCCCAGAGATATCATGTAAAGTTAAAGGTTGCGTGTTGTTTTAACTTCACATTGGTTTTTATTTATTCAATTTAACTTTTAATCTTTTTAACGTAGAAAATATTCATCAAGAAGAAGGCAAAAATATTAAATTATCACATTTATACAGATAAACAGATAGCCTACGTAAAAGAATATACGGTTTCGACAATTTTAGATAAAACAAATTGCTGTTATAGCTTATTTAAATAATAAAGAAAGTGTATGAGTAATGGAATGGCGTAAAAATTTTAAAAATGTAGATTACCACAATAAAACTATTTTCATGGAAAAGGAAATGGCTAAATGGGGACTACCACAATCAAAATATGTTTAACGATAAACATTTGTTTGAATAGCTTCGAACAGAAACTATCCACTTACCAAAACTATTGACATTAACTGATAAGACTTATCAATAGACAATGAAAATAAAAACTATAGGTTTTAATGAATGAAAGAGCGATCATGTCATAATGATTCTATATTGACGTAAAACATTTTGGCTAGCTGTTAAACGACAGGGTTGCATGTTAAAACTCATTAAACACATCTAAACAAACAGTGTTACCACTATAAGACTTTTTAAAAAAAAAAAAAAAAGTCATATAAAAGGACAAACTTTAATCAAAAATTTAAGTAGGGTCACTTTCGAAGAAACGCTGATGGGCTTTTAAACTTTTTCTTAAGTACCCCTTTGTCAAAAGAGGGGAAACTTTATTAAGTAATTCTCAGCTCGGATATACACGGCTTCAAAGAACTTCATTTATTTTTATCTTGAAGGGAGTGAACAACTTGCCACTAAACTTGAACCCACAAAGTTTTATTCCAGACAGTGGACTACGGTAACTAAAAAAGTAACCCTTCAAGTTTCTTCTCATATAAAAACGAAAAAAAGTTCGATATAAACTTTCACGGTTCTGAAAATATACCCCAATTCAAAAGTATTACACCCCACTTACTCTTTTCTAGGAAAAGTAGGTAGGTTGAAAAAAGGGTACACATGCAAGAGAGAAAGAAAGCAGTGGGGAATGAAAATTGAAATTATTATGTGATCAACTAGAGCTAAATAAATATTTTACTCCTAAAGAAGAAAATAAAACAAAGAACGAATCAGTAATATAATTCTAACGTACCATCCAAATTTCATGAAAATTGGATAACGTTGTCGCCTGTGTTTTTCTTCAATGTGTGATAGAGACTCACCATGAAAGAGAAGACTACCATTAGAGATTGGTGTATAGTTCAATAACCAAACAATTCCTTCACACTAAATAATAATTGTAATAATATTATTGACCTTAATCTAGTATACCTTTAGGTTATTTGAAGAAGGCTGCTTTATTAACAGTCTAAACCGGTCAATTTTATAATATATATATATTTTTTTTTTTGTGAAAACGTTGTTTAATTATTAAACTACACCTTTTTCAGCAAAATATTGTACGTATTACGCGTCTAGTGCGGTAAGTAGCATTTTGCATGCGACTGTGGAGTTTGCAAAAGTAAAAGCACACGAGCAAAGCAAAATGCAGTTTTCCTACGAGTTATGCGTACAGCACTTTATCTACGATTGTTGGATTTTAATAATAAATACAGACATTTTTTTTTTAATAAACTTCCTGTATGAAAGTTCGTATTTCTCTTTTGATAAAGATTTCATTAGTTGTATTTTGTGCCGAATTAATTATTTCGGGAGGAGTATTATTCTCCTCATTTTCGTCATAATCTCTTAAATCACTCATTGTTTTTCACTAAAAACTCGATAAAAACAGTTACTTTAATTAAACAAACAGCAAATTAGTTTTGTTCAATGTAAACAAACACGCTAATCGTTTGTTAAGGTGAGAATTGTTCTTTATTTCCGCACTAGGGCGGAAACAAAGAAGAATTATCAACGCGCATGTGCAATGAATACAACGACATAAAGAATCACTTTCTACGCATCTAAACAGAGATAAAAATGTTAATATTTCGTATCAATCGTAGATAAATTTGTTGATGGGACGACAGACAGACAGCCACCATGTTCCACGGAAATAAACCGCACCCTTATGATGAAAAGCCTACAGTTTCTATTGCAATAATGAAAGTTCGAAGTATTTTGAAACACCGGCATTTTAAAGTCCCTTTTTAGGGGTAATCTAAATATTCTAAATCACATATATATCTAGAAAAAAAATGTCGTGTTTCAAAATGATCACAATGCCTTCCATTACGCTTGTTATTAAATTTAGTGACACAGTAGTAACAAAAAGAAAAGTCCAGTCATGCACCATGACTTAATGAGCGAATTTTCAAATAAATCTGCGTTTTATTGGCTTATGATAATATAGGAAAATTTTGGTTTAGAATTTGCATGAGTGAAAAAAAAAAATTGGTACACAGGGGTACGGGGTACAAAAGTCAAAATAGTATTTACCCTTGAAGGTGCACGTCGTTGGAAAGCTCTTTAAGAGTACAGTAATTGTTGTTATGTACACTTTTATCATATTTTCATATAAAAGGGGGGTAAAATGGAAAAAACACGTTGTTTTTATGCTATTTTTGACCCTAAATTGTAAAAATTTGACCCCTAAATGAACTCCAAAAATTCTGGCTAACGAACTCATCCTTTCTTTTGATATTATTGACATTTAAAATTTTTTTTTGAAATTTTTAAGTGCATCCTAAGGGGAGATATCGTCTGGAGTGACACATATATACATATATACATAAAAAAAAACATCATGCATACATAAAAAAAAGTTAATTTTTAGGAATCGATTCAGAATAGTCTAAAATGGATTTCCATGAAAAAAAAAATTCAAAAATTCGCATTAAAAAATTTTTGAAGCCATTGCAATAGCGTAATTTTCTTTGAAAATTCGCTAAAACATAATTTTAGTGTAGACGTAAATGGCTTTTATAAAGAAGATATTTATGTACTTAATTATTTAAAAAAAAAAACAAAAAAACCATCCATTAACTTTAAAGTATTTACCTTTGTGGTAAAACTACCAAATCCGTCTAGGCTTAATGGTTTTGGGGTATATTTTAAGTCATAAAACTAATATGGAATGCAAAATTAATCTATATATATAAAAGTCAACGTATGTGTGTGTGTGTGTGTGTGTGTGTGTGTTTGTTCTTTATACAAATCTACAGTTTTAGTCCGATCTCGATGAAAATTTGCACACTTGACCTTCAAAGCAAGGGGAAAATCAAGGTCTACATGAATTTTCGAAATTTCAATTTGGGTACACAGGGGTACGGGGTTCAAGTAATGAATACGGGATCAAAATAATGAATACCCTTCGTGATGCATATCGTTGAAAAGCTCTTTAAGGGTACAGTAATTGTTGTTATGTATAGTTTTGTCATATTTTCATTTAGGTGGGGGGTAAAATAGAAAATATAACTATATCTATATATAGAAAGAAGAGTATCCATATAAGAGAATGTCTTTTATACAAATCTACAGTTTTATCCCAATTTGATGAATATTTACACACTTTTTCTTCCAAACAAGGTGAAGGTCACTGCCTACTTCATTTTCCGAAATTATAATTTTGGTACACAGAGGTACGGGGTACAAATGTCAAAGTAATGGATACCCTTCATGATGCATATCGTTGAAAAGCTTTTTAAGAGTACAGTAATTGTTGTTAATTACGTTTTTGTCATATTTTTATTTAGGAGGGGGGTAAAATGGAAATGTATATCTATATCTATAAAAGTCAACGTATGTGTGAGTGTGTTTATGTTCTATATACAAAACAACAGTTTTAATTCGATCTCGATGAAAATTTGCTCACTTGACCTTCAAAGCAAGGGGAAGATCTCTGTCTACATAAATGTTCGAAATTTAAGTTTTGGTACACAGGGGTACGGGGTACAAATGTCAAAGTTGAAATCCCTTCATGATGCGCATAGTGTTGAAAAGCTCTTTAAGAGTACAATAATTGTTTTTACGTGCATTTAGGGGGTAAATGGAAAAATATATCTAAAAGTCAAAATATATCTAACGTCAAATATATCTAAACTTCAAAGGAAGAAAAAATCAGTGTCTACATGAATTTTCGAAATTTAAATTTTGGTACACAGGAAACAGGGTACAATGAATACGGGGTCAAAGGACTGAATACCCTTTATGATGGATATCGTTGAAAAGCTCTTTAAGATTACATTAATTGTTGTTATGTACAGTTTTGTCATATGTGTTTTCATTTAGGAGGGGGTAAAATGGAAAAATATAGCTATATCTTATATAAAAAGAAGAATGTCTGTATGAGGGTATGTCTTTTATACAAATCTACAGTTTTATCCCAATTTGATGAATATTTACTCACTTTCCCTTCAAAGCAAGGAGGAGGTCACTGTCTACATGAATTTTCGTAATTTAAATTTTGGTACAAAGGGGTACGGTGTAAAAGTGTCAAAGTAATGGATTCCCTTCATATGATGCATACCCAAAAGTAATTGTTGTTATGTACAATTTTATTTAAGAGGGGGTAAAATGGAAATTTATAGCTATATATAAAAAAATCAACATGTGTGGGTGTATGTTCTTTATACAAATCTACAGTTTTAGTTCGATGTCGATAAAAATTTGCCCACTCGAAATCAAAGCAAGGGAAAAATGACAGCCTACATGAATTTTGGAAATTTAAATTTGGTACACAGGGGTATGGTACAAGTAATGAATACGGGGTCAATGTAATGAATACCCTTCATGATGCAAAACTCTTTAAGAGTACAGTAATAGTTTTTATGTACAGTTTAGTCATATTTTAATTTAGGGGGGGGGGGGGAATTTAGGATATTTGTAATTAGCTTATCAAAGAGGAGAGGAGGGGGTATAGAAATAGGTGGGAGAGATAGAATCTAGATATTCTTGCATAGTAAAATAATTTATATGTTTCATTATGGTTGTTTATAAACTTATCTAATTATAATAACACTCCGTAGCGAAGCACGGGTACCCAGCTAGTATATATATATATATTTGTAATTTGCTCTTCAGGAGCTTTTATTTGATACTCCACTAGAAAATAATAATTTCAAGATAAAAAGAACTTTTTATATACTACGTTTTTAAATTTTCAGTTGAATCGTATGTAATGTTGATAGTACAATTGTTACTGTTATATATAATGTTATACATAATATATAACCATACAACAATTATATATAATATATATATTATATATAATTATATATGTTATATATAATTGTTACTGTTAATATATAATGTTAGTGAAAAAAATAAAATAGTTCCGAATTTATTTACTTCACATAATTGACAACCATCCAGAGAGCTGAACTTAAACCTATAAAAGGACAAATCTTTGTACAACGGATCTCCCCAACACCAAATATAAACCGTGCCATCGATATATTTGAAATAATATAAATAATATAATCGATATATTTCCTGTTTTGCTGTCATTCAATGTTTATCTCTTATTTATAAAAATCACTAATTTGAAACCTGTCAAAATGAAGATTGCGTAAATATGGGATATGGCAAAACAAATAAAATAACTTGCGGATTTTTTCCGAACTAACTTTCCATACAGCAAAATTTGCTGAAAACCAATTAAATTCTGCTGAAAGATGGCTAAAAGTATTAAAATAATGCATTGTCATCGTGTTCTGAGCTATGCTAAAAGTTTCAAATGTCTAGCTATTCGGGAAGTTAGTTAGAAATCGATTGCAAGATTTGTACCGGACAAACAAACAAGAAAGCAATAAAAAGCGGCTAATAAAAACGTAGTAAAAATAAAAAAATATTTGAGTTTACCATATTTTTGTGAATTGGGCAAGCGCATATTTAACTTACTTTTCTGTATTAGTATACTTAGTATGAGTCAAAAAGTCGCGCTAGTGTTATAAATTTCAACTTCATACCTTTAAATTTCAATTATATACGAGTGATATGAACTAAAGAGCGACGGACGGACAGACACATCCCCCTCGGCTTAAGGGTTTCGAGAAGCATCTACGAAACCCTAAAAAAAAGAACATTTTATCTGCTAAAATAACGAGATTAGACAGAAGACAGACCTTACCAATTTGATATTTCCTTCTTAACTACTAGCCTATTTATATGCTGGAATCAAACATATCTTCACGCCTTTTAAAACATTCTCAAGTAAATATTAATTAAAGCAGACAACAAATATCCTCAGTTCTTAATTAAGAAAACTATAAATAGGCAGGCAAAATCAGTTTCTGTTTTGTTTATTTTAATTAAATCTGATAATGACGGTTTGCTTCTGAAAAACTCAAAAGCGGAGAGATTTATTTGGGCAGCAGCAGGCCGATGTGACGCGAGTCTGTTGGAATGCTCGCGTGAGACTTTAGACCCTCATTTCAAACATCACTTTTAAGCTCACGCTTTATCCACAATATTATACGTCTGTCATTATAAAAACAGAAATAAAATGTATTCGTGAAATTACCACAGAAAAGAGCATTATATCTGACAGCGAACACGCGTAAATATAAGAAGAAAATAATCAACCGCCACACGCTTCATCATTTCAGTTATTTATTATTTTGGACGAAGGGTTTGCGACATTCTAACTAATTCAACAGGATTAGATTAAATTTATTACATTTTAGTCTATATTTAATTCGTGACAATTTATTTTATATTTTATTTTAAGTGGAATCTTATAGGGCATCAACAAATTCGCGCTCGTACTTCGCCTCATCCCCAGCCGACATACGCGAGTACCATTCGTATGTTTGTCCCCGTTTACACGTTCGCCGAATGTTCACCTAGTCCGATACAAGTCTTTGATTCGTCCCAATATTACGATTAACGAAGCGAATGACGAGTGAACCGCAAAACATTAGTCTCTTCATTCATACGAATGTGAAGATACACCTATAGGCCTTGTCATTCATGCGAATGTGTAGATACACCTATAGGCCTTGTCATATATGCGAATGTGTGGTAGATTCACCTATATAGGCTTTGTCATTCATGCTAATGTGAAGATTCACTTATAGGCATCGTCATTCATGCAAATGTGTAGATACACCTCTACCTCTAGGCCTCGTCATTCATGCGAATTTGTAGATACACCTTCAGGCCTCGTCATTCATGCGAATGTGTACATATACCTTCAGACCTCGTCATTCATGCGAATGTGTAGATACACCTTCAGGCCTCGTCATTCATGCGAATGTGTAGATACACCTTTAGGTCTCGTCATTCATGCGAATGTGTAGATAACCCTTTAGGCCTCGTCATTCATGCGAATGTGTTCGCCGCTCATGTGACATGAGTGGCGTGCGGTGCCCGACGACGTCCGTCCGAAACCCTGGTCTTGTGTCAAATTGCGGTATAAACCCCTAACCTCTAACTATCTCTAGCCATCCCCGTCCCCACCTCCAACATTTTAGCCGTTCGTCTCCGTGTGACCGCTTGCACCATTTAATACTTGGCCGACGGCACGGGACACTGCTCGTGTAACATTGGGTCTCAGAACTTTAATTATTTACTTTAGATTGGGTTTTAATTTCATTAAAAAAGTTTTATAATAACATGTGAAATTATCTTATTTATAATTCCAGCGTCACATAATAAACAAATATTTTTATCTACGACTTGCATTGTAAGTGGACTTTACATTGCTAATAACAGGGCGGGAAGTGTTACTTCCCTCCCATGGGAGTAAAAAAACAATCATACCAACTTAAAAGGTATTTTTTTTTAGGTATTTTTTAAGTATTATGTAGGTAGTAAAGTTGTTACGCTGTTTATAGCTAATTTATCGTGAAGGTTACTTTAGGTTATCACACAAAGTCTTTAAATTAAAAACAAACTATTGAAAGTGTTTGTTGTAAAACGTGTATATTTAGTATAAAAATTGTTATTTTAATAAATCAAGTAACTCAGTTTAAGGTGTTTAAATTACGTGAATTCGTAGGTAAAACTTTTATACCTACAAACTTAATAGTTACTAGCCATGATGCACTACTCGTAGATCAAATTTAATACGCAACATGGATCGAAGTATTTCTGCTCTCGGGATTATCTCCCTCGGGTCTGCCTCGGGAGCTAATTCTACAGTTATCTCCCTCGTCCATAAGGCCTCGAGAGCTAATGAAGTTTTCTCCTTCGGTGGTGCCTCAGGAGAAAACTTAACCTCGAGCAGAAAAACATACTTCTCTCCCTTGTTGCGTAAATAACTATTGTTTATTCAAGAATAGCGACTTGCATGGTAAAAATAGTACTTCGATAATCAACATTTAAAAATATTATATCAAAATGTCAATAGTCGGTTTTAACCGGTTTTGAGAAATACTTAATTTTTTGATCAAATTTATTTCTAAGTTTTGCCTCGGGATGAGATATTTCTAAGATTTTAACACGAATTTAATCGGCTTCACACGACTGGACAAACAATAGAAGGGCAATTAAAAAAAAACTTTTTTTTGGACTTAATAAATCTCAAAATCTAATTTTTGTGCCATTTCAATACTTTCTCTTTACATAAATATGAGAAAGTTAAAATTAAAATTAAATCTTGCTAATCTTGTCTTGACATTGAAAATAGTTGAACACGTGGAAAGAAGCATTAATCAACGTCAGCGACTTCAAAAAAAAAAAAAATAAAAATAAAAATACTATGTTAATTTTACACAAAGTTGGCACTGTCCGATCTTATAAAAACGGATTAACGGTAAATCTGGTAAAATTAAAATACTAAATATAGCGATTTATAATTGAGAAAACGAGGGCGGTGACGCACAGATGATAACTATGGAAGTGATCAATTTGCAGCTAAATTGTAAGGTATTCTTTTGAGGAAGGTGAAACTTTTCAACCCTTTTTTTTTGATAATTTTTTGTGTGTTCCATTATAATCCAGGAGGTGCGAGCAAAAAAGTGTCTGATCAACATCAAGCTTGAATTTTGTGTACAATTTAATCTTTTAGTGCCTATCAAGAATATGTGGTCGGCTAAGTTCGTCTGCGGATGTAGCTTTACAATATAGGCATTTGAAAAAAACAAAATGGTGTAGAGCGGCCATGTCCCACCAATTATGGTGGACAATGTGATTTTCATGATCCTGAGAATAAAATTAGTTAGTAAACCGAAAATTAAGTTGATGTTAGTTTGTCCTTGATAGGTGACCACTTTGATTTGAAGTAATATTTGAATAACTAACCCATCAAGGGACGAAGTAACATTAACTTGATTTTCGATCTACTAACTATAACTAATTTTGTACTCGGGATCACGAAAAATCACATTGCCCACCATAATTGGCGGGATCACGGCCCCTCAAACATTTCGCAGAAGCTGCATCTTCTTCGATATCCTCCATTGCCCGAGGAAGAATAAGAAGTAAGTAAGGCTGAATGTAAACACTCAGTGCCTTTGATGCTGCAGCAGAAGTTTTTTGGGTAGTAAATGCAGCAACGTGAGGAGCAGTGGCAGTGGCTGAATGTAAACACTCAGTGCCTTTGATGCTGCAGCAGAAGTTTTTTGGGTAGTAAATGCAGCAACGCGAGGAGCAGTGGCAGTGGCTGAATGTAAACACTCAGTGCCTTTGATGCTGCAGCAGAAGTTTTGTGGGGAGTAAATGCAGCAGCGCGAGGAGCAGTGGCAGTGGCTGAATGTAAACACACATTGCCTTTGATGCTGCAGCAGAAGTTTTTTGGGGAGTAAATGCAACAGTGCAAGGAGCAGTGGCAGTGGCTGAATGTAAACACTCAGTGCCTTTGATGCTGCAGCAGAAGTTTTTTGGGGAGTAAATGCAGCAGTGCGAGGAGTGAATGTAAACGTGGCAGCGGCTGAATGTAAACGAGCCATACGTAATATAAACAGCCTACGGAGCAAATATTAGACAAGCAGAGCAATTTTAATAAACAGAAAAACATAAATAATTAAGTTTAAACTCAATTAATTATGTGTGAAACAGTTAGTACCAACATAAAAAAAAAATGTAGTAACTTAGTGACTTAGTGCATCCAAACCAAAACAATGCCTCGTAAACTTTTTTTATGAATTAAAAAGCAAAATCATTAACCAAGATAATACAGTGATTAACTTAATGGGAAAATTGCTCTTTGTTTTTCCACAAACAGATGGAATGCATAAGATTACAACAACATCATGTTACAAAAATAAGAGACAAGAAGCATCAAGAATAGAAATATCAGATTAGAACTTTTTTTAAGTTCTTGTTTGTTTTTGTTTTTTTTTAAAGGGAAAAAAATTGAACATAAGAAGATTGTGACATACTATATCTTTCTTTATCAAAGGGAAACAATCATTTGTTTAAAAATTAAAAAAAAAAAAAAAAATGATAATGATTAAAGCAATTAAAGAGAAGAATGTTAGTGGGTAGCCTGATTTGGATCGGTTTTCTGTGAATGAGATTACGGCAACATGTAAAGAAATAACTGTGGGAACGGACATGCAGATTGTAACAAAGCAACGATTGTAATTAGCTTCTGAATGCTACCACGTAACAGCGTCGGCGCTTCAGCCGCATTGGAAAATGTGCCCACCCAGCATCTACAAACGTTTTGGCCTAGTAAATATAACACTACAGTTGCAAAAACTTGACTAGCTTAAACATATAAAAAGTCAGGCAATTATTGTAACAAGTAGCTTCCCACAGGCCGTAAAAACAAAGTATAATGAGTTATAAATAAGTGGGTTACTACACTAGTGATACGACGCAAAGAAAAATTTGCATTTTGCCCTTATATCGTCCATATTCATTTTCAATATGGCCTCCAGGAAAAATTGTTCGGGGAAAAACTTACATATTCTTAATCTACCTAAAAAGAGCTTTAAAATAATATGTAACATATAAGCATCAACTTTTTTTCAACAGCCTTATTTCAGCCGCATTTTCAAAATGCCGACAAAAAAAAATAAAATGTAATAATAGTTGCATAATCTTTTCCTACTCTTCACAACCTCTAGACTCTAGAACAATGTATATATCATGTCATGCTGACTAAAAACTTTTTTTTAATAGTCGACTACCATAAAAGCCACAGGCCACCATTTTGAAAAAAAAAAAAATGCGTGAAATTTCAAAAACTAACCAGTTGCCAAATGTTGAAATGCCCCTGTGTGAGTGATTTCATTTAAATCGGTCAATTTTTACGCCAGATGTCGTTAGGCAAACAAACACAACATATTTGTAAATACCTAAAGTATGTTGCTTTTCCGGGATAAATCTAGTTTATCAAAATAATTGCGGCGAACGGGAAAATGTCACACTGAAGGCCGAAGGCACACTTCAACGGCATTTCATATTTCATTATGATTTTAATGAAATTTTATTTAATTTAGTACTCATCCGATTGAATGAGTTGTTCAAATAAGCAAGTTCAACATATAAATGGACTACATTTTAGAATTTTTTATCAAAATCGTGTGAACGTTTTCGAGAAATATATTTTTTTCATGTTTTATAGAGTTTTTAGGGAGTAGCGCCCCCAAATTTGGAGCTAAAATTCATTTATCGATTTCGCCTCAAGGTGTGACTGTTCTAAACATGTTTGCCAAATTTCGTCAAAATCAGCCGAGTAGTTAAGGCCCAAGGCATCTGTCTGCACAGACAGACGACAGACATTTTTTAAAAACCACTTTTTTGGACTCAGGGAACCTCAAAACGTGTAAATCCATCAAAATCTCAAAATCGAATTTTCGCGCCATCACAATACTTTATCTTCATATGAGAAAGTAAAAAAAGGCCTGTTGAGAATTATTGTGTATTCAAGCTTATCGAAATGCAGCTGTTACAACACTATACGATACGGCTATTAAACAACCTGATTTTCAACTTAAAACGCAAAGCACAAACATTGATAAGATTTTATCAGAGGTGACAAACTTACAACAACATGGATCATCCGAGACAGACATCAAACTCTAATAAACCAATATAATTCAACTCAAAGATAAAGGTTCTAATAACTAATAATAAAAACAATAGTCTTTATGAACTGCATGAGCTTAACTCGACAAATAAGCAAACAAATAATATACACCTCCAATAACAATATACAGCATCTACCTGTGAACTAGTGGCAGACCGTCGCATCACAGCTGTTACAATACAGATAACGATATAGAAACTCTCTTTATAAGTACGCACTGAGGATTTATATTATTAACTCTATACAACTTGGTAAGAATATTTCTCATTTATATTTTTAAACCTCATATTTAAATTATTATACATTTTGCAATAACAGGAGAGCAACATTCTATTCGCTAAACACAAAACATTGAGCAGTCTTTCTACAAAATATACAAACATTTTTTACATTGATTATCTTCTTCTTACTTACAAACAAAGAAGTTAAAAAAACCTTCACAAAGATTATCTGCGAGCGTATGCAGTATGTAACACAAGAATAATTACGATAATTTGCCTTTAAGGTACAGATATATATTCGGTGGTTTTTCGTTTTTTCCCCCAAACTCTGGTCCCTAGTGAGCCGGATCTCAAATCAATTTGTTTGAATTGAACGGATCTCTAAATTCAATGAAAATAACAAACGCGGCAAATAATATACACGTCCCAACCATATCAAAAGCCTAATTATTCACCATTAAATTAATTCCTACCATATCTGGGGATTTCGAGCACAGACCACTACATAAGCAGAAGTTTTGCTAGAATTTAAACTAAAATAGTTCGCAATTAATGTTAACGTGTTTTTACATTTAAGAAATCTGAAATCATTAGCAATCCATGCTCAGAAAATTCATATATTAAAATATGCTGTAAAGAAGAAGAGAGATAAGTCAGATAAAAATTCAGGACACAGCCAGGAATTGATCCACGGACCGACCACATATAATCCAGACTTTATAAGTCATAAACATATCTCGATAAAAATAATCATGGGCCCTAATGTTGCTCAATATTATTGCACAATATCTCACATATTGACACATAGCCATTAAATAGATGTATAATACACATTTGCACATGCACATTCAATTTAAATGGACAATTTCAAATATTGTGCGATAACCATTAGGGTATATAGCCCGCGTATAATACTTCTATAATCAATTGTCTAGACTTCTAGACATGAGTCTCTTAATGTTCTTTTTATATAGTACACGTTTTCATGGGTAATTAATCAATCGTTTAATTAGACGCACGCAAGATCATTTCGGTTTTAATTCACCATGAAGCTTGAAAAAATTATTATAACGGGAAAATAAAATAAAAATAAAATGCTAGCGGGGAATAAGTTTTATCTTTATAACTCTTTTATTTTGGTTAAAAAAAGGATAATTTTAACCAAAATCTCGATCTAAATGACAAATTGTTTAAGAAATAAGTGATAAAAAAAAAGCATCCGAAAGTTTTAGTTGACATAATTTACATTAAAAAAAAAAAAAATAATAAAAAAATAGCGTAAATTCGAAATAAGGAACTAATAAATAATTCTTCCGAAATATATTTTATTTTTACCTCAAACAAATGACGTCAGATAAAATGATCCACAGAGTTTATGCGTAACTAGGATAATTTGATAAGAACATTACACGCAATCACAAAATAGTTAGAAGCTTGTAATACAAATACAAGGAAGGAGATTTAACTAAATTGACCAAGTTTCGCAATGCAGTCAGTTCCTTCAGAGAATTAACGAAACTTTTTAACTGCCTTAACCTCGGTTTTATGACGAGCAGCGGGATTAAACGAAACTTTGTAGAGTTAAGGTCGACAAACCATAAAACCAAGACATGATTTACAAGGAAAACTTTTCTCCTAAATGTTTTTCCTCTATATGTCAACTCTCACAAATTAATTTCCCTACAGCATTTTTTGGAATGAACATTAATTACAAATGAAATGAAAAATAAACAGGTCAAGTGTGTGCTAGTCAGCACACAGCGAGGGTCCGTAGGCCACACTATATAGTGTTTAACTGTAAAGAGTATAAACAGTGTTTTTTTAAAATGCGCTAAAAAGCTTACTTTGAACCATTCTAAGGGTCTAATATTCTCAAAACACACTCTGATAAAGTATTTTTTTTGCCACTGAACCGGACTACAACCATATAAATACATCGAAAAGACCATAATTATAAAAAAACGTATTTTGTCAATAAAAAATAAAATAATATTTTTTTTCGAAATTTCCAAAAAGTGGTATCTTTACTTTTGGTCGAAGAATGTTCAGGAATTTTTTCAGATTTTTTGCACTTCACATGAGCGAGATAGAGGGGGGGGGGGACACGTTTCACACCCACTTCAAACTTGCCTACGCTCGCCCTATCAAAGTTATATCCAAAGAATTATATATTTTTGTAATCAGCTTAACGTACCCTTTCATATGATACCCCTCACGGTGTCGAAAAAAAATAAACAAATTTTAACCCTTAGTTTTTTTTACCCTAATTTTTTTTTGAAAAATATTTTTTTTAAGTCGTTATATTTTAAAAATATGTGGGTCGGTACAAGACACATACATGCCAAATTTCAAAGTGATCGGACGAAAGGTGTAGCCGTGAGAGCATGCGACAGGACGGACGGACAGACACACGCAGGAAAATATAAGGGTCCTTGGTTTTGCCTACGGACCCTAATAAAAAATAAGGTCGATTCTGTAACTTTTTTTTTACATGTATCCAAATTGGACATAATTCGTCGGGTTAGTGCAAAAAATCACTAAGTTACATTTTTTTCGATTTTCTTAATTGTTATAATGAAAAATACAATATATTTTCCCTGATTCTATATAAAAACATAATAATAAATTCAAAATAAGTAGAAGACAGTAAAAAATGTTGAAATAAATATTCGTTTAGAAAGTTGCAAGTTTAAAATTTAAATATTTCAAAAAAGCCAAATGTAACTTAGTGACTTTTTGCACTAACCCGACGATATATCAAACTGGAATAATTATACAATTTATTGATGCCAGCGCTATTTGTGGCCGAATACAGAAGTACGCTGAGATTTCATCGTTAGTGATAACGATAACAGAGCTATACCTCCATTTGACTATAAAATATTTGAGATATGTTATTAGGTTGTGGTTTTTGTTTTGAATTTCATTAAAAATGTAGGCAATATTTATAACTTTTATGTTATAAAACGAGTCTCATATAACGTATTTGATTGGTATTTATAAAATAAAAAAAGACCAGTCATGCACCATGACTTAATGAGCGAATTTTCAAAGAAATCTGCGTATTATTGGCTTATGATAATATAGGAAAATTTTGGTTTAGAATTTTGATGGGTGAAAAAACAAATTTGGTACACAGGGGTATGGGGTACAAAATAGTATTTACCCTTCAATATGCATGTCGTTGGAAAGCTCTTTAAGAGTACAGTAAATGTTATGTACACTTCTGTATAAGAGGGGGTAAAATGAAAAAAAAAAACACGTTTTTATGCTATTTTTGAACCTAAATTGTCAAAATTTGACCCCTAAATCCAAAAATTCTGGCCAACAAACTCATCCCTTCTTTTGATATTATTGACATTTGAATATAAATATAAATTATAAAATCTTTTTTTTTTTCAATGAAATCTCAGTTCCAAAATAAGTATACGATACTAACTACTTATACATGGCGGATTTAGAAAAGAGACAAAATTAAAAGTAACTAACTATTTGTACTAGAAGAGTTAAGGTAAAATTAAAAGAAAAGCTTTTTATTATCTTTGAAGCGAGCGTCTTTCAATAAATAATGTATTGTATATTGAGAAAAAAGTTAATCATGAATTTATAGTTAAAGCAAATGGTTGTATAAAAGAAAAAGAACTGTCCCCTTAGACTCCGTCTGCATATTACTCCAATTAAATATTATAATAAAAAGTATAAATCACTAACACACAAAAACTTCGGCTTGTATCAGGTTGAAATGTTACATGCCTGTTTCAATTGTACTGTAGGTGATCAATACTAAGTTTCATTTAAATCGTTACGTTAGAACGTAAAATATATGTAAAAACGTTGTTTTCTGTTTCAAACGATCAGGTTCGCTTTAATAAATTTAGCGATCTTTATCACTTCATAGCAGTGTCGGTGTTCGTTTTACTAAAAAAAACATATTAAAAAAAGTTTTTGTCTCATTAAATAGATGAAGTAAGAATTTTTCCCCGTCCCAAATTTCCAATTTTAAATTTGAAGCTTACGTTTACGCGAGCATTGCGCGTGAACGCTTGGGCGGATAACGTTGTTAAACGAACTCAGCCTGGGCATTGGTAAAATGAACGTGTGTACCGAATTTCAACTCACTCGGTGATCTTTTACTCAAGTTATCGTTATCGGTAGATTTCGTGACGCTTGGTTTTGTGGCCGTTTTTTGGATTCACTCCCGGGCTCCAGAACGTGCCATAAGGAACTTCGTTCCAAAAATATTGTCTTGATATTTGAGCGTTACTATTGAGTGAATTATCTCACATCATGAGAATCATGTTCTTTCTGTTCATGTTCGTTCTAACTATTATTATTATTATTATTATTATACTTATCTCATTATCATTAATTGTAAAAAATTACAAAGCTCTCAGTCACTTGTTACAAGCATGTAATAGTTATTTATGTAACTAGGCAGGAAAATGGAATTTTACCGACGAGTGATTAGATTAGCCTCCGAGCCGAAAGCGAGGACAGGCTATCACAATCAAATGCCGAGGCGAAGCCGAGGCAGGTAATTTTCCTATTTGACTGTTGAGGCGAAGCCGAGGCAGGTAATTTTTCTATTTGACTGCTGAGGCGAAGCCGAGGCAGGCAATGAATAAACGAGGCAGAAATATTTCCTTTGCTGCCTTGTTGCATACAATATTTTATCTACTCACGCTATGCAGACAAAAAATGGAAGCTTAGGAAAGAGTTAGTTTGAGATTAATTGTCTACAAACTCAAACCAAAACAAGTCGTGCTCCAGTGTTGCCACTTCTTACTCGAGGTTAATTATTGAAAGACCTACAATTAAAATACTTTTACAGTTTATAATTTTTAAACTTTTAAATAATATTAATATAATTAATACATTAATCACTCAGATCAATATACTCCAACTTAACAACCACGTTTTGGTCTAACAATAAATTAAAGTGCTTCTTTAAGAGAATTTTCATTCTTATTCAATAACACAAGGTACTTAATGTGCTGATAATTATTAAGGGGTATAAATAAGACTTTTAATTTATAACAGCAGATCCCGAAGACAACGAATAATCCAACGGGATGGCAGGACAGACATATGACAGGCTGTCATGGATTTTAATAATTAAAGAATTGATAAAGTGATTTAATTTTTAATTTAATCTCAGAGAGGTTAGACATGTTTCTTACTGGTGATCAAACCATATAAATGAGTAAAGTGGCTGCATCTCCCGACCAGTAAATAACTAATGATGTATTGATCGCCATGCAAAAGAAACAATCCCGGGAAAAAAACCCGCCAAGTACTTGCCAGCAAGCTACTAAAAGGGTTTCTTCGGTCATAAAAATGCATAAATAGAATTTTAAACTAAAATACTAAAATTTGGGGCACCACAGTTACGGCCACCTAAAATTTCTAAGGGATCCAAATTCCAATACCTTTAAAATGATACCCCATTTAAAAAATACAAAAAATTGCTCGCTAATCGAAGAAATTTTGAGTGTTTGAGCTCACAATATTTTTCCTATTTTTGAGCAAAAAAGTTTAACTTGACCAAATTTCAAATTTCTAGCTAGACAAGGTCGTGAGATATACTTCAAGATGCGATGGACGGACGGACAATCAACCAAAAGCATAAGATTTTCTAGGATGACCTTAAAACCCTAAAAAGAAGATACATAAAAACCATGCATATTTACTAAAGTTACACCTTTACAATAATGGTCCATAAGCTTAAGAATATATCATGGGTTAAAGAAGGAATGCCTTGATAACACCAAGTAATTATAACAATCAATGTAATCATTTATGTCCCCGATATAGATGTGATATTGAGAATCTAATATCGATAATTCATGCTACTTTTCGTAAAGAGAACCGAGTATTATTAAGTAATATATTAATTAAGTTAGATATACCGATATTTCCTCTCCATAACTGTGTCTGGACTGTGACAGCATAATAACAAAGATATCCTTCTATCAGCTTTTAAAACTTACCTGAAACAAAAGAAAAACACAATTAAGAACAGAGTTCGTCATAACTTCATTATTTATTTATTTATTTTTTTAAATTTAAATATAAATAATTTCCAATTTATATATCTGTAAATAATAACGACGAGACGTTATTAGACATGGATTATTTTGAGTACAGTGGCTGTCTCATGATAGTATACTCCTACCACGCATCACCAGTAATTACCTATATTTTTCAATTAATAGCATGTAGTTTATTCTATATAGTACACGTATGTAGTAAATCTCGACTCCAGTGCCTCTCAGCCAAATGTATAGTTGGTCACAGGGATGCCCATCCCCCCCCTCCCCCAAGGCCCATGGCGCAAATCCCCCACCCCCAAAAACTGCCTGAATCACTTAAAATATTAAAAATCTCTCCCAAGAATTGGTGTATGTTTCAGAGAAAAATACCCCAAAATTGGATTCTCCCCGAAAATTCTGATGGCACAGCTTGCACTGTCAAACCCCTATGTGGACGCCTCTAGTTGGTCAGAAAAAATGAGAGGATGGCATGAATTGAACAAAAGGATTTGGATGGCGATTCAGGGTATTATGGAATTTCATGTAGCGAGATCGATTACAAAATCTATTTTGAAATTCTGATGTCGCTGTGAATTGTAAAGCCTAGTAAAAAACTGGGATTCTACAGTCGGATTGACTGTTGCAGGATGGAGTCTCGGCTGAGTCTGCGACCATGAATCTTGTATCGCAGTGCTGAATATTTGAAACCCGTTAGAAATGGGATTCACTGACTCAATGTTGCGGGACAAGGAATCCGAACAAAGAATCCCATTGTGCACTAGGTTAGAAATTTGATGAGGGATTAAAGATTGAAGAGCAGGATCTTTAAGAATTTGAGCATCGGTGCTACCCCAAAGCTCACATTAAAGATGGTTTAAGGATTAAGTTAGAAATTAAGAGGGATAGATGGGATCTTTGGTCAAAAAGTTGCAAAATAAAAGGTTACTGTCCTTTTTGTCTATAGATATGTAGAACTGAGGTCAGTCGTATGTCAAGGTGATCCGCAAAGGTATCTTACAGAAGAAAATGAAGGATCATTCCTTTGGTTGAGAATGGCTAAAGAACATATTTAATGCCTGAGAGTAAATATGTTTTAACACTAAATTCCAACTATCAAACATTAAACCCTTCCGATGAAGTATTGTATTACTTGTTAACAGTTGTGTTCAAGTGGCTGTTTAACGGCTTCAAATGTCAGATGTGCGCACAAGCGCTGAACAACGCAGATTCAGCAGCCCCACAATGCTCAGTAGGTCACTACTGCCTTCTCCATGGATAAAATGGATTCCCCAGAAAAACTAGCTTCATGTGCTTTATTACTACGGCTGAAAAAAGCGTAAACAAAAGGTTTGGACGCAGCATCCATTAGTAAGTCAGCAAATCGTTAAATAGAATTGTTCAACGATTTATCTGAGTATCCTAGGAATTTTTTTGGATACTTAAAATGTCCAAGAATTTTTATGATGAATTAGTGAATTTCATTAATTCTCATATCACGTATGGAAATAAGAAAAGTTTAATAAACAAATTGCAACTGTTAACCAACAGGGGCTGATGAACCATCGTAAATAAAAGGTCCCATATCTTGGCGGGTGTACTATTCCGCAAGGGCTAACGCGACACCTTGAAATAGGCCTGTCACGACTTTAAAATCCCTACAATTAGTCTACCGCTTGTGCGTTTAAATCAATGTGTTACATTAAAGTGGTGGTTTTTCCGCAGCAGCCAAGCGGTTGTTATAGTGCTGTTTAATTTTTTTTTTGAAAAAATTATTGTTTTATACACTTCACTTTTCAAAAATATTTTACTAATTTAGTTTTAGTAAAATTTGAAGGCACAAAAAAGGTTCGACTCGTACACGGTGAGATTAATTTCAACTATATTCTTAGTTGCGTAAGAAATTTCACTTTTATCTTGATGGTTTTTTTCAAGATTATCTTGCAAATTGATATTGACCATGGGGGATATGTATTTAAATAAATGAGGACAGGACAAACAAGGTTAGTGGAGAAGCCAAGTTGGTTTGGAGTATTTACTTTCTCCCATGTTAGATGTTCTGCTTGATTTTAATTGGTCGGATTACAACCAATTAAATGGTTTGACTGAATGAGAAGGATGCAAATCGATGCCTTGCCTTGCCCCCAACACGTGACAGTAGAACTTGTTGTTTTATTAATACATCAAGTACAAGTTGCCGGTCAACAGCCAACAGCCGGCAGGACGACAGGACTGGTTTCCATCTCGTCTCGATCCTTGTAAACAACTCCGCCCTCGACCGTCTTCACATTAACACCACACGTTCAACTAACTCAATTAATAATTAATAATCATATTTAACTACCTAATTATATCATTAACTTGCTTTAATAATATGCTTCAAAGGTAAAAATTTAAATTTTTGAAGAATAAAAATAGTGTGGCCCACATCACATCTTATAACCATGTTTCCTTTTACGTTTCCATATTGTATAATTCAGCGTTTCCTAAAGTGTGGGTCGCGACCCGGCACCGGGTCTTAAAAAAATTTTACCGGGTCGCGAAAACAAATTTTAAAAACATGTTTCGGTTAAAAATTCGGTGTTATATTAAAAAAATTAAAATGAAATTATTATTAATAAATATTTTTATTTAAACCTATCTTAGAAAAAATGGAGTTTCTTCATTAATTTAGAACAAAGAAATTTGAAATAAAGAACACAACAATTTTTAATAAAGAAATTTTAAATCTTTTAAAACATTACATTTATTGAAACCCATGCAAACTATGATGAAGGAGATTTACATCTAGAAACACTCTCAGTTTCAATTCAAGACTATCTTTCGGAGCTAATAAATAGTTTTAAAGACTGCTTTCCGGACATTCCTTCAAATAATACGTGGATTAAAGATCCTTTTTCTGTCGAAATTGAAATGGAAGAAATGTTAAATCTGAGTGAACAAGAATTTGATAATGTAATTGAAATTTCGCATGAAATTTCATGCGCAACCGATCTGAAAACATTTTGTCACTGCTTATATGTGTGACGCTACTGTGTTCTCAACCTTGGTGTACTTAAATAAACAGGTCAAGTGTGTGCTAGTCAGCACACAGCGAGGGTCCGTAGGCCACACTATATAGTGTTTAACTGTAAAGTGTATAAACAGTGTTTTTTTAAAATGCTAAAAAGCTTACATTGAACCATTCTAAGGGTCTGATATTCTCAAAACACACTCTGATAAAGTATTTTTTTGCCACTGAACCGGACTACAACCATATAAATACATCGCAAAGACCATAATTATAAAAAAAACATATTTTGTCAATAAAAAATAAAATAATATTTTTTTCGAAATTTCCAAAAAGTGGTATCTTTACTTTTGGTCAAAGAATGTTCAGGATTTTTTTCAGATTTTTTGCACATCACATAAGCGAGATAGAGGGGGGGACACGTTTCAAACTCGCCTACGCTCACCCTATCAAAGTTATAACCAAAGAATTATATATTTTTGTAATCAGCTCGACGTACCCTTTCATATGATACCCCTCACGGTGTCGAAAAAAAATGTAAAATTTTTAACCCTTAAGTTTGTTTACCCTAATTTTATTGAAAAATATTTTTTTTAAGTCGCTATATTTTTAATATATGTGGGCAGGTACAAGACACATACATGCCAAATTTCAAAGTGATCGGACGAAAGGTGTAGCCGTGAGAGCACGCGAGAGGACGGACGGACAGACACAAGCAGGAAAATATAAGGGTCCTTGGTTTTGCCTACGGACCCTAAAAATAAGTATCGAAAAATATTGGATGTCGAACCTAATTTGAGAATAAAATTAACATCATTACCTGCTAATTTGAAATTGTTAAGTGGTGACAAACAACATCATCCTCCGCACTAAGGACAAAATATGTGGAAAGCAAAGCTTACTTCATTTGCTAAAGTTTTAAATGAATATAATTGTAAATTTATTAATTACTTATATTTTTCTTATATAATTATTTTGCAATTTTTGAGTATCAATAAACAAACAAATAACTTGATTTTTATTAAAAAATATTTTTTTTTCTTCAAGGTGGGTCCCGAAAAAGTCAAAAATGTTTGGGAAACGCTGGTATAATTTATTTAACTGTATCCCTTCTTTTTACTTCCGGGAATGTCAGATCATAATTAGCCAATTATTATGTATGTTATATACAGATACCAAAGGATAAAAAGTGGTTATGTAGAACGATAACAACAACATGAATCATAAACATTTTATTTATTCTATAATTTGGTTATATATAAATTAATTTAATAATTTAAATTAAGTTATCATACGTTCATTCAATACGTTATATTATGTGATATTGTAAGTAATATCGTCCATTATATTGGTTGCTTCTTTTCTAATAGTAGCTAAATTAGTGATTATTTTTGTAACAAAAGAACTCATCCGACAGACTGTAAGGTGCAAGGGTCACAAAATTAGATTAAAATTGATCATGCAATATACTTCATTTTTTTATTTTTTATTTTTTATTTTTTTTTATTTCTTTTACATAATGTTTCTTATCCTTCACTACAAATCGATTATTGCAAACCTTAAAAATTTAGCCTCACAATAAACGTATCACGACTAATTGAATTATTAGGAAACAGGTTTGAACTTATTATTATATTTTGGTTGTAACAAGGTATTGAACAAAATGTACTCTTGTGGTTGTACATAAAGAATATAAAGGTACATAGAAGGTACCTCGCTGGTACACCCTGGTCCAGACAGGTAATGACTCATACCACTGTATTTGTCATACATTTACTAAACATCTGGCTAATCAACAAACGCTAGCAACATTTTTTTATATTATAAACAACAATTACATTACACTTAGACACTTAGAGAACCAAGCTTACACATTAATTTTTTATTTATTGTTTGTTTCTTTTATTTATTGCTATTGTTAATAAATTATAAATAATATTTTAAAAGTTAATATAGACTCGCTTATATATATGCATACACACACACACATTCACACACATATATATACATATATATATATATATATATATATATATATATATATATATATATATATATATATATATGTATAGGAATAAAATGTAACGGTATAATATGTAATTTAATGGGTGAGAAACTGACTACAATAAGATGATTCTTTACACGTGCTTGCATAAACTTGACGGCTGTTTAAGAATGAAATATAATAAAGGTGATATCAAGTCAGTCACTAGTATGAGCAGATAACACAAACATAGCATCTTGAACAGAGCTAAGAGCGAGCTAGAACAACATATTGAGCCTGCAACAATGTATCCAGGATACACTGTAGTGTTTCCACGATGAAGGCCAAGAATCTTCAAACAAATAGCCACCACTGAATTTCTTAACAAGCTATCAATCTATGTTCTTATTCAATCTATTACTACGTTCACACATCGTTTTGGAAAACGATACGCTAGTTCAAAACGCTGTACGAACGGAGATCGAAGGATCGTATCGGGTTAGACCCGCTCCACCAAATATACGTGATCGGATCGGGGGATCGAATTCAAAACGCTCGTGTGAACAGAACAGGTCGTATATCTTCACCGGAAGATGCCAAGATCCCCTCATTCACTTACTTGCATATTTTGCTTCCTTATTTAAGATTACAAGATCTTTGACTGTACTTTGACGCTATTTGGATCGAGTAAACAGGGTATCCAAGTCAACTTGGACATCAAAGATAAGTTGGATGGCCCAAACGTTTTTTTAAAAACAAAATGGCGCGCACCTGACAAATTATGAGAACGAGCTTAATCTCTAATTTATAGTGTATTGAAGTTCCACTACTTAGGACCAAGTATACTTTGATCGTGTAAACCTTACTTCAAAGTTCCACAAACATTTGGACCAAGTGGATTTGATCAAAGTGTTTTGAGTGTTAAACCAAAATATTGGGCATCAAACAAACAGTCACGGGACCAAAAATGTTCCCTAATTCGTTTCAGATGGATTTCTGTAATTTTTGAAATTGAAGAAATTTTCGTTCTTTAGAACTATCACACCGTTTCCGAACTTACCGAAGATCGCGTGACATGAATCATCCACCATTTTAAATGTGAAAAGCTAATAATTTGTGAGCTATATTTTTCCTGCGTACGCGTTAAAAAGATCCTTAATACTGCAAAATTTCATGATTTTATCTCTTTTGATTCAAAAGTTATTGGAACCGTACAGAGTAGCAGACAAACAGACACAAGAACGAAATTATAAGTGTTTTTTTTTCTTGCACTTATCAACGAAACCCTAAAAATATACCTTATAACAGTTAAAAATAGTAGTTTTTTAGTAATAATTCTGTATCTAAAATTTGATGCTTCCAGCAGTGGAAGCGAAATTTTGGACTCCTCATTATTGAAGAGTGTGATTTTGGAAACAAACCTGCATATACGTTTTAAGCCCCCCCCCCCTGATAATTAAGTCCAAAAAAGTAGTTTTTAAAAAATTCTTCAGTCGTCTATTCAATAAATAGCATGTGCAGTCGCGTGGAAGCTTAACTATTATAAATAAATTTTTATTCGCTAAAAACAAAATCGAAAAATAAACAACCATCTCTTTATAACACAAATAATGTGTTAGTGAGTTATGTAATCAATAGCATGGTTTTCCGGTAAAATCCACGTCACGAAGGGGTTGAAATCACTTCCACTACTGGAAGCATCTCTAAGGGTAAAAAAATTATATAATTAAATTAGACGTTTATGAGAAAGCTTTGACGGATTATTTAAGGTGCTGTGGTCCCGGGCAAGGATTAATTAAATGATAAAATCAGTTATTAAATGCATCGGGCACATGTTAATTGCAACCATTCTTAACACTGTTAATGCTCCGTTGATTCCTACGCTATTCTATTTGATAGTGTGAGTTGAACTGCTTTTTTAACGAATCATAACGTACACGAATTGAAATATCCAGGTCAAATTCAAATACACCAGGAAGATAGGACGGAACACGGTTATTTCCTCGTCGTGATAGGAATTAACGATATTTCCTCGTTCGGAATGATAACGCCCTGTTATCAAAAGCACGTTATCCGCGCAAAACTTAATCGAATTATAAAGATTACAGAGTCCAACACAAACACACAAGCAATTCCTTCCTAATTACTTTTACACAATTAAATTGTCAACCCTTATACTAATACTAGCGATTGCCTCTCCGACAACGAAAATTGAAAGATAAATAAATAATCAGCGAGTGTTTGTAATGGAACACAACTCCTTAATATCCGCGTAAAACAATTATAACTTGCTTGGATCAACTTCCAAAGAAACAAAAGCAGCCGGAAATCTATAATCGTATATTGGATTTTCAATTCACTTCGGGAACTATGAGTTTTATCGACAAACAATAAAGAGGAAATAGTAATTACAAGCGATAACAGTTCCACTGAAAAAAAAAAAAACACTAAGAATATATATTATATCCGTGAATAGCTTAATTTGATTACTAGAAATAAAATTATTGTTCGTTTAATTCAACTAAATAATAAATAAATAACAATAAAATAAAGCAGGTTATAAATGAAAATTGTAGATATAATCTTAGAACTCTTCTTAGAAAAGTCACAAAGTTTCAAATAGACAAAATGCTATTAGTAATTCTAAACACCAACTAAATAAAACAATGGAGAGAACAAAAATACAATAAAACGTACGACAATGTGTATGCCACATAGCTTTAGCACGTTTTGTATCATATGATTATAAAATAATGCATAAAGAGTAAAGAGATAGATTTAAAAATATAGATGTTGCGAACAACTTAGGATGTGCGCATTGAAAATTTCATAAAAATAATGTCACTCCACTGGGAATGGAAAGTGTGGTTGTTTGAATCAATAAAAAGTTCCAGCAGTATTAAATTTATTTTTATTAAATGTGAAATGTGCTCAGACGGTTACACTTAATAAGGCACTATTGGTGTCTGTGGGCTATTTTTGACAAACCATCAAAATTTCTTAAAAAATCGTTTGTGCTTTTAAAGATTTATAGGTGACAAAAAATCGGACGCGAGGCGGTCAGAAATGTTTCTAAATAAAATAATTTTAAAAATGGCGGCAGATGTTAACTTGAAATATGGAAGAATTATTATATATATTATAAAAAGGTATAACTAGTTCAAAATGCAGCTTAATCAGTGAAATTATTTAGGTCTAATGTTTCACAGTTCAAAAATCGATATTTTAAAAATGACGGTAGATAACAAAACTAAATTCTTTGGAATTATTTTTTTAAATATAAACAAGTAAGGCGCGCTTCACGTAAGTAGTTAAAATTATTAAGTGTAATATAATTACACTAATTTTAATAGTAATATTCTTTTTCTACTCTTCAAGACCTTTAAATTGATGTATAACATGTTATGGTAACTAAAACAATGTTTAGTCATCTTGGCCACATTAACCGCCATCTTGAAAATTTGAATAATTGCATATTCTTTTTCTACACTTCAAGACCTTTAAATTGATGTTTAACATGTCATAGCTACTATGAACTTTTTTTAGCCACCCGCCATATTGGCCGCCATCTTGAAAATATTAAGTGTGGAAAATCCAAATTTGTCCAGTTGTCTCAAATGCCGAGATGCACCTGTGTGCCGAATTTCATGTTCCTAGCTATAGTAGTTTATGAATTGAAAGAAGCAACGGACAGACAGACTGACAGACAGAGCCGTTATATAAGGTTTCTTTAGTACTTTGTACAAAAACCTAAAAGATGTGATAAAAAGGTGTAATCGAAATGTTTCAATTTTTTATAAAAAATTTTGAACTTTTTGCTGTCTGCAAAAAATGGAGTAATGACATCACAATATTACGATTATCTGGGGCGGCACAACGTTTTCCACTTCACGTTTTTCAGTCACAAAGTTTCAACTCACGAGCTTAAATACTATACTACTTAAATACTACTGTGCGATTCATGCGTGAGATAGACAGACAGACAAACAAACACACAGACAGACATCCCATCTAAAACCCACTAAAAAAGACTTAAAAACACCTAAAACGGATAATTCCGTTGAAAACTCGGTTTCGGATTTCTTGGGTGAGAAAAGGTAAAGAAAAGTAAAAAGTTTGTGAGTACACGAGAGAGTAAGCAATTGGCGCAGAAAGTGTGAAAGAAGGTATGAAATTAAAATTATACTTTCTGAGAGATCATTTCTGAGAGATCGTCCATACAAATTTCATTAAAAATCGGACGTCATTTTTTAAAACAAGACCCGACAGACCGAGAGATAGAGACGAGACCAAAAATGTTTCCTGGCGTCTGAAATAAATTGCTGTAAAGGAAATTTATAATTTCAAAAATTCCGTTTCTCTGAATGATCACAAATGTTATCTTCGTAATTAATAATTAAAAACAGGTAAAAGACAATAGTCCATAATTCATTTTAAACACGAACTAAATGAAACATACACAACACAGACAATAGATCCAAAATCTCTTGACTTGATGTCAGTGACAAATTTCTGTCTTGGAATATTTGTATTCCAGGACATAAAAAAAATCGTTCTTCAGAGCTATTAAAATGCTTGTTACCTTTGGTGAGCTCGGAAGCAAAAAAAATAAAAAATAAAAAATAATAATAATAAAAAAAGTCCAGTCATGCACCATGACTTAATGAGCGAATTTTCAAAGAAATCTGCGTTTTATTGGCTTATGATAATATAGGAAAATTTTGGTTTAGAATTAGCTCGGATGAAGAAAAAAAAATTTGGGACACAGGGGTACGGGGTACAAAAGTCAAAATAGTATTTACCCTTCAAGATGCATGTCGTTGGAAAGCTCTTTAAGAGTACAGTAATTGTTGTTATTTACACTTTTATCATATTTTCACATAAAAGGGGGGGAAAATGGAAAAAACACGTTTTTATGCTATTTTTGACCCTAAATTGTAAAAATTTGACCCCTAAATGAACTCCAAAAATTCTGGCCAACGAACTCATCCTTTCTTTTGATATTATTGACATTTTAAAATTTGTTTGAAATTTTTAAGTGCATCCTAAGGGGAGATATCGTCTGGAGTGACACATATATACATATATACATACATATATACATACATATATACATACATATATACATACATACATAAAAAAAAGTGTTAAATTTTAGGAATCAATTCAGAATGGTCTGAAACGGATTTCCATGGAAAAATTTTTCAAAAATTCGCATTACAAAAATTTTGAAGCCATTGCAATAGCCTAATTTTCTTTGAAAATTCGCTAAAATAAAGATATTTAAATAGTTATAGTCGAACAATACAAAAATTTCATCATCCCCCTGCATATGTTCTTGAACACTGTAGTATGCACAATGCACATGATATGAGATATATTTTTATTAAAAACTATTTTATTACTACGTTTTTATTTGCTTGCTTTCTTGTTTGTTTGTCCGGTACAAATCTGGCAATCGATTTCTAACTAACTTCCCGAATAGCTAGACATTTGAAACTTTTAGCTTAGCTCAGAACACGATGACAATGCTTTATTTTAATACTTTTAGCCATCTTTCAGCAGAATTTAATTGGTTTTCAGCAAATTTTGCTATGTATGAAAAGTTAGTTCGGTAAAAATCCGCTAGTTATTTTATTTGTTTTGCCATATCCCATATTTACAATCTTCATTTTGACGGGTTTCAAATTTGTGATTTTTATAAATAAGAGATAAACATTGAATGACAGCAAAACAGTAAATACATCGATTATATTATTTATCGATTAATATTATTATAGAGCTGATCTTAAACCTATAAAAGGACAAATCTTTGTATAACGGATCTCCCCAACATCAAATCTAAACCGTGCCATCGATATATTTGAAATAATATAAATATTATATTAGGAACTATTTTTTTTTCACTAACATTATATATTATACAACAATAACAATTATATTATTAACATTATATACGATTCAACAGAAAAATTAAAAACGTAGTATATAAAAAGTTCTTTTTATCTTGAAATTTATACATTTTTGTTGATAAATAATCTGTTAAAACAGGCCACAGTAAAGTTGTAGGGAGATAATGTGCACAGAGTTGTCCTAAACTGTCATGGGTAAAGACAATAATCCATAATTAGTTTTAAACACGAACTAAATGAAACATACAGAAACACAGACAATCGATCCAAAATCTCTAGATTTGATGTCAGTAACAAATTAGCCTTGTGCCTTGTGTTCACGTTATGCGTGTCACTATATTTTATAAATTTCTCGGGATAATTGGCAGCTTATAAGCATACAATAAATAACTGTAAAAAAGAATTAACGACTCATCGATTGTATTATTAATTAATTAATTAAAAATTATTACCTAAACACAAAACCAACAGGAATAGTATAATAGAGTAAACACTAATATTCAGAAAAGATTAAAGAAATAAAAAAAAAATAAAAAAAGAAGAATTCAGACAAACATAATATGTTACAGCGAGAATTTGGGAAATATAAAAATCAGTTCATTATAAAAGACTTAATTAATCGACTAAAAGTGTTCCATTAGGAGTGACTAATAACTAATGGAAAACACAGGACACTATCTGTTTAAAAACAAAATGATTAAGGCAGCAAATTAGAGCGAGACACTCGACTAATGAACTTTTTTAGTTCTGGGTTATTATCATGACAACAAACAAAAAATAAACTCCAACATTTATATATATATATATATATATATATATATATATATATATATATATATATATATATATATATATATACGCGTATAATTTTTACAAAAACATTGTTATCACGTTCCTTATCGTTTTCTAGAACAGACCTTGCCTTGAAATATATTTAATCTCATTTTGTTATGTCGGGAATTAATAATAAACACCTCATCCTACCTCAAGATAAAATAAAATAAAATAATGAGCTTCTTACATTTTTATAGAAACGGTTTGTTAATTAGTCAAAGTTTTTAATAAATAAGGGGAAAAACCGTAATAGGAAAATAAATGTAATATGTAAATATTTTGTAGTAAATAAAACATTTTTGCTTCTTTAGGGTGCTCTCACACTGGATCCGACTACATCTGACTTTTGGTCGTGCGTAGTCGTACGTAGTCGGACAAACTATCCCAACCTTAGCAATGTTATCAGAGCTCTCACACTGCATCCGACTTAGTCGTCCGACTACGTGCGTATACATCCGACCTGCGACTCGATCCCAGCAGTCTCGGATTTTCGTCCGACTTCGTCCGACCTACGGAGCAAAACTACATACCCATTTACATTTTTTTTTAAAAAGTTTCAAGTTGTTTTATTCAGTTTTTTTTTTTTAGTTTTCTTTTATTTATCAGTGAGTGAAGTTAATTTGTTAGCTGAAGAATAGCAGCGCAAGTGGAGTTGATATTAATTAAATAATAAAAACGGAAGCCTCTCCACAAAATAAGTTTTAATGACCAAAACTAGCTTTCGGCCTCTCGGCCATCATCAGTGCCGGTAAAAGGTAAAGAAAAAACCCGACGTGGAGTCAGAGTAGAGACAAATAACGGGTCCGTTATTTGTGGTCCAAATAGGTTTGAGTATTGAATTGTAGATAAGGAGTTTATTAGAAAGGGATAGGTGGGATCTTTGGTCGAGGAGTCGCAGTAAGAGTTTGTACCGTCTGTTAGTGTCCGTACGTTTAGTTTTGGTGTGCAGAGCCCAAGTCAATCGTCGGTCAAGATGGAGACCTAGGTATCTTACGGAAGAGGATTGAGGGATGACTCCTTGGTTGAGGATGACTGGAGGACAAGTTGAATGTCTGAGAGTAAAAGTGACATGGACACTTTTCTGCTCATTAATTTTTATTCTCCATTTCCTTAACCAAGGTTCAAGGAGATTAAGGTGGTTTTGGATGTTGGTGGATGCTGTATTGGGATCAGAGGATATGGAGAATATACACTTATCATCAGCGAAGGTAGCTAATAGGGTAGTCGGAAGTTGAGGGATATCGGATGTATAAAAGGAGTATAATAAAGGACCAAGAATACTTCCTTGCGGTACACCCGCAAGAATAGGACATGTAGGCGAACGGGCACCACCACAGCTTACATGGAAGTGTCTATCATGAAGGTAGGATTTAAGGATAAGGTAGTAGGTAAAGGGGAGGACGCCCTTTAGTTTCCACAGTAGACCCTGGTGCCAAATCCTATCAAAGGCCTGGGCCTCATCTAAGAAGACACCAGTGCAATACTGTTTTCGCTCAAGGGAGGATGAGATGGAGTCGACAATCCGGTGGCACTGTTGGATGGTGGAATGTTGGGATCGAAAGCCAAACTGGTGATTAGGTAGGATATTGAATGTATGGAATATTTTGGAGATTCGTTTTAGGAGTAGTTTTTCTAGGATTTTACCAAAGATAGGAAGTAGGCTAATAGGACGATAGGATGTGACAAGGTGTTGAGGTTTATTGGGTTTAGGGAACATCTTTATAGTACTGTACTTCCACAGGTAAGGAAAGTACGTGGTGCGGAGCACAGCATTGTAGATGTAGGTTAGGAATATAATGGATTTTTTAGGAAGTTGTTTAATTATGGTGGAGGTGATAAGGTCATAGCCGGGACTTTTATTACTTGACAAATGTTGAATTATATATTTAACGTCGGATGGGGTAAATGATTTAGGTGGAGGTGAGAGTTGTAAAGGGGTATCAAGATCTTTAAGGATGGAATTTACATGTTCTGGTTCGACTATTTCAGGATGTGGTGTGAAAAGATCTGAAAGGTGAAGGGAAAAATGATGGGCTCTTTCTTCGTGGGATTTGGACCAGGAGTTATCGCTTTTAAGGAGAGGAGAGGAAATATTTTTGTAGGATAGGATCCGTTTAGTCGCTGTCCAGAGAGATTTGTCCTTTGTCGTTAGTTGGTCGGTGTATTCTTCAAATGTCTTACATCTGTGGTCTCTAAATGCTTTTTTTAGTTGTCTTGTCAGTCGGTTGTAAGTTTGTTTATCCGATGGAAGTCGAGATCTCTGCCATAAACCTCTTGCGTGGCGCCTCTCCGTGATAAGTTGGCGAAGTGAGATAGGGATGAATTGTCTTTCGTGTTTTTTTCTTCGTATTGATGAGGTGGAGTCCCAGACTGAGTGCTGAATCATCTCGGTAAAACTTTTCACACAAGAGTCGATTTCTCCGGGAGTTTTAAGTGATATGTTTAAGTTAGTACGTTCGTCAAGTAGCTGTCTAAAATGGTCCCAGTCAATTGGTCCGGTTATGAGGTTACTAGGAGGCGAATTTAGGATGGGATTTGTGTCTAGGACAAGGAGAACTGGATTATGATCTGAAGATAATTCGGGTAAAACTGATCAATGTAATTTTTTTTTTTTCTTAAATAAAAGTTAGATTTTATCAATGTAAAAATAAAGTTTTTTTTGTTTTTCTTAAATAAAAGTTAGATTTTATCAATGTAAAGAGATATATTTATATATACATATCATTTTTTTTTTTTCTTAAATAAATCACGATAATAATTTCATTTTAATAAAGGATTATTAATTGTCAGCGTAACAGTCAAACGCTCTTCAGGCGATATCACAAGATGGAAATTGCTCTATTTTGTGTTCAGGTTTGATACTTTCCAGAATATAGGTGAACGTGACCAAACTCAAACGGAAGTAGTCAAATAATTTCTTGGGATCTTCTTTTCAATCGCCCTTTAAATGGTGAAATTCGCCATACTCTACTTTCTTCAAGAATATCAGGTTAATCCATTCCGTTCTTCTTAAACGTCTTTTTCTTTGTCTCAACAATAAACTATTACATTCGTTCAACAATAAACTTACCCATTCATCTTGTCAAAATGTATTAAAACGAAAAAAAATAAAATTATAGGCTCCTCTCCGACAAGTCTGCTCCAATGTTAGAGCTCAAGTCATACTACCGAGTCGTACGTAGTCGGATCCATTGTGAGAGCTCAAGTCGTACTACCGAGTCGTGCGTAGTCGGAAGTCGCATGTAGTCGGATCCAGTGTGAGAGCACCCTTAGAGCAACGAATAAACGAAATCATTATGATCAATCTAAAAACCGACATTGATTTATATCTACAAATTCAAAACTGATTTTCGCAAACCGCATATTTATGTTAAACACTACTCGTTGGATATTGATTTTGACTTGTATAAGATGGTAGGTCAGAATTAGCCAGATCCCATATTAATTTCACCTTTTTGCGTCTATTTATTTATCCACCGCGTGCAAATTAACTTTCTTTTATTTTTACCCCTTGGAGCACTTATCCGAATTAAAAACAAAAAATCGGGTACGGGGTACCTCCGAACTTTTCCTCACCTCAGAGGCCACTAAATCGATCAGGACCATTTTCGATTTATTACGATTTTTTTTTAATGTTTGCTGACTCAGCAAACTGGGTTCAAGATGGCGGAAAAAGATGATTTTCCGGACGGCACCACTGCAGGTAAGGACTGATTTTTCTGTTGAGTTTCAACTCTCTAGGTTAAATACCTTGGGTGCTACGATGATAACACACATACATACATACAGACGTCATGCTGAAAACCACTCAGGAGGTCTTAAAAACACCCAAAACGTATAATTCCGTTGAAATCTCGAAAAAAAAAAAATTTTGGTGAAAGCAATACTTTTCCTACTATAGGTAGTGAGGAAAAGTAAAAATGGGTCCGAGACAACTGAGACAAACTTTCTCATATGCGAGTTCACAATTACTTAGCCCAGTGTTTTTTATTTATTATTATTTAACATTTTATCAAAATGTATCCCAAAAATAACTTCTCCTCGGCAAGGAATCGAACCCGGTTTCTCTCCGTCTGTGTTTAAACCTATTTTTTTAATCAAAATCCTCAATTATCCATTTCTCGGTTTCGCACCGGGATGATGATTGTTCTGAACATCTACGACAAATTTTGTCAAAATCGGTCCAGTCCCAGTTTAGGCTCCAGGCATCTGCACAGAGACATTTTTTAAAAACCACTTTTTGGACTCAGGGGACCTCAAAACATGTACATCCATAAATCAAAATCGAATTTTTAACATTACAATACGTTCTCTTTATATGAGAAAGTAGCCCCAAATAGTAAACATGTGCAACCATCAACATAATGTAGCCTACAAATGGCCCCATATATTAATTTTAAGTCTTCGCACATTTATAATAAATAATGAATAAATAATTACCTGATAAAAAGAACTTTTTATATACTACGTTTTTCTGTTGAATCATATGTAATCTTGATAATATAATAATTGTCATTGCTATACAGGGTGTCCCAACTTAAGTCTGCCGAAAAGAAGGGGCATATAGGGGACCCTAAAAGGAGTCAAAAATGTGATATTAACCTTTTTTAAAAAATACATTTTGCGCTAAATTTGAACCAAAATAAATAAAAATAAATGAAAATTGATAATAACATTTCCTTTAGCAAATGTTTTTAGGTTTTCAACGATACCTAAAATGATGAGCTATCCCGCTTTGTTCTCGAGATACACTTGTTTAAGTGTAAAAAAATAAGCTTAGCCCAAAATTTTTAAAAATGGTCAGAAAACGAAGCACGAAAGGACATAGGTTAATATAACACTTTTGACTCCTTTTAGGGTCCCCTATATGCCCCTTCTTTTTGACAGACTTAAGTTGGGACATCCTGTATAATATAATGTTAGTGAAAAAAATACATAGATCCGAATTTATTTACTTCACACAATAATGACAACCATCTAGATCTAGAGAGCTGATATTAAACCTATAAAAGGACAAATCTTTGTAGAACGGATCTAACCAACACCGAATCTAAATCGTGCCATTTATATGTCCCTGTGTAGGGACAGTAAGAGAAGAAAAATGTGTACAAGTAAAGAAGTACAGATGAAGAAAAATTAAACCTATACCTAGGACACAAGTGTAAACAAACCTTGGTGTCACACGTCAATTAATGTATTTCTTCGTTTACTTTTTGCTGTAATTCAATGTTTACCTCTTAATAAAAAAATCACTAATTTGAAACCCGTCAAAATGAAGATTGTAAATACTATGGGATATGTCAAAACAAATAAAATAATTTGAGGAATTTTTTTTCGAACTAACTTTCCACACAGTAAAATTTGCTGAAAACTAATTAAATTCTGCTGAAAGATGGCTAAAAGTATTAAAATAATACATTGTCATCGTGCTCTGAGCTATTCTAAAAGTTTCAAATGTTTAGCTACTCGGGAAGTTAGTTAAATATCGATTGCAAGATTTGTACTGGACAAACAATCAAACAAGAAAGTAAGCTAATAAAAACATAGTAAAATAAATGTTACTCCACTGGGAATCGAAACTGGAACAACCACACTTTCAATCCCCAAGTGGGTCACATTATTTTTTATACCCATGTAACCATTTCGGCCAAACAAAAAGGACGCGGGGAAGCTACGTGTCAAACTAATTGCAAGAATTTTTTTGTGAATATGTAAATATTAAGATATGTTTGGTGGAAGTTGTAAAAGAAACTACCTAAATAAATTAAAAAGTAAAAAAACAGGCCTATAGGTCAAACGTCATGCGCTGACAACTCTACTTCAGCTAACTCGAACACTCGATACTCTCACTGTTAACTCAATGTAAGCACAATATAAACAGATTAGTAAGACATCCATCTCTCTTATGTAATTCAGCTTTAGACCTCTCTGTCCCTTAATAGTAATAAACCTTCCTATACAGTAACGCAAAATCATTTAAAATAAAATAAAACTAGCAAGTTTGTACAGAGTAATTTAATCTCCGTTTAGTCACATCTTTAGTTTTACATTAAGGAAAACTCTCTCTTTTATTTTTATTTTCTTCACGTAACAACTTAACAAAAAAAAAAAAAAACCATTTCCTTTTTATTCTGCAAATTACTTTTTCTTTCTAAAAAAAACAAAAAACCAAAACAAGAATGATTTGGAAAGTTAACTGATGCAAACTAAACAATTCACTGCAATTGTTTGTAATAAAAAAAGTGCATTTAAATGGAAAATAAATGTAAACTCTAAAATACGGATGTAAACCCGCTCCAGACTAACGATTTCCCCTCCTAAATTACGGTCAAGAAGATTCGAGAGATATATACAATATACACCTCCCAAAAAAATCAGCCAATCAAAGTGGTGACGTCTATATTATGCCTGCTCTTCCTTTAGTCCATAACCTCACTTTACTTCTACATTCATGAGCAACACTGATCTTTTAGTAGTGGCATAAATATTCATAATTAGTAAGTTAGCCGAACTCAAAAAAATCAGCCAATCAAAGTGGTGACGTCTATATTATGCCTGCTCTTCCTTTAGTCCATAACCTCACTTTACTTCTACATTCATGAGCAACACTGATCTTTTAGTAGTGGCATAAATATTCATAATTAGTAAGTTAGCCGAACTCAAAAAAATCAGCCAATCAAAGTGGTGACGTCTATATAATGCCTGCTCTTCCTTTAGTCCATAACCTCACTTTACTTCTACTTTCATGAGCAACACTGATCTTTTAGTAGTGACATAAATATTCATTATTAGTAAGTTAGCCGCACTCAAAAAAATCGGTCAGAGACAACTCAGACTAAATTTATTAGACAAGTTTATAATTACTTAGCCCACTGATTTCCATTTGTTAGTTTTCGTTGGTACATTTAATGATTATTGAACATTTAATCAAAATATATCATAAAAATAACTTCTCCTCGGCGGGGAGTCGAACTCGGCCTCTCTCCCTCCACGTTTAAAGCTATTTTCTCTGGAACTAGAGTTTTCCCGGGAGAACGGCTTATATCGTTAGATTCGTATTTAAATGGACATTTTAGAATTTTATAATCAAAATCGTCGGAACCGTTTTCGAGAAATAATTTTTTTTTTTCACGTTTTTTCAGAGTTTTTGGGGGATAGCACCCCCAAATTTGGAGCTAAAATTAATTTCTCGATTTCGCCTCGGGGTATGATTTTTCTGAACATGCCAAATTTCGTCAAGATCGGCCCGGTAGTTTAGGCGAGGCGTCTGCACAGACTAACATTTTTTAAAAACCACTTTTTTGGACTCAGGGGACCTCAAAACGTGTAAATCCATCAACATCTCAAAATCGAATCTTCGCGCCATCACAATACTTTCTCTTTATATGAGAAAGTAAAAAAGAGGGCGACACTAACTACAGTAAATTGTATTAAAGGTCTGCGTTTAGATGCAATTTATATTACCACATCAGTAACAACAAACTTTACACAGAAACAAATAATATCTATATAGACTCGAACTAAATAGTTTAATCTCATTGAAACAACTAGAAATAGTTCCGCTAAAAAAAAAAAAAATAAAGACAAAAAATAAAATAAAATAACGTCTTAACGCCACAAAACGAATTGGTTCCGTAATACGCTTAATATTTGTGTGTCAAATCCGTGAAACTGATCTCTTTTTTTTTGTCGCTATTTTATTTAGTTCTTTGAGGGGAAAAACCAATAGACAGTATATAGTCCCTCATATTTACATGGTTCTCATTTAGGTTTCAGTCGAGTATTTTTTTGTTTTTGTTTTTTCTTATAAGAATATAATATCTCTGTTTAGTTTTTACACGCAACACTTCTCATCGCGTTGTGTTTTTATTTGAAGGAATAATATTGCCTAAAAGTGAAGACGTTATCTAATAACAACTATTAGGATTGGTCGATAGAAAATAAAAGTTGTTATAAAATCAAAAAAATTATTTTCTTCTTTTTTATTTAACTCTTTAGACTCTATTGTATAACTGACTTCAATTTGTTTTCAAACGCTTTCAAAAATAAAGATGTAAATAATCAGCTTCCTTGCGACCTACTGTTGCACGATTGGACATATTAGATTTGGATCTGGTTCGAATACCAGTAGGGTCACACTTAGTTTTAAGCACCATTAAATTGCGCAGACGCTTAAAATTATTAAAGAAACCATCTGTGGGCTACTTTCGACAAATCCAAATTTAAGTACAATTGAAGATATAGGTGTTAGGTGTTAATAAAATAAAAGTTTCAATTTCGATTCCTGGGGGGTTCACTTATTTGTATCCAGTATTAAATATACGTATACGGTTGACATTAATATGGGACCATCTTTGGGCTACTTTTAAAAAAAATAATTAAAATTTCTTTAAAATCGGATAAGTACTTTTTAAAGATATAGTTAATGAAAACAAGTTTGGGCACACCCTAAAGAAAGCAATGGGCGCAGATGTTTTAAATTAATGCGGGATCATCAAGGGGGCTAATTATGACCTATACCGTCTAAATTTCATCAAAATCGGGTGGGTAGTTTTTTCCATGTGCACAATTTGAGGAAGATTGAAAGACGGAAGTGGTTCAAAATTGGGGTAATAGGTGTGCGATGAAACTTACAAAGCAAAGTAATATAAGACCAGTAAAAACAACCGTTCTTTAGAATGAGCTTAATGCTTACGTCACCTTCTCTAAGGGCGGAAGCAAAAATACACAAATAACGGTTTTTATCATCAATAACAAAATATGATTGTTTATGAAATCAATAAGATTTATATATATATATATATATATATATATATATATATATATATATATATATATATATATATATATATATATATATATATATATATATATATATGTATATACATATATATATAAATATAACCATTAATATATGTAGTAGCCTGTTTAACGTTGATGGTTTTCGTATACATATACGAAAGGTAAGAGGTAATTATGGACTTTGTTTATGGGGACATATAATAGGAGCGAGGAAGCATATTGGCAGACTATTTTGGTGGCAGCGTTCTTAAATCTATAACTTCAATTCATACCCCGATTATTCTGAATACGGACACTAAATTTAGTACTGCGGATGTTTCTTTGTTGTTGATGTTTTGACAAAAAAAAATTTATCAATCGAGCTCTCTGAGATAAATCCATTACAAGCAAATTTGTGCAACATCTCGAGGTAAAATGCCTTGTTTTGTAGAATCAAGCAGAATGCCTACAAAGCAAAATTATACCTTACTCAGAAGATTTGTAAAACCTTACATGTAGAAGAGATGTAAACCTTACATATAGAAGAGATGTAAACCTTACACATAGGAATGAAGTAAACCTTACATAGAGGAGATGTTAATCTTACATATTACAGAAGAGATGCAAACCTTACATATATAGGAGAGATGTTAAACCTTACATATATAGGAGAGATATTAAACCTTACATATAGGAATGATGTAAACGTTACACAGAGGAGATGTAAACCTTACATATAGGAGTAGGAGAGGATGTAAACCTTACATATAGGAGTAGGAGAGGATATAAACCTTACATATATGAGTAGGAGAGGATGTAAACCTTACATATAGGAGTAGGAGAGGATGTAAACCTTACACAGAGGAGATGTAAACCTTACATATTACAGAAGGGATGCAAACCTTACATATATAGGAAAGATGTTAAACCTTACATATATAGGAGAGATGTTAAACCTTACACATAGGAATGATGTAAACGTTACACAGAGGAGATGTAAACCTTACATATAGGAGTAGGAGAGGATGTAAACCTTACATATAGGAGTAGGAGAGGATATAAACCTTACATATATGAGTAGGAGAGGATGTAAACCTTACATATAGGAGTAGGAGAGGATGTAAACCTTACATAGAGGAGATGTAAACCTTACATATTACAGAAGGGATGCAAACCTTACATATATAGGAGAGATGTTAAACCTTACATATATAGGAGAGATGTTAAACCTTACATATAGGAATGAAGTAAACCTTACACAGAGGAGATGTAAACCTTACATATTACAGAAGAGATGCAAACCTTACATATATAGGAGAGATGTTAAACCTTACATATAGGAATGAAGTAAACCTTACACAGAGGAGATGTAAACCTTACATATTACAGAAGAGATGCAAACCTTACATATATAGGAGAGATGTTAAACCTTACATATATAGGAGAGATGTTAAACCTTACATATAGGAATGATGTAAACCTTACACAGAGGAGATGTAAACCTTACATATTACAGAAGAGATGCAAACCTTACATATATAGGAGAGATGTTAAACCTTACATATATAGGAGAGATGTTAAACCTTACATATAGGAATGAAGTAAACCTTACACAGAGGAGATGTAAACCTTACATATTACAGAAGAGATGCAAACCTTACATATATAGGAGAGATGTTAAACCTTACATATAGGAATGAAGTAAACCTTACACAGAGGAGATGTAAACCTTACATATTACAGAAGAGATGCAAACCTTACATATATAGGAGAGATGTTAAACCTTACATATATAGGAGAGATGTTAAACCTTACATATAGGAATGATGTAAACGTTACACAGAGGAGATGTAAACCTTACATATAGGAGTAGGAGAGGATATAAACCTTACATATATGAGTAGGAGAGGATGTAAACCTTACATATAGGAGTAGGAGAGGATGTAAACCTTACATATTACAGAAGGGATGCAAACCTTACATATATAGGAGAGATGTTAAACCTTACATATAGGAATGATGTAAACATTACACAGAGGAGATGTAAACCTTACATATAGGAGTAGGAGAGGATGTAAACCTTACATAAAGGAGAGATGTAAAGCTGACACATGGAACTCACAGAATGCTGTTAAAGTTAAAAGGGCAATGTAATATTGACGGCTCTCAGTATAATTAGCGAGTAAAGGAAACTAGGTTAGTACAGTGCGCCTCTGTAATATTGATGTGCCATATCAACTCAACCAAGCTTCTGACCTTTTTAACACTGCGCCTCCCCCCACTTCCAATACCAAACCCTCAACTCTTTATATATATATATATATATATATATATATATATATATATATATATATATATATATATATATATATATATATATATACCAAAGAAATAATTAATCGGTGATTTTATTTTTTCTTTCCAAAGAACTTTCTTAATAACACTAGTTTAAAGGTCCTTCAGCGATATATAGTACAAACCATAATACATAATGGCACAGAACCGAGTTACATCCTACAATATATATATATATATATATATATATATATATATATATATATATATATATATATATATATATATATATATATATATATATATATATATATATATATATATGATTAATCTTCATTTTTCATTTTTTCCCCCTTACTACTAACACTTCTAGTTCCTATAATAATTTTTTTTCTTTTACGACGTATTAGAATTTAATGGGCAATTTCATATTTATGTAATCCCAATTCTACACAAAAAAAAATCTTTTCGAGTATTTTTTTTCGAAAAATGATTTTATATAGATATATATAAAAGAAAAGGTGTTAATTAAATAAAAAAAGGGTTCACGTAATTCTAATCACTATAATATGACGTAAAGTAATTTTTTTTGTTCTTGTGAGTTAAAAGTTTTTCTTAGTTAGAAACTATTTTTACACTCGGTTTATTATCTTAACTTGTCTCCACTCTCAGAACATTAATTAAATTCACTTCCCGACTACCTGGAAAACTCAAATTTTCCATCAGAAAATGTATTTCCCATGAATATACAATATCAGTCACGAGTTAATTAAATTAATTAATTATCTATTATTTTATTTTATTTATTAGTAACCTAAATTTGATTCACTTCCCGACAACTTAGAAAGGTGAAATTTGCTCATATTATTATATTTCCGATGTCTATACAATAAAATCAGTCACAGGTTTTACAATAATCATGTGTATTTGCCGAAAAGTCAACTAATTTCCACACTTATATGGAGAAATTATGGCAGTAAAATTTGGAACAAAAATTGTACATCATAATTTTAAATAACACTAGCCCATTAACGAAGTATTCATTGTAAATCCTTAATATATATGCATTTTGATTGTGAGAGTCATTGACAAGTTAAATAGTAAATTTTTTTTTTTAAAATAAATTAAATTAAAATTATTTATTAAATTTGCTTCTGTGAGTCGACAAGTAATTTAATTTTATGTTGTTTATTTTCAATTATTTAAATTAAATTTATTATAATAATAAAATATGTATTTTATAATATAAATAATATTCATTTTAATTAATTTATTTAATAATTTAAGTAATTATTTAATTTGATACAATTGTATAAGTTTCAGTTTGATTGGATGACTGGAAGAGGGTTGATTAACCCTCCCAAGATTTTGACGTCACGCACCCACGAACAATCAGATAAAACAAAACAGAAGTTATGTAAAGGATTTAAAAAAATTAAAGTCAATATCTTTCCTGTCAAACCAAAAAATAAAATATTCTGCCAATTGGTGTGGCACATAGCTTCCTCACGTCCAATTTCATAAAATTGAATAGTTTTATGCTTTTAAAACCTATATTATTATTCAATTTATTTAACTGTTTTCATTTCTCAGACGAATTTAAGTCTCAATTTAACAAAAGTTAAAGAGCGCAGAATTAATCTGGGGCTATCTGCGGGTTTCTTTCGATATAAATTATCTACAAAAGTTTCATATAAATTAGATAGGTAAGTACTTTTGAAGCAGTAGGTGTAAATAAAATGTATGTTTGTGCGAATCCAGATTCGAGAAATAAATAAGCGCAGAAGGTTGCAAATTATAATAGACTAACAATATAATTATGAACTACCATAATAATTTCATTAAAATCGGACGTTTATTTAATAAGATATGTTAGTTCGCAAAAATTGAGCGCCAGACCGACAGACAAACACGGAATCAAAAATGTTCCCTGTTGTCTGAAACGGATTTCTGTCTTGGAATTTTCGAAATTGGAGACCTGAAATATTTTCGTTCTCCAGAACGATCACACAGCTTCCTTTATATTCGTTAGCTCGGTAAGCTCGGAACAAAAATTAAAAATCTATATAATATAAGAGTCATCATTTCTGTGAGATCGGAATTAAAATGTACTTTTACTCGCAAATTAATATTCACCCTTGCGGTAATAAAGAAAGCTAAATCAAAAATATAGTTTATAGGTAAAGGGGGTTATAGTCAGGGTGCCCATAGGCAAAAAAGTAACTTATATACATACTCTTTCCAAACCTTTTTGTATGGCTTGTTTAGGCCAAATCTGACACCGTTTTCCTCTGTGACTTTTTTTAGTTTTGGGGCGTTTTTTTTTTATTTGAACCCTAAAATTTTGACGCGTCAGACTAGAAAATCGGAAAAAGTTCTGCTTCTAACAATATTAAAATGTTGATTTATAGGGTTCAAATAATGTATCTTGAGAAAATCAGCCAGTTATTAATCAATGATATTAATTAATTTTAATTAATAATAATGGATAAATTAATATGAACTAATATTAATTAATGGTTAATAACCAGCTGATTTTCTCAAGATACATTAGTTGAACCCTATAAATCAACATTTTAATATTGTCTGACGCAGAACTTTTTCCGATTTTCAAGTCTGAGGCGTCAAAATTTTAGGGTTCAAATAAAAAAAAAAACGTCCCAAAACTAAAAAATGTCACAGTGTGTCAGACTTTGCCTAAACAAGCCATACAAAAAGGTTTGGAAAGAGTGTGTATAAGTACTTTTTTGCCTATGGGCACCCTGACTATTATACGATAAAAGCCAAAATACTTAATTAATTCTTAGTAGATTAAAACTCTGACTTTCAGTGGATTAAAGAGCTGACTTTCATTAATAATCCCTGCAGTTTCGCTAACTCTCTAGGAAAATGGGGGAAGAAAATCAAGGTCTGATAAGAAGATAAAGTGCTTAACGACCCGGGCAATTAGCTAACTTTATATTTAAACAAGGTTACTCATTTGGCTACACTTTAATTATCTTTTAAACAGACTATAAGCATCAAATGTAACCATAGCGAAATTGCCTTACAAAGAAAATGTAATGAGAAAGTTACATCTCTACTTTATAGTACGGCAAGATGGGATTGTAAAAAAAATAATTAAAAAAAAAAAAAAAAAATACAAAGGTTTATTTTGGAACGAAGTTCCTTATGGCACGTTCTGGAGCCCGGGAGTGAATCCGAAAAAAAACTACCAAAATCACCGTCACAAAATAACCGTCAGAAAATCACCGTCACGAAATCTACCGTTGGCGATAACTTGTGTAAAAGTTGACCGACTTAGTTGAAATTTGGTACACATGTTCATTACCAATGTCAGGGACAAGTTCGTTGAACAACGTTATCCGCCCAAGCGTTCACGCGCAACGCTCGCGTAAACGTAAGCTTCGAATTTAAAATTGGAATTTTTGGACGGGAAAAAATTCTAACTTCATCTATTTAATGAGACAAACAACTTTTTTAAATATTTTTTTTTAGTAAAACGAACACCGACACTACTATGAAGTGATAAAGATCGCTAAATTTATTAAAGCGGACCAAACCGATTAAAATAAAGAAAACAACGTTTTTACCGATATCTTACGTTCTAACGTAAAGATTTAAATTAAACTTTGTATACATCACCTACAGTACAATTGAAACAAGCATGTAACATTTCAACCTGATACAAGCAGAAGTTTTTGTGAGTTAATGATTTATATTTTTTATTTTAATATTTAATTGGAGTAATATGCCGACGGGGCCTGGGAGGACAGTTCTTTTTCGTTCTACAACCATCTGCTTTAACTATAAATTTATCATTACCTTTTTTCTCAATATACAATACATTATTTATTGAAAGACGCTCGCTTCAAAGATTTGCCTTAACTCCGCTAGTACAAATAGTTAGTTACTTTTAATTTTGTCTCTTTTCTAACTCCACCATGTATACGTAGTTATTATAGCGATTTTATAATTTATATTTAATGAAAAGCGCAAGGAACTTCGTTCATACCGGGTGTCCCACGACACCACACGTATTTTTTTTATATGATATATGTACAACTAAATTTGTTGGTTTTATACCCCCACTTTGTACTGTTATTTTAAGTCATAAAGCTTGTAAAGTAAATATGTAGCATAGTAGTCTTTAATCACTGTGCGAACACTTACACTGAAGAGGATATAAATGTTGAAACGCGTAAGTTTATTAATATAAAATTGTAGAGACAATATTGTTGTGTTACTTTTTATTAACCTCTCTAGTCATAATTATGAAGTGCTACCACAAAATCTCAGTCAAAACAACCGATTATTTGGTTTTATAAGACTTACTTTGCAAGAAGGGAGACTATAAAACTGTGAATCAGTAGAGGCTAAACAGAGATTATAAAACTGTGGTGTGAATAAGTAAAGGCTAAACGTAGACTAACGCTTAAATCAGTTAAGAGTAAGAGGAGACTATAAAACTGTGAATTTCTAGAGACTAAACGGAGACTATAAAAATGTGGTTGACAATTAGTTAAAGCCTCTAAAACTGTGTATCAGTAGAGAGTGAACGGAGACCATAAAACTCTGAATAAGTAGAGTCTAAACGGAGGCTATAAAACTGTGAATTACTAAAAACTAAACAAAGACTATAAATCGTGTATCAGTAGTGGGTAAACAGAAACCATAAAACTGTAAGATACTAAAGACTAAACGATGAAATAAAACAGTGAATCAATAGACTCTAAACGAAGAAATAAAATTGTGAATCAGTAGACACTAAACGAAGAAATAAAACTGTGAATCAGTAGACACTAAACGAAGAAATAAAACTGTGAATCAGTAGACACTAAACGAAGAAATTAAACTGTGAATCATTAGACACTAAACGAAGATACAAAACTTTAAATCTATAGAGACTAAACGGAGGCTATAAAACTGTGAAAATAGAGACTAAACGGAGGCTATAAAACTGTGAAAATAAAGACTAAACGGAGGCTATAAAACTGTGAAAATAGAGACTAAACGGAGGCTATAAAACTGTAAATATAGAGACTAAACGGAGGCTATAAAACTGTGAAAATAGAGACTAAACGGAGGCTATAAAACTGAAAAAAATAGAGACTAAACGGAGGCTATAAAACTGTGAAAATAGAGACTAAACGGAGGCTATAAAACTGTGAAAATAGAGACTAAACGGAGGCTATTAGACAGTCACTGAGTCAATCAGTTATAAGCAAAAGGTGAATAAAGACACGAGGGTCTGCTCTCCCTCTATACCCTGAGCACCGGTAACTAATTTGTTTACGGAAATGAACTGGGCAGTTGAGGGGCACTACCTCACATTATAGCATTATCACTGAACCGTGATTATAGTAGAGTGAATCATACATTCAGTACTGAAGCGAGCGAGATGCATAGAAACAAAAATAAACCCAGTTCATCGCCATGAATACAGACAGGAGCGTAATGTCAGAAAAACAAATTTAATAACGAGTAACGAGTAGATAATCTTTTTCCGCCCTAAAATTCAAAATTTTAAATTTTACTCTTTAAGTTTGTAAGCATGTGAAAAAGACTTATTCTTCTTAAAAAAAAAAAAACTTAATAATTTTCAATGACGTAGATTTCAGAATTACAAATATAACCCAAATTAAAGACAAGTACATATAATTGGAAACCAATACCATCTAAATATTCTGTTTTCTATGGTACAACCGCACCAAACAGTGATTTTATTATAGCACGAATTATTAGTACATGTATGCCAATAGTTTATGTGTCATACATAACACTGTACAGAATGTCAAACACACTATACAAAATGTCAAACACAGAGTCCAGAATGTCATCACACAGTACAGAATGTCAAACAAACAGTTAAGAATGTCAACCATACAGTACAGAATGTCAAACATACAGTTAAGGATGTCAATACACTATAAAGAATGTCAAACATGCAGTTAAGAATGTCAACCATACAGTACAGAATGTCAAACATACAGTTAAGAATGTCAAACACACAGTACAGAATGTCAAACATACAGTTAAGAATGTCAAACACACAGTACAGAATGTCAAACATACAGTTAAGGATGTCAATACACTATAAAGAATGTCAAACATACAGTTAAGAATGTCAACCATACAGTACAGAATGTCAAACATACAGTTAAGAATGTCAACTACACAGTACAGAATGTCAAACATACAGTTAAGAATGTCAAACACACAGTACAGAATGTCAAACATACAGTTAAGAATGTCAAACACACAGTACAGAATGTCAAACATACAGTTAAGGATGTCAATACACTATAAAGAATGTCAAACATACAGTTAAGAATGTCAACCATACAGTACAGAATGTCAAACATACAGTTAAGAATGTCAACTACACAGTACAGAATGTCAAACATACAGTTAAGAATGTCAACCACACAGTACAGAATGCCAAATATACAGTTAAGAATGTCAAACACACAGTACAGTATGTCAAAACGCTCAAAAATAAGTGTTGACTACGACACCCGACTGTATTGTCTCATTGACTATCATGACAGTTCTATCGTGAGAGTACTACCACCGTCTAAAGTCTAAATTATGCTTAAAAGTAAACTGGTCACTTTAGCTGTTCGAGTTCTATATACGACAAAATCATTAATTAGTGTGAGTGCTGTACTTGTTTCAATACAATTGCTGATAAAGTCTTGTTCCATTTCATTTGATCTTGTTTGTTGATGAATGTTCCAGACCATATTCGTTTATTCATCTTGTTTTATTGTGATATTGATTTGTTTCTATTGGTTGTGATTGTCGACGAGTGAAGGAGGTTGGTCATTGTGAGGAAGATGAGATTGGGTATTGATAGATAGCCCGAGGCTGTTGATTATGAATGAAGACTGTTCGGAGTGTTAGGTCTGTCTGTATGTACAGAGGAGGTGAGTACGTTATGATGCTGAGATGTCTGTCCGTACGTACAGAGAGGTAAGTAGGTAGGATACAAGCGAGTGGCCCGTGAGTCACACTCCACATCGCACCCTACTTCCTACAGCAACTCTAAACTATCCCCGTTTTTCCTCTTCAGTCCTTTCTAAAAATCAAGGGCAGAGAAAATAATATTGTCGCAGTGAAATTAAGTTTAAAGTTAGCAGAGTACATTAGTAAAACCTCTTTAATAGACCCAACTAAACTCAAGAATTGAATTGAAAAACTACAAAACAATTTACTAATTTATTTAGATAATAGTCTGCCAATTAGTGAAGCACAGAACTTTCTCGCGTCTACTTTAATGATGTTTTCCTTTTACGACCCATTATCATTAATGTCTCATTTATTTCATTTTCTCCACCTTTTTATCACTAAAAAAAAATGGTTAATTTATTATTATTTGGCTTCCGAGCTTACCGAAGGTGACGGAAGCATTGTGTTCACTTTTGAGAACGAAAAAATTGTATGTCTCCGATTTTAAAAATTCCAAGACAGAAATCTGTTTCAGACATCAGGGAACATTTTTGGTCCCATGTCTGTCTGTCTGTCTGTTTTGTCCGCGAGCCGTGAAACGTGTGACGATAACTTGAGTAAAAGTGGACCGATTTTAGATATAGATAGAGATGTCGACACATGGTCGACATCTCACTGCTTGTCACTGTCGCAGCAACACATGGTCGACATCTCACTGCTTCTCACTATCAGAGCGACACATGGTCGACATCTCACTGCTTGTCACTGTCACAGCGACACATGGTCGACATCTCACTGCTTGTCACTATCAGAGCGTCACATGGTCGACATCTCACTGCTTGTTATTGTCACAGCGACACATGGTCGACATCTCACTGCTTGTCACTATCAGAGCGAACCATGGTTGACAACTCACTGCTTGTCACTGTCACAGCGACACATGGTCGCATCAATTTAGCAACCATCGATCGACGATCACGAATATTTTTCGACCCATCAATAGTAGTTTAGTTTAGTACGAAAGCTTTAAAACTTTGAAAATAATATTTTGTGTTCATCGAAGCTCTTACAGGTATTCATCGGTGCCGGTGTTTAAAATAATATAATAATACAGCACCGGTGATGGCCTTATATAGGGCCGAAAACAGTTTGGAATAAATTAATATGTATTGCATTATGTGAAAATTCAATTTCCTTCAAATCCTATAAAATTGTTTAACGTATTCCAAACAAAATTCCAGTCAGCAAAAAACCCACTTCTCTGAATCAACCCTTTCAACAGTATTTCTAAAATCATCCATTTTACTACGTTTCTATTAGCTTGTTTGTATGTTTGTTTTAGTCCAGGAGATAGCGTGCAAAAAAGTGTCTGACTAACATCAAGCTAGAATTTTGTATACAAGTCAATCTTTTAGCGCCTTTTAAGAATATGTGGTCGGCTAAGTTCGTCTGCGGGACATAGCTTGGCAATAAGCGTTTGAAAAAAACAAACCGGTGAAGAGCGGCCATGTCTCACCAATTATGGTGGACAATGTGATTTTCATGATCCTGGGTACAGAATTAGTTAGTAGACCAAAAATCAAGTCGATGTTATTTTCACACTTGATAGGTTAGTTATTCAAATATTACTAAAAATCAACGTGGTCTCCTGTCAACGGACAAACTAACATCAACTTGATTTTCGGTCTACTAACTAATTCTGTACCCAGGATCATGAAAATCACATTGTCCACCATAATTGGTGAGACATGGCCGCTCTCCACCGGTTTGTTTTTTTCAAACGCTTATTGCCAAGCTATGTCCCGCAGACGAACTTAGCCGACCACATATTCTTAAAAGGCGCTAAAAGATTGACTTGTATACAAAATTCTAGCTTGATGTTAGTCAGACACTTTTTTGCACGCTATCTCCTGGACTATTTGTTTGTTTGTCCAGAACAAATCTTGCAATCGATTTTTAACTAAATTCCCGAGTAGCTAGACTAGACGTTTGAAACTTTTAGAATAGCTCAGAACACGATGAAAATGCAATATTTTAATACTTTTAGCTATCTTTCATCAGAATTTAATTCGTTTTCAGCAAATTTTGCTGTATGGAAAGTTAGTTCGGAAAAAATCCGCAAGTTATTTTATTTGTTTTGACATGTCCCATATTTACCATCTTCATTCTGACGGGTTACAAATTTATGATTTATGACAGGAAATTTAAAAACGTAGTATATAAAAAGTTCTTTTTATCTTGTAATTATTTGACCTTAAAAGAATCGCGCACTTCCGTTCCTTTTTAAATTACGAATAGAGTTCAATAATTTATTCAACAGAATAAAGCCATTTCGCGAGTCACCTGTTATCTGTCAGACTTAAAAACAAATTTTCAATATAATAAATAATAAAATGGGAGAATTTCCTTTTTTTTTCGTTTTCTTTTAAAGTAGACAGGTTTAAGACAACGTCCCCCCCCCCCCCATCCCCTGGAAATGAGACAGTAAGAAATAAATTAACTCCCCTCCCCCGGGGGCAGAGCTACCTACCTTGGAAAAACTACTTCTCTAAAATAACCTTCCCAATTTCTTCTCACTCATTATTTTTAACAACCAGTCAGCTGTCTCTCAGATAGAGATAAACTAGAATACAACAATAAAAAACAAAGACAATCATTCGAAAATACATTGTCTAATAACAAATAAAGTAAATCCATAGAGTCAACACAAATATAAAAATAAAAGGCAACCTTGATAAGAGAGATATGGGTTGGGCTGGGTCCTGCCCAATACTGCAGCTGACTTTTCAAGCTTTTTTTTATTTTCCGTGCCGATCAATACAGCATTACGTCATTACAGAGAAGAGAAATCAGGCAATTTAACACTTCAACCAGATGTAAGCATCAGAGTCTTACCTCTCTAAATTCATTCAGAGAAGAGAAATCAGGCAATTTAACACTTCAACCAGATGTAAGCATCAGAGTCTTACCTCTCTAAATTCATACAGAGAAGAGAAATCAGGCAATTTAACACTTCAACCAGATGTAAGCATCAGAGTCTTACCTCTCTAAATTCATACAGAGAAGAGAAATCAGGCAATTTAACACTTCAACCAGATATAAGCATCAGAGTCTTACCTCTCTAAATTCATACAGAGAAGAGAAATCAGGCAATTTAACACTTCTTTCAAAATGGCGGCCAATATCATAATGAAATTTGGCGGGCTTGTCAAACCGAAAGGTACATTCGTGCCAAATTTTAACTCGATATATGGTCCTGATATTCGATATTTTTTTAATTTTTGCTGACTCAGCAAACTGGGTTCGAGATGGCGGAAAAAATTGATTTTCCGGGCAGCACCACTACAGGTAAGGACTAATTTTTCTGCCAAGCTTCAACTCTCTGGGTTAAATACCTTGGACGCTACGATGATAACATACACACACATGCATACAGACGTCATGCTGAAAACCACTCAGGAGGTCTTAAAAACACCTAAAATGGATAATTCCGTTGAAATCTTGAAAAAAAAAGGTTTGGGTGAAAACAATATTTTTCCTACCATAGGTAGTGAGGAAAAGTAAAAAAAAAAAAAACAATAACTGGAATTTTGATAATAACTGCGTTTTTGTTGAGCTTCAAAAAATTGAGGGAGACACAAAAAACGAAATTTGTAAGAACACATGGCGCAAAGATGGATTGGTACAAAAACAAAACCCAAATATTACATAGCTCGTTTTCAGGGCTCCCTTCTCTTTTATTAAGCACACCATATGACGCATTTTCATTAAAAAAAAGCAAAACCCTTGTTATTTTGTGTTTTTTTGGGGGGGGGGGGGGGGGGCTTCCATATATTATTTCTGTGTTTGGGTTATTACATTATAGCTGCATGTTTCAAATTTTTGTGTTGGGTACTTCCGGAGATCAGGTAATAAAATAATAATAAATAATGACAGAAAGAAAAACGCAGGAAATTATGAGGGTCCTCGATTTGCAAACTGACCCAAAAAATCTATATCTAGGTACGACAAAACTCTAACCGAACTAACACATATACAGACAGAGTAAGACTGAATTTAAATCCATTAATATCTAATTAATTAATTTATTATTAAAAATATTTAAGCTTCAACAGGGGGTTGTTTATACTTTGTTTTCGATTTTCAGCTAATATTTTTATTTATTTTCATCAATATCGCGGAAACTATATTACGGCTACGGCTAATGTAGTAAGATTCGTATTTAAATGGCCTACATTATCGAACCTTTAAATCAAAATCATCGGAAACCTTTTTAAGACATTTTTGCTTCCGATCTTACCGAAGGTATAGCTTCCGCTACGTGATGGTTCTGAAGAACGAAAATATTTTATGTCTCCGATTTCAAACATACCAATACAGAAATCCGTCAGACATCAGGGAACAGATTTAGTTCCCACACATTTTTAGTTGTAGTGGCTGTCTGTCGGTCTGTCTTTCACTCATTTTTTCGAACCAACAAATCTTAAAAACTTCAAGTCCAATTTTATCGAAATTTGGGTGGTAAGTCATAATTAGCCCATTGTTGGTCCCATATAAGTTTTAACCTTCTGCGCTTATTTACTTCTCTTCCACATGCGCACTAACATACATTTATGTATGTTTGTGACAACAATAGTTTCAAAAGTACTCATCTGATTTATATGAAAATCTTACAGTTTATTGAAAGTAACCCCGCAGATAGTCCCACATTAATTCGAACTTTCTCCGTTCGTTAATTCGAGTAAAAAATCACAACAACTTTGACATATTAAAAAAACGGGGAAACAATTAAACAAATTAGACAATAATGGCTTGTAAAAGCATAAAATCAATAAAGTATGTGATAGGATGCGAGGATTTGAGCCACACCAATTGGCAGTCTATTTTTCAGAGTTTTCGAGAATACCGCCTCCAAATTTATTGAACGTCTTGTTGGCCGATTTCGAAGGCTACACGCGTCATTTGATTTATCAAGGCTACCCAGTGCAGTAAACTGCACAGACATTTTGTAAAAAAACACTTTTTTTGGCCCTACCTTAGGGAACATTAAAACGTGAACATATTTTTAATTTTTGCACATGCATCTCAATACTTATCCTACAATATTATTCACTACTTATATTATAAGACACTAAAAAGCGCAAAGTTTATTAGACAATTTGAATTTGATAAAATCTTATCAATTTTGCCCGTAAAAAGTTCATTGACTGCTAAAAAGTAGTGAAGGGACACATAATATAATGGTTAATTCAAAATATTTAACATTAACAAGAAAGTAAAAAATAGAAGAAATATCAAAACCTCATCACCATTTGGATTGTATTTAAAACACACACAGATATAAAGGTCTCTCTTCTCTAAATACAAAACTAATCAACTCTAATTGGACTCTTTTCTTTGTAAGCTATTTCCAGACTCGAGGCAAAAAGGTTTATTTAATATTCCAGCATTCCTTATTTTATTAACATCCTTTTATAAGCGAATATTAACAGAAATAATTCCTTAAGAAACCTGAAAAAAAGTCCTCCACGAGGATAATGACTCCAATTACACTACGTATCGAAAAATATTATATCCCCCTTAATATTATTACCTTAAAAACATTCATAATTGATTAGAAATAGCCTAATAAAGCTAACAAGATCGTCATTTAGTCGTACTTTCACCCGATTAATATAAAATATAAACGCTAATTGCCCACTTTAAAATAAATAGATAAGTATTAAATTAGTTTTTATTCGTAACAGTGAACATATCAGATCTTATTAAAAAGATATTTAACATCAGATCAATAATAATATTTCTCAAAACGATCTTGTAGTTATAAAAGTCAATATAGAGATAAATATTCAGACAAGGATCCACTGTAGTTAATTAGGTAACAACGTTTCAGAAACAAGAACCTAAACCATTATCAAGGTTTACCATTGGATATGGTTCATCTCTCTCGGTAGTTAATTACGAGAAAGAGTTTGACTTGTTCCAATTTGAATTTGATTTATCTTGCTAGGAACTAGACACCTTTTGAACAATAGGTAATAGGTGGTCATGTTTAAAGTGCTACAAACACAATCGATCAGGTGTTTCAGTTTAGGTGAGTTCAAACCTAACTGATGTGCATTGGGAGAAACAATAAGAGCACAACCAAAAAATGGGAACCGTCAGGATTCCGTCAAACGGTGTGACACATCAGATTGGCATCAGTTATATGGCTCATAAGGCTACAAGTTTCTTGGGAGTCGATTTAAAAAATATGCTTACCTAGGTAAATCACCTAGCAATGACAGCTTTCCGGATCATCACAAGGACTACAGGTCCTTCTTCTTTGAGACTTAAGCTAAAAGAGGTAGCCTGGAGAAAAATAAGTTCAGATCAGTAGACTTTTATGCTTGCATTATCAAGAGTATCTAAGAGTAAATTTGACCATTTCAAGAGAGACTGGAAGTCTAGGACTAAATTGTAAATTTAACTATAAGTCAATTTAATGTGTAGTTTTGTTATAAATTTCGCTAAATTTTCAAGCAAATGCTATCATTTATTTATGCTTTGGAAGCAGGAGATCAGGTTTCGATACTCGGTGTTCACCAGTATTGAGATCAAATGAGTAGCTAATTAGTCAATACTATCATTCATGCTTTGGAAGCAGGAGATCAGGTTTCGATACTCGGTGTTCACCAGTATTGAGATCAAATGAGTAGCTAATTAGTCAATACTATCATTCATGCTTTGGAAGCAGGAGATCAGGTTTCGATACTCGGTGTTCACCAGTATTGAGATCAAATGAGTAGCTAATTAGTCAATACTGTCATTCATGCTTTGGAAGCAGGAGATCAGGTTTCGATACTCGGTGTTCACCAGTATTGAGATCAAATAAGTAGCTATTTAGTCAATACTATCATTCATGCTTTGGAAGCAGGAGATCAGGGTTCCATACTCGGTGTTCACCAGCATTAAGATAAAATAAGTAGCTAATTAAGTGAAGTGGCATCAATTTGGTTGCAGAATGCCAATTATACGGTTTATATGGGTGATGGAGTGACATGCCAACCTTAAGACAACTGAGGGTAGTTTGGTCACGTTAACTGTAAGGGGGCAGAAAGATACCCCAAAAGAGCTTTTGAGGCCAGACCAGAAGGGCAAGATCAACTTGGCTGGACAACCTCCAGGTCAATTGCCAAGAAAGAAGTAAATCCTTGGAAGGCACCATGAAAACAACCATAAAAATAAGTTAGGGAAGGCTATCCCGGAGACTCGATGATCAAGCGAGTAAAGGCCCCTATACACACTATATACAGTCCCCATTCAGATGATGATTTAGCAGATCTATCCGGCGACCATATAGTGAAGAGAGAGACCTTTTTGCAGTATGGACATGTTATCGCTTGTGGGAAAATATCTCCTTTTTGTAAAAATTGAAATTTTACAAGAGAGCCAAAAGAAAGATTTAAAGTTGATGATACCCCTCGCATAGGAGGTATTAGAAATACATATTTTCATCAAATTTTTGGTTATATTTATCACATATCACATTAGAGATTTTACTATCTAAAAAAAAGTGATATTGTTTTATAAGAATCACCTGAAACCTCATTTTCTGCAGACTGTACTGTACAGTTTACAGTGTGTTAGCACATTTATTGAAGCAATATTATCCATGAAATGTTTGCAATCCTACATTATCCATGAAAATGTTTATTGTTTGACCATTTTGTTACTTTGATCATAAAGAACAGAGAAAATTCAGAGCAAGAAGGTAGGACTATAAAATCTCAATCCTTAAAATAATATTTTGACAGTAATTTACCAATGAAATATACCAGTAGACAATTGCCTTGCTAATCTCTCTTCGAATATGATGTGTGAATCAAAATTTTTCTTCCATCTATATAATCCAATCATTAGAACAACGTGTCTAACCCTTGTGACAACAAGACGACAAATGTTTATAAATGAGATGCGACAGATAATTCATCATGGCTAACGTTGACTCCTAGACAAGGGGGGGGGGGGTGAGTAAGAACATCACGTGATGGGACAAGGAGTTAGTGGAATCACTTCAATTTAACTAAACACAATGAGAAAATTGCAACCAACACTAATACAGCTAAACCCGGCAATAAATTGCTATCCACTTTCAGCACCCTTATGCAAGCTAAAACATCACCTCACGCTATCCGTCGAAAAAAATCTCTTGACTATTGCTGCTCAAAGATTTGAACATTTGCAGAAAGCAAATGGATCTATGCAAAAACCTAAAATTGTATTAACTACAAGTGTTTTTTTCGAAGCAGGTACTTCTTTTTTCATAGTTTTTTTTTATCCGTCCTGTTACTGAGATATTGACAATATTGGACTACAAATAAATAGTTATTTCTTTGCTAAGGTCACATAGTATAAATTTGAGTTACAGCGATTCGGTGATACTTAAACACTCCACTTCTCTTTAAACATAAATTAATGAATTTTATTTTACTTTTTCTGCAATCATTTAAAAAAAACTGAGAACAACAAGCTTCAGTTTAAGAAACTCACTTGGATTTTAATATAAATATTGGATTTTGAATACAGACTATAACTTCAAGCACTGATAGCTAACTAATTAATAAGTTTAATAAATGTTAAGTTTAATTAATAAATTAAAACCTTTATAAATTAAAGACTTGTTAGAGTTAAGTAAATAAAGACTTACTTGTAATGGTGAATGTTGGGTATCGACAATTTTGATTTCTCAGACTTCCGTCATCTTTTCTGTAAAACAATAAATTAAATTAATATCTACGAGTTAGTAATAAATATCAGCTTAATTTGTTGTCTCTGTCGCAGATACCCACTATTCGCAGACAATTTTTTTTTTCTAAAAAATACATTATTTGTTTGATAACCTTTTATTCATAATAAATTAATTGTTACTGTACTCACATTTTGTTGATTTGAGTAATTAATTTTGTTAATTACAAAAGGTTAGAATAAATCAGTATTTTAAGACATTTGTTATCTGGGGTAAATAATGATAACAATTTTAATTAATATAAAGGTAATATTTCATCCAGCATTTAGGACATCCTCAAACCTTATTCAAGGATCATAGTAGCTCTTAAAGGTGATATTTCATCCATAATTGGGACATCCTCAAACCTTATTCAAGAATCATAGTAGTTCTTAAAGGTAATATTTCATCCAGCATTTAGGACATCCTCAAACCTTATTCAAGGATCATAGTAGCTCTTAAAGGTGATATTTCATCCATAATTGGGACATCCTCAAACCTTAATCAAGAATCATAGTAGTTCTTAAAGGTAATATTTCATCCAGCATTTAGGACATCCTCAAACCTTATTCAAGAATCATAGTAGTTCTTAAAGGTAATATTTCATCCATATTTGGGACATCCTCAAACCTTATTCAAGGATCATAGTAGTTCTTAACCCTTCGAGACACGGCTGGCGCATGGAGTGCGCCACGAGTAAAAAAGTATCTGCAAATCACAGATTTACGATGTGAGAATAATAAAACCTCAATTTACCCTACCACTAGAGACCCCTAAAACAGATGAAACCTTCTGCTTTGATTATTGCTTCGTTCTGCACTGTTTTGCCTTGGTGTACTGCCTTGGTGTACTGCCCGTGCCACCATGTCCGGTATAGAAAAATTATGCCATCTGATCAATATTTTTCGGATTAGGATGATGGTTGTGAGGAGTTATCTTAGGACTTTGACAACTAATAATAATAAATAGGGTTGATAATTAAGGTTGAAAGCCCGATACTAAGTCAAAACGCTGAAGGAGTAATTGCTGATTGTTTATAGTAATTTTTATTTTTTTATAATTAAAGATATCATTGAAAAATAAATATGTAATACATCAATTGACTTTTTAGTTCAACATTTCCGAAACGCAATCTAGTTAATCTGGATTTAACCAATTTATGGTTTGAAAAATGCAGTGGCACATACAGTGCCTCTTTGTTTGACCACTATAGCCGTGCCACAAAGGGTTAAAGGTGATATTTCATCCATATTTGGGACATTCTCAAATCTTATTCAAGGATCATAGTAGCTCTTAAAGGTGATATTTCATCTATATTTGGGACATTCTCAAATCTTATTCAAGGATCATAGTAGCTCTTAAAGGTGATATTTCATCTATATTTGGGACATTCTCAAATCTTATTCAAGGATCATAGTAGCTCTTAAAGGTGATATTTCATCCATATTTGGGACATCCTCAAATCTTATTCAAGGATCATAGTAGCTCTTAAAGGTGATATTTCATCCATATTTGGGACATCCTCAAATCTTATTCAAGGATCATAGTAGCTCTTAAAGGTGATATTTCATCCCACATTTGGGACATCCTCAAACCTTATTCGAGGATAATAATAAATTAATTAAATAACATTACTAAAAAGGTAAAATAAACACTATAAAAAACATAAAATGTAAACTCGATTGGTAATGACCTGATGTTAAAGATCTAATTTGTCTTTCTCCGCTATGCTCTCTAATTCAAAACATTATAGATATAGTCCAGGTGATAGCGTGCAAAAAAGTCTCTGACTAACACCAAGCTAGAATTTTGTGTATAAGTTAATCATTTAGTGCCTTTAAAGAAAATTTGGTTGGCTAAGTTCATAGTTCATCTGTGGGATATAGCTTGGCATTAGGCATTTGAAAAAAAAACAAAAAACAAACAGTGGAGAGCAGCCATGTCCCACCTATTTTGGTGGACAATGTGATTTTCATGATCCTGAGTACAAAATTAGTTAGTAGACTGGAAATCAAGTTGATGTTAGTTTGTCACTAGATAGGTGACCACTTTGATTTGGAGTAATATTTGAATAACCTATTAAGTGACAAAGTAACCTCAACTCAATTTTTGGTCTACTAATTTTGAACTCAGAATTATGAACATCACATCAAAAAAGGTGGGACATGGCCGCTCTCCACCGGTTTGTTTTTTCCAAATGCCTTGCGGTATCCGTTAAAAATTGTCACTGAACGGACTATGTCAAAATACGGTTTACCGTTATTTGCCCCTGAGTTAAGCTCTTTTTCTTTTTTAATAAATAATTATTCTTTGACTTAAAATAGTGAAGGGAAAAACATATTAAAATTAAAATTTAAAAAATACAAACAACATTTTTTAAATAAATAATTTTGAATTTATTTAAAATTTAAAATAGATTCTCTTTTTATCATTTAAATACAATTAAATTTTACATATTGCGGTAGAAATGCATTAGGCTTTTTATTTCTTTAAATATATACCATGAGTCTGTGCTCATAATCGTATGACAAAAAATTTTTTATATCCTTTTTTTTTTTTTTTTTTTATAACAAAATTTTATTTTAAAATACACAAAATTTTATGTGAACCTTTTACATATTTCTTTTATATCCTTTATCCCATTGTACATGTCTTATTTGTTTAAAAAATGAAATTCCTACTGAGAATTACCATGAGGTAAGGACTCTTAATTTGAACTTTGATAGTTGTTCAAAAATGGCGAATTTCAACCAAACTAATGGAAAATAATTAACTTTTGAATCTAAAATTTTCTGATAATCGTAGGTAGCTGTTTTAATTGGAGAAACTCATATGATCGTTGGAGTAAACTGAGCTGAGTAGAGAAATGATCTCCTTAGATCAAAATTCTAAATTTGCACCGACGTGGTGAATTAATGGTGAGACTCGTGTCACGAAGATTTATGCCAGGAAGATTTGTGGCAGAAAGATTTGGCTGATAAAATCAGCAAAGTGAGGCTCTAATAGTAGAAAAATAAATTTGGATGAAATTAAACTTGTACACTAAACAAGACTCGACACAACAAGAAAATCTTGTATTACTAAAACTACAAAAATGGCAAATTAAAAAGATATTTATCGTCTCTCCAGACGGACTTCCCAGGTGCCCCTTTCGCCAACGAGACCAGCCGGATCAGTGAATTTTCCTATGAAAATCACAAGGTACTTAGGCTATTTCCCCTTCCCTAAGATGACGCCAACAATTTCCAAACAGGCTAGCCAAACTAACAAAATGACTAAACACAGATTTACAATCATAAATTTTCAAATCTGGGGCAAAATTCACAACAGCCCCCTAAAAAAAAAATCTCAACTAAATAAAACAATGGAATTAACTACAATTAACATGTTTAATTAATATTCTAGGTTCATCACATATACCTTATAATTTATAATTATAACTAAGTGAGATACCACAGCCTATAGCCAAGCTATGTCCCACAGACAAACTTAGCCGACCACATATTTTTACAAGGCACCAAAAGATTAACTTATACACACAACATTTTAGCTTATGTTAGTCAGACACTTTTTTGCACGCTATCTCCTGGACTATCATTTTTACTCTACACAAAAAAAAATGTAATTGAAACAATTTTCTACCATACACAGACAATTAAAAAATAAAAACATCATATGTTTATTAACCTTTTATTCATAATAAATTAATAGTTACTGTACTCATCCTGTTCAAAGCAGTCTTCTTAAGATAATCTGATGGTTAGTGAATGAATTTGGAAGTACAAGAGCTGGTTTTCACAACAGCCAAAACCGTTCAATTGTTTCAATTACAATATTTTTTTGTATAAAGACGTTGTTTGATTATTGAACTACACCTCTTTCATGATGAGTCGTTAGTCGTTATCACACATTTGAGTAAAACACAGTTGAGAACAGAAATCCCTTGATACCAACAGGAGTTACGTTCTATGGATAACTAATGAAGTGTTTTTTGCATCCTCTCGCATTATTTGATAGCTAAAAGGAAGCTTTTTCCTTGTCCAATCCTAGACCCACAAGTTCAAGGCCATTTCCATTTTTTTCCATTCAGCGGTCAGGGAACATCCATTTCAAATTGGTCATATATATTATTATTATGGGCGATATTATTATTTAGACAAAGGAATATAAACTGTAAATATAAATATTAGTATTCTTCAGTCTAATTATCTATTAAGACAAAGGAACATCACATAAAATGAATATCCCTTTATTTGAATAGTTAATTATAATAAGGGATTATCACTTTTATATAATATAGATGTGTGTTATTCCTTTGTCCCAAAGTATTTTGGACTAAATATCCCTTTGCTTTAATAGTTAATCAGACTAGGGGATATTATCACTTTTATATACAGATGAGTGTTATTCCTTTGTCCTAAAGAGTATTGGCCTAAATATCCCTTTGTTTTAATAGTTAATTAAAGGATATATCACTTTCATATACAGATGTGAGTTAACCCTTTGTCCCAAATGTTTTAGACTAAATATCCTATTTTTGATAATACTTATAGGGGGTACTCAACTAAAGGTGTGCCTCAAGTAATCTATTTTACTTGGGTATCCCTTTTTTTTAGCGGGGTACTAAACAAAGAGAATCAAAACTTTCTTAAAAAGTTGCTGCTCCACTTTAATAACTAACTAGAGTAAATTTCATGTCCAAAATATTAATTAAAACTTGTAAATTAACATTTAATAAATTTTATGGTAACACCTGATCCTGGATAATCAATTTAAGTGACTGAAACCAAGTCTGTATTCATTTGAATGTTTCACCTTATCACTAAACAACATAATCTATGAGTACTACTCTTATCATTTTAATATTTTGTAATAATTAATGTTAAATCTGGATTTTTTATTTCAACTCAAATCTTATCATGCAACAGGTTATTATGAAAATGGACTCCTTAATCATTTTTTCTTCTTTATTTTTTTTTTTTTTTTTTTAACCTATTTTTAATTCAATAAAAAATTTAATTATAAACCAAGTATTTATCAATTCTGGAGACAATTTAATTGAAGATTAAATAAGTGAGTTAATTAAACACAATGATTGAACTGGAACATTAGATAATATTGAAACTTGACTTTTAAATAGAACAATAGAATAGATATGATCAACAGATAGATACTATCCTAAGAGAGATCGTAGTCCCGCCAAATAAGAAATGTAAACTTAACAACAAATAAATCACCTAAACCAATTAACTAAAATAAATTAATCTGAACGTCGCTTAATAAGGATATTTTATTCATTTAAGTAAAAACTTTAAAAAATCTATTTCAAATGCAAATAAAATAAAGTGTTTATCTGTTTAGGTAGGTAGGTTTCTTGTATTCATTCAATTTATAATATTACTTCTCTAGTGGCAAACTTCCACCTACTCGTCGAGTTCCAAGTTCACCGATTAATTGTACCTGTTAATTATTAAAACTGCTGGAGAAAAACGTAACAGTAAATATAAAAGGGGAAAAACGTTTCGTTCCCAATAGAAGTCCATATAACAGCAGCACAATTGAACTTCCCACAGATTAGCACCAAAACATAGTAGGAGTAAACTTAATAACTAATATTTCTATCCAAAATAAGATTTAAATAAGTGTAAATAAAAAGGTAATAATTACTTTTTTTGAGTTATAGAAGCTCAAACCGGAGAAAGAGAATAAAAAAAAAACTGGAAAAATTAACGAATAAAAACAACTTACTTAGCCATTATCGGAGATAGCCAAATAACACATAATTACCGACGCTTATTATTAAATATTTAAGCACTCGAAATTATTAGACACGGTTACGACAATTTTAAAACAAAAAAATGGTTAAAACAGACGAGGGAAAACTGATAGATGTGAAATTATTATGAAAATCCGACGGTGTGCAAAGACCGAACAGCTGAAAAACTCAAACTAACCTCACTCCTACCTCGCCGTGTCAACCAGCCAACTGAACTCAGGGAGGCTAAAAGAGGGGAGGTGGACCATGCGCAATGGCAACACTGCCCCCGCGCACTAAACCTCTTCATAGATCTAAACAAATATTTGTATAATATTTTATTCATTTATAAAATAAATTATTAAGAAATATATGTTAGTAAATTATTTAATTATACTCCCGTTATTTAAGTAGAAATTATAGTATCGACTTAGAACTTTTAAAGGTATAGATTTAAAAATAAAAAGGGTAAAGTCAGATTTATAATTTAGAGGGGGGGACCTTTCAAATTTAATTAACAATCACAAAATAAATATAATTTGAACAAGGAATGATTTTAAATACTGTTGATCGTTTTTAATTGTTAGTTTTATATTATTTTCTTTGCATAATTTAAGAAGAACAATTTTTAAAGGTGAAAAAGGCAATCGATTTAAAACCATGTAATCTCTCACTTGAATTTTGTAAAGTATATTTAAGCCTATTTCTGCTTATCAAGAAAGATTTTGAAAGATATGTATTTATTGTATGTTATATGTATCGGAGTTGAAGAAATGCATTTAGTTCTTATTACTGCGCAATTTTAAAAAGGAGAATCTGTAATATAAAATTTAACAAGAGAGCTTACACAAAAAGCTGCTGTTAAACAATCTGTTCTTGAAACTAGTGCCCCTAGAGTTCTTCCAGTCACAGTAATGGCGCCGTAGAAATCGCAAAAATATCGTCATTTCATGGTGTAGAATTGTGTTTTATTTTAAGTTTCCCTTTTTTGGAAAAGAAAAGATTAACGAGTGAAGTTTACTTGATAAAAATCAAAATGCTTATAACACTTAAGAACCTTCAGCAGCAGACTTTTCAAGTCGATATAGATCCGACCAAAACCGTAAGTACTTGGAAATATATTGTTCTCCGACTACAGACTCGCCAGATAACCTAATCACAGAAATCAACCCCGTTCTATTCCTACTTTAAATTGATCTCGATTACTGGATAACGGCAGAAAAATAATCAGTTTCTTGACACCACCCATTGTTTAAATAAGATTTAAAACGAAGCAAGCTTTACCTCCACATTTTGTATTAGATGATATATTTTTTAAATTCGATTCGGTATTATAGGCCGCTTTCTCTAGTTTCTTAGATTAATAAATGTCAAGAGCCGAATAACATTTTATGACGAGATCAAACTAATTTAAATTTGGTCTCTTGCCAAATACATGCAAAACACTCACTACGTTTTTTATATTGTTTACTCTTCTTCTTATATTGTTTAATCGTACACATTTCTGTAACAAATTGCATCCACACATGCCCTAATATAGTAACAAATCACTCTTTTATAATTTTATTGTATTATTTCTTTATTTTCTTTTGTTCTAGATAAGAGAACTAAAGCAGAAAATCAATTCGGAAAAGGGAAATGATTACCCGGCAGATCAACAAAGACTGATTTATGCAGGTTATTACCTTACATATAGATCGCTAAATGATAATTTATGATTCATAATTTGTTCGGTTTCCTTGATATTTCATCTCAGACTGAATCTAACAGGGTTTTACCTATGACTAAATCTAAATGCATAACCTGCTCAATGCAACCTTCCATTTATGTGGTTTTTGTATTATGTGATTAAATATTTATATTCATTTCTAGCATTTTCACACTTGGAAATTAAGCTGATTGTTTCTGCTGAAAGACAGCACACACCAATATGTCTCATCTTTAAATAATTATGTTTGAACGTTTTTACAAAAGTTTTATCATACCTTGGTAACAAGTACAGTAGAAGCCCTCTTAGCCGGCCACCTTGTGACTGAACCTATAGTCGGTCAAATTTTTCGGTTAAACTACAGATATCCAGCCATCTTGGAAAAGAGGTTAGAAAATTGAGGGGGAGCTCTCACTTGAATTTACTGTTTAGACAAAGGGGTATCACCTCTAAAATGTATTAATTATATAGATATATTCTTTCAAATGTATCAATCTTTAAAATAAACTGTTTTGACAAAGGGATGTGATATAATCTCTTAACCTCTAGAGACATGGGCTGGCGCATTGAGTGTGCCAGAAGTAAAAAAGTTTCTGTAAATCACAGATTCATGATGCGAGAATAATAACCCCTACCACTAAAAGACCCCTAAAACGGAAGAAACAGTCTGCTTTGACTATTGCTTCGTTCTGCAACAGTTTTGCCGTGTTTATTTGTCTTGTGGTGCACTGTATTCGCCGCCCGTGCCATCATGTCAAATTATGCCTTCCGATCAATATTTTTCGGTTTTGCATGAGTTGCCTGATTAGAACGATGGTTGTGAGGAGTTATCTTAAAACTTTGACAACTCTCGATAAAAGCCCGATACTAAGTCACGCTGAAGGAGTAATTTCTGATTTTTTATAGTAAATTTTATTATTTTTATAATTCAAGATATTATTGAGAAATAAATATGTAATACATCAATTGACTTTTTAGTTCAACATTTCCTAAACGCAATATAGATAATCTGGATTTGACCTATTTATGGTCTGAAAAAATACATTGGCGCTTAAAGTACGCTGCCCGTGTCTCATTGTTTGTCCACTATAGCCGTGCCACTGAGGGTTAAGTATATAAATCAAGCAAAATTGTGCCACCAAGCGATTTTCAACTGTATAGATAACTGCAGATTAGCCAATTTTTCTTGTAAATATCAAATAGAAATAGAGGAATACTTTATACTACAATATAAATTTTTTATGCAAATATGAATATTTGCACAGCAATATTTATATGTACTGTAAAGCTAACACAGACACTAGAACAGACAGGTGCCAACAGACATCTTCACAAAATAGTTGTAAAATGACCTGTTGTTTTTCAAATACCACGTCAGAAATGAGTGAGCCCTTAGCTGAGCAGTTGGTTGAACCGAGAGATAAAAGGGCTTCGACTGTATTGATAACCCAATGTGTACATACATCTCTAGCTTAGATTAGGGGTGTGTTTGGAATCACTTACGAGGCCAACCAGTGGTTTGTTTCATGGTCGATTAAATGGAGCGGATGACCTGGTTATATTGAGTAGAAGCCTGGTTATATTGAGTGCTCATGTTTACAAACTTAATTATTTTTATTTTTTCAAGTTTCTGAGTAGTAGCAAATAAAAAAAAAAAAAAAAAAATGTTGGATGAAAGAGGATAGTAATGGTATAAAATGATGGAGTATAGTGAAGTAACCAATGTTTTCAACTTTTAAATTAAGCACCACACATGGTTACTAACTGAGGTCTGGGCTTGGTTGAAGCGTTACCAATTGCTGAAATCACCGTCAGTACTCCACTGAAGGTGATTTAATGAAAGAAATAACATGGATTGATGTTTTTACTGTCTCATGTAAAAAGGAAGTATTGTGATGGCGCAAAAATTTAATTTTTAGATTGTGATGGATTTACACATTTTGAGGTCCGTCCCTGTCTCTAAAAAAAGTGGTTTTTAAACAATGTTTGTATGGGCAGACATGTGGGGCGTGGAGCCTTAACTCCTGGGCCAATTTTGAAGAAATTTGGTGTACATGTCCAGTAAAATCATACCGAGGCAAAATTGAGAAATGAATTTGAGCTACAAATTTGGGAGCGCTATCTCCCAATAAACTGAAAAAATGGGCTAAATCACCATTTTATGTAGTATTTGGCCTCTCTCTCCTAAATGTTTCTGGTTCCTTCCCTCTCACTTTACATAAACTCTAATCCTGTAGAATAATGTCAGTCAAAATCAGAAATAAATCATAAAAAATTTGTTATTTAACTGAGAACGTGATACAAAGAATTGAAAAGAGGAAAAATCAATTTTATTTTTCAAAAAGTAAGGTAATCAGCATTTTTTTTTACTTTAGATTCGTGTTCTGCCATGGTTTATGTAAATTTTGTTGGGGGCAAATAATTGGGTCAAAACACATTTTTTCACCCCAAAAACAAAATTTTTCTGAACTTTAAGGGCATTTTCCATGGAAACGGTACATATAGGAGAAATTTGGTCTTCAGATTCTGCAACCTTGAAAACATATAGTTATCTAACATAAATATTATCTTGGTGCCCGAAAGTGTGAATATGTATTATTACCTTAATTATTATTGTTTTATAAACAGAATGGAGAGTGGTCATGTCGTAAAACATAATAATGTTTTTTAGTGTTAGTGTAGGGTTGTAGTTTTTATTTGTCAATTTAAACGGTAATGTGTCCATTCCCTATTAAATAATACCGTCTCTTAGTTCCTAAGCTCAATGAAGTGCCCTACATCCTGACCTCCGCATAGGGCTGGCCTGTGACTCATGGGGAGGGGTGCATAGTCCCCAAAGCAATGATATCGATTAGTACTGAGTAGCGGCCACCTTGCCAGGGGTGGACAAGCCAAGCAAGCTGGGGTCAGAGCTCTCTAGTTATTATAAATAAAAATTGTTTATAAATAAATTAATTTTAAAGGATATTTTGAGAATAAAATTCAATATTTCTGTCCGAGTTTGTTTAACTAATTTCTTTAATATAGATATTGCTCCTTTGACAGTTTTTAATCTTCAGCAGAATCTCACTAATCCGGATTTGGTGGGACCGGACTCTGTCACCAAAAAGTCCGTATTAAACGGAAGCAGTTTTAAAATATCTTTAAAACAAGTTTTTTTAACTTTTATCATAAAAATTACCTTTTTTTTAATCTCAACGTAGGTCCAATTTTAAAACCAACAAATTTATTTATGATAAACGTTTATTAAATTCAAACTTTCTTGAATTTTCTATTTCGTTCAAATTTATTGAATCCAAAATTTTATTGGATTCAAGAAGGGATCAAAAAATTATTGATGATTAATTAATTAAAATGGCTAGATTTTGTCTCTTGAAGGACAACTTCGGTTAAAATGGCTAGATTTGGTCTCTTGAAGGACAACTTCGGTTAAAATGGCTAGATTTTGTTTCTTGAAGGACAACTTCGGTTAAAATGGCTAGATTTTGTTTCTTGAAGGACAACTTCGGTTAAAATGGCTAGATTTTGTCTCTTGAAGGACAACTTGGGTTAAAATGGCTAGATTTTGTCTCTTGAAGGTCAACTTGGGTTAAAATGGCTAGATTTTGTCTCTTGAAGGACAACTTTGGTTAAAATGGCTAGATTTTGTCTCTTGAGGGACAATTTCGGACCTGTTGAAGTGTGAAATATAGCCATTTTAATGAACTAATCTTTTACACTTTTTGACTCAACATTTTAATGAATCTATACTGAGAGGGTGCCTCAACCTAATAATATTATATTTATTATTTTTATATCATTTTTAAATTTTATATAAAAGTAATTGTGTGTAATTAAGTTTAATTTGTATTCTCAGATAAACGATTTTGTTTTGTGTGGATCTAATTTAATTAAATTAAGAATAAAGAGGAGTAAACAAGACAAGTGAGGTGTTATTGTTATTTTTACTTTGGATGATTTCATAGGGTGACGCCACTCACTGGTGTATAAATAAATCTCTTCTTTTCTTATTTTGGTTTCCCTGGATCCTCAGGGGGGTCTTTAACCTCTCCCCTCTTTCATCTATTTACAAAATCAATAAAATTAAGTATATAGATATATTATATAATATAGTTTATTTTAAATATTATTTCAAGATTTTTATTGTCAGGCCATAAATTATGTTCATAAAATGTACAAGAAGTCTTACAAATATACATTTCAAAAGAAGATGTATATATTATTTTTTTGTTCAATATTGAAAATGATACATCTGCACCTACATTTCTTAACGGAACTATTATTTGATATTTTTTGTGATTACTACGAATTCCTAATAACCTTTCAAATAATTTTGAATAACCTCTATACTCATCTTATATCATAATATATTGGATGTATGTTGGTCTATTCGCAAACATAATAGGTACTCTTATAGAAAAAGGGCCCCCATTTTGTATAGGAACTATACAGGAGAGTTTATATCCCTTAGTCTAACTACCTATTGAGACAAAGGAATATTCAGACCAATATGCTTTAGGACAAAGAAATATCACACTATTATAAATGAAAGTGTGTATTCAGTTTTCCGAAAGTATATTAGATTTAAAAAAAGGGGGTGGGGGGCTATTCTATAAAAATGCCACATATTATATAATTGGCCAAGTTTAGCCAAAAACAAAAATTATACAATTTATACAGTCAACTCTCGATAATTCAAACATTCATTAATACCAACCTCTCAATAATTTGAAGCAAATGCTCAGTCCCTAGAAAAGCTCTCGATATTACGAAGAATAACTAATGTAATTTGGTACACTCAGTAATTCAAAGTAAAATTCTGCAAAAGTGGAGACATCGACATGCAGAAATTCGATGTTCCTCTCCCCAACCCTCGATAATTCGAACTTCCTTCCTGAAGAGACATGCATGAACATGTTACGTTCGGAAGCTTCTCCATCCTCCTCCTCCTTTTTTAGTACTGTGTTTTACAGTATCGCTTTCTCACTCGCCCGGGCCACCATGTCTGATGGTAAAAAATACAAGCAGTGCTTGACGATTGCGGAGAAAATAAAGTGCTATTCAGGCCGTCGAGAGAGAGGTGATAGAAAGACAGACGTTGCCAAGAACTTCAGAAACTGCGAGTCTTTTCCTTCCAAACCCAAGTTGAAGAGGAAGATTTTGAAGCATTATTCACACTTGAGAAAAACTATTGACCATATCCGTTTGAGTTCCTTAAAGCAGAAAGTAATAACAGATTTTTTTTTTTTCCTAAGAAAGACAAATTTTCCTTATTTTTATAATACTGTATGTACATACTATACTTTCTTCTCACATACTGTATGTAAAATGCATTAAATTTTGTTAAAATATTCATGATGGCATTTTTTTCTGACCCTTATACGTTTCTTTCATCCCGTCATTCAATAATTTGAACTCTTGATAATTCGAAGTTTTTTTTGAGGTCCCTCCTACTTCAAATTATCGAGAGTCGACTGAAAAAATGTCTGTATAAATTGTTAGATATCTATTTTATAAAAAATATAAATAATACAAGATAAAAAGAACTTATTATGTACTTAGTTTTTTAAATTTTCCTTGTGGATTTCCTTAGCTGTCACTGGTCGTGTTTGTTTACAATTGATTTTGAATTTGACCGCCTACATTTTTAAGAAATATAGTGATTTATCGATTAATAGTAATAATTTGGTAAATATTATAATTACCGATTATTGTACTGTCATCGGAAATACATAATCTGTACAAGCTTCAGCTTTCTACATAGACCGGAAGTTAGTTAAAAATCGATTGCAAGATTTGTACCAGACACAGGGACGGATCCGGGGGGGGGGGGGGGGGCGACCGCCCAGGGCCCCGTGCCATAGAAAATTAAAATAAAATACTTATACTTTACAGGCAAATTTATAGTTCATATTGAAGATTGTCCGCGGGCCCGAAAATGATGATTAATTGAAAACTATATAATTTGAGGGGATTATGTTCAAATAATATGTTAGATTAAAATCATGAGCAGAATTATAATTATTTTAAAAGTTTTGAATTATTTTGAGAGCAAAAATGTTTGACTGCCCGGTCCTAAGTGAAGGGAATTAGCCGTAAAATAGGATCAAGTTATAAGTGGTTTATTATTAAGTTACTATATTGATATTGTTTTTTATCAGCAATCCCCGCTCTATCCTAGGGGGCCCCGCCATTTTGTCTCGCCCAGGGCCCCGCAAGATCTAGATCCGCCACTGACCAGACACACAAACAAAGAAATAAGAAAGCAAGCTAATAAAAACGTAGTAATTAATTGTACTGTATTTACTAAACTGTACTAGTAATATTATATTTTGTTCTGCAGTGTTATTCCGTAATTAACAACTTCCCGCTTCCTCTTATGTTTCCTTTTCCAATTTATCGGTTGCTAAAAATTTGGCAATTAATTAATAATGTAGCCAGAATTCAAGTGAAGGTCTAAACTATAATTGGCATTAGTTAGACTTGACCTTTCCTTCCTATATATATTGATCCTACAGACCTACAGACCTTCATAAACCATATTGACTTTTCCCCCTCGTGTAACTTATCCGCGTCATACTTGTTTCTTATTTAATGTCAAGTAATTTCTTTCTTGAAAAAGAAAACCTTACCTCTACCTACTTGGAAGAAACAGGTATAATTTAGTTGTGAAACTTTTTTGTTGTTGTTATGAATCTCTCAAATTCTTACTCACATAACATATCTAGGATATCATAATAACAGCTATTATCTCATTGTAAGAAATGAACTATGACATTTTATTAATATATGTATTGAATTATAAAACCTCTCATTTATACCTCCAATACAGTTATGATAAATAATACATCTTTATATTTAGTATGACATACAAACATATGAAATTAATAAGATATTGTTTAGTTATGATTTTTGCAGTTTTTTTACGTCCTGAGCTTCAAGTAATTCAGGTAGTAGTAGACAGGGTATTGGCCACTTTACTCATCTACATGATGTGTTCAGTAGTGTTAAACATGTCTCACCTCTCTGGGGTTCCAACCAGATATATACCGATGTTTTGACCAAGGTTCCAGGTTGTTGGCGTCCACTGTATGACCAAATATTTTTTGTTCCCCTTTAAAAATTGATTAAATTGATCCATATCTAAATAAAAATTAGCGAATATTAGATATCGAGTTTTTTTTTCAACCCCCTTCAATTGATTTTTACCCAACATCATGTCTGTTTGAGATTCACAATCTTATTCCTGGACCAGATTTTTTCATTTGTCCCCTTTCTTGTTGGTATAAAGCCCGAGAATAAAAATACGCAAACGAGAGTTAAGCCGGGTTTGAGTTGTTAAAAGCACAACCAAGACCAAGACTTGACGGGACTGTTCACTATTCCTAGGAGTGCATTGATTGGGTGTGGTCTCTGTTGCTGAATAGTTCACCCATGTAATGTTTACAAGGTTGCTTCATATGAAATGGATAATGAATGAATTAAACTAACTAATGAATGAATTATTTTTTTTTAATTCTTTATAATGTTCTAAACTAACATATTTTGTGGTTTTATGGTTTCAGGTAAAATTCTGGCCGATGACCGACCTGTGAGCGAGTACAACATTGACGAGAAGAAGTTCATAGTGGTTATGGTTACCCAACCCAAGGCACCTCCCGTACCTCACTCCGGTCCGGCCGATCCTACTCAGATACAGCCTGATAAGGGAGACACCTCTGATAAGAAGACCACATCGGCAACGCCTTCAACTCCTCAACAGAGGTAGGAACACACCACTGTTATTATTTTTTTGATTGAATATGATAAGGGTACGACTCAAAGTTGTAGTGGTGCCTGCATCTCTGAGGATGTAGGTTTTTGACATTTCATCTTCTATGCTGGAAACATCCTCTGGGGTGTACAAACATGTTGCTCTGATAATAGTAATTAAGTGGATGTAAAGTATTGACTGAGAGTAGAAGTTGATATTCTTGTGTGTGTGTGGGGGGGGGGGGGGGGGGTTGAGACAGTATCTGTTGTTTATTGCATCTGAGGAGAACCTGCAGGGTGTGATTCCTGAGATGTAAAGTGGTTTGTTTTGATGAGATTGTTTTTATTATGAGTGTTAATGGTGTATAAAGTGTACTGTACATCCAGAGCTAAGACGGGACGCCCCGAGGCTGTATGGCTGGGGCCCAGTCTCCTAGACTTGGTGAGGGAAAGCTCCACCTATACCCTCAGTTCTAGACTTTCCTCACAACTTACAGACCTTGGCTTCCCCGTTATACAAGTTCGTTATTTGGAAATTATTTAATGATAATTTTTCAATTGATTTTTTGATTTCTTAACAATAAATTTAATCAAAAAAAAACAAAAAAACATTAAACGTAGTTTATCTACATTTTAAAAATACAGTAGAACCTCGCTTACACGACCCTCAATAACAAGACAACCTCAATTACAAGTGCAATTTTCAAATCCCCATGAGATTGCCATAACACATAATGTTAAATTAACCTTTATAACGCGACTATTATTATCCAAAGAACCTCAATAACACGGATTTTTTTCTAATTCACAGCGTAACTCAGAACCTCTATAACAAGTCGTTTTGAGAATTCAACCTCTATAACGAGACTCTATACAGGAATTGGTCGACCTTGAACAAGTCTAGACTTGAAAACCCCGCCCATTAACCTCGATAACACGACTCTCGACAAAAAGAGCACCTCGATAACAAGACTGTTTCTCTAATCCCCTTGAGACACTTCTTATCTACTGGTTCTACTGTATATGTTATTGATTACTTTGAGAACGTAATTTTTCTGATAAAACTTTTTTTCCGGGTAAAAATGTATGAATATAACAAGTAATCTTGTGAGTTTGATTCAAAGATAAGCCACATAGTTTTTATTTTAAGTCTCAACCCATAGTTAAAGAAGAAATAATAATTGAATAATTTAATTTGTAGAAATTGAATAGAAAAATTGTACAAATTTAATTACAACAATTATCATAGCCCACTTAAATACCCTAGAAACACAGTTTCCCAAATAATTCATATCTAATTTTAACTTCAAAACGTTATCTTGGATTCAGAAACAAATTTCAATTGAAATATCAAATGACTCAAATTAAATTTATAGAACAATTTTTGACTGAATTCCGGATTCAAGTTAAAGCTAAGTTTCCCACGATTTCTGGCATGGAATTACACATTCTTTTGCCATTTAGCACCACATACATGTTGTTATTCTGGCATTAGTAAAGGAAATGCATATTTATACCTATACATACATTTGTCTGATTTCCAGGCCCTCTCTTGAGGAACAAGAAAAATAGTTTTTAATTGTAATATTTGAACACAGTTTAAAAAATCGGTCCGAGACAACTCAGGCAAACTTTCTCATATACGAGTTTATAATTACTTAGCCCAGTGTTTTCCATTTATTAGATTTTGTAGGTACATTTAATTATTATTGAACATGTCATCTAAATTTATCAAAAAAATAACTTCTCCTTGGCGGGGAATCGAACCTGGCCTTTCTCCTTCCGCATTTAAAGCGATTTTCTCAGGAACTAGATTTTTCCCAGGAAAACGGCTTATATCGTTAGATTTGTATTTAAATGGACTACATTATAGCATTTTTTAATCAAAATCGTCGGATCCTTTTTCGAGAAATACTTGTTTTCACGTTTTTTCAATTTCTCGTGGGTAGCACTCCAAATTTAGAGGTAAAATTCATTTCTCCATTTCGCCTCGGGGTGTAATTTTTCTGAACGTGTGTGCCAAATTTCATCAAAATTAGTCCAGTAGTTCAGGCTCCAGGCGTCTGCACAGATGACAGACAGACATTTTAAAAAAAACATTTTTGGACTCAGGGGTCCTCAAAAGGTGTAAACCTATTAAAATCTCAAAATTGAATTTTTGCGCCATCACAATAGTTTCTCTTTATATGAGAAAATATAATTCGGGGTTTTACACATGGATCAAGCCTTCATCTCTTTTACCAGAGGATTTCATTTAGTAAATTTAGAATTTCCTTGCCCATGTTAGATTGTAAGGTAAATTGACTATCTTAAAGTTGAAATTTGGTTTCATGATAGAGCTATGGGATGCTTGATTCACATTAAAATCAGCTTGAGGATGTATGTGACGTCCAGTAATACTTATTGTTTGTTTGTTTGTAGGCAGGAGAGTGCTACTACAGGTGCTGCTGCAGGTGGAGGTACAAGTAGTTTGAGTGCCGATGCTGAGAGTGCTCTTATCATGGGAGACCAATACAACTCCATGGTTCAGAATATAGTTGAACTAGGCTATGACAGGGATCAGGTATGTCTCACCAAGTCTTTAACTAGGTTCACAAAGTGTCTGTCTGTATCTCAATCTCTAGTTTCACTCTGAGTTCTGGGGGTATCTTCAGAATCATTGGAAGTAACAAGTAATTTAATTTACTTAAAACTAACAGGGTGTTACAGTTAGGCTACGGCCACACCGGAGCTACCTCGCTTGGAGCCTAGCGGCTTGGTGAGTCGCCATGTAGAACAGAATGGACTGTTCGTCTAGGGACTCGCTAGGTAACTCGCCTAGTAACCAAGCCCGTGGTGTGGCCGCTCTCGTATGTTCTAGAAGGTTGGTTCACATGGATTACACGCCTGGCGACTCACCAAGCCACGAGGCTCCAAGCGAGGTAGCTTCGGTGTGGCCGCAGCCTTAAAGTTGACTGTAACTATATGCTGGTTACAGCATTTTGAAGTCCTCTAAGGGGGAGAAAAAAGGTTTTAACAGAATAAAAGAGAAACACATCTTAAATTTAAAGAATTAAATTATGTTGTCAAATAAAGAGATAACTCAGGAGGCACTTGTCATTCATTTGTGGTTTCTGATCATGTGGGTACTGTCCTGTCCACATTTTGCCTACTAAAATTATGGGAGAATTCTCAGAGCTAGGAAGGTGTAGAGGGAACAATACTATAGAACCTGGGTCTCAAAGAGTCGTTCATTATGCTCCCCCCCATATGCTAACACTTTCAAGAGGCAGTATGGTGAAACAGTATCGATATCTCGATAAAACTCTAAATTTATCTGATATCAGCTGATAAGAATAAGTGATGTTTTCTTACGACTTTTAATATTTTTATTTTTAATACAGTTTTCTTTATAAATATGTACTTTAATGTTTGTTATTAACCATATCAATTATCTAAAGGCAGTAACATCGTTAATAAACGTGTAACAGTTCCTAGATAACCAATAGCAATCTTCTTTGAGTGGGGTATCAAATAAATGCTACTGATAAGGATTTGTTGACAAGAGTCTGTGGGGACGGAAGAACAAGGAATAGACCAATAAGACAAGGACCAATGACCACGTGATCACTTTAGTTCGGATTGAGCTCGCTTGGGAGGTTTAGTATAGAAGGGGAGCATAATGAACCACTTTTCAAATCGGATTGTTCCCTCTACCTCTACCCCTTCCTTGCTCTGAGGGAGAATTAAAGACATGAGAAAACTAAATTTGAACGCTACGAACAAATGTAATTTTAGGATATTAATAGAATAATTAAAAACAGGAAATAGAATTCTATTGATATCTACTCCACTTGCACTCTTAATCTTCAGACGATGTTTCGGTGGACAACCATGCGCAATGAAAAGGCACTGATGATGGCCGAGAGGCCGAAAACTAGTTTTGTGCAATAAACACTATTCTGTGGAGAGGCTTTCCAGTTTTTCATTATTCTAGTAATTTTAGGTGTTGATAATGGTTCTTCTTGTTCTATATTTCTAATAATTATAATTTTCTGTCGTGTACCTAGGTAGAGAAAGCGTTAAGAGCAAGTTTTAACAATCCTGACAGAGCTGTTGAGTACCTCATCAGCGGCATACCAGCCGATGCAGAGTTGCAGGAAGCTCCGGCACAAGGTAATTATTCGATGCTGTCAATTAATTAATTTGTATGACAAAACTCTGTGAGGCGAAGTTATTTAGTGTTTAGTGGATCTTAATGCTTTGTTTTAAAACTTTTTAACACAACTAACCCTTTTGCTTGTTCGCAAATTTAAAGAAACACTACATGCCATTTGAAATAATGGGATTCTTGCAAAAGATAATTTATAAAACTTTATCTGTGCTAAGTGTTCAAGCTTTTTAGTTGTCTTTGACTTTACATTTTCTAACAGTTTTCCTCCCATACGTATGTTTGTACATGTGCTGCAAATTAATTTGTATTTCTTGCTTTTCTTTACCGATTTTCTTAGTTGGATCCTCTTCATCTTTGTGTTATTGTGATCAAAAACGTTTTCCACCCTCTTGGGCCTTCTGTCAAGGTTCAGGCATGTTGAACGGACATTTTTCGTCGAGCCAGAGTGGGTAATGTTGTGCATCCATATTGTTGTTTTTCTCCCTCCGAGACTTCTACTGTCACACTACTCTTTGAGGTCAACTCCTGCTCATTTTACTTATATGTCTAAACTGTTGAAGTTAAGAGTTCTCCACAGTCTTAATTGCTTCACCTAGTCTTGTCCACTGCCTTCTATAGATGTGTACTTCATTTCTGTGGCTTGAAAACAGCTCTGGTCCTCCCTTTTTTTTTACAGTAACCTAATCTTGATGTGGTAAAACTAGTCATCCACTGTTTGTATTAGTGTTAATTCGGAGCTAGATATTTGAAGGAAGGGAATTCTCAGTGCCGTTTCTAGGTGTTTTGCCTCCCTAGGCGAGAATTAAAAAAAAAAAATGCCGTCCCCCTCCCTTTTTGCTATCAACACCTTCTCCCTTTGTCACAGGCTAGAAGAAATTAATGTATTAGGTATAAAAAAACAAACTTGTATTTCACATATATCCCATCAAAAATTGAATAACTAAATAACAACTGTTCATATCTAAACTAAATATCTCTTTTATAACTTTAGTGGTATTTTAGGTTCTTTCTTTTAACTTTCTTTGGCTCTTTAGTACCTTCCTTACCTTTATTTTAGGGAAAAGTCTTTAATAAGATCTCTAATGTCCAGCTGGTAAGTAATGTATTCTTTTAATAAAATGTGGCTACGAGTCTTTACTGGCTCATGGAATTGTGCAGATAGGTTTCTATTAATTTGAGATTTTATCGATACAAAATTTCCATCTTACTTATTTTTTGGCCATTTTCAACCAGAGTTCTTAATTTGTCTCTACTTAAGTTTATTTATTCAAAGTAAACACATATTAAGTAATTGTTTGGTATATGCTTTTGAAAACAATTCAATTTTTAATTTTTCCCTTATTTTAATTTTTCCCTTATTTTATTTTTTCTCTTCTAATTTGGTCAATTTTTTCGTTTTTTGATTAAACATTCATTTTTCTCCCTTCCTTTTGCCGCCTAGTCTTGCCTATTAGTAGAAACGGCCCTGGGAATTGTTAAGTTGCGGAGATAGTTCTAGAGGTTTAAGAATTGTTTTCTCTTGTGTTTAGGAGGAGAGGAGAACGAACCACTGGGTTTCCTAAGAAACCAGCCCCAGTTCCAACAGATGAGACAAGTGGTACAACAGAACCCGGAGCTGTTGAACGCTGTTCTCCAGCAGATAGGTCAGTCTAACCCTGCTCTTCTTCAGCTCATATCACAGAATCAGGAGGCCTTTGTACGCATGCTCAACGAACCCGTCGGGTCCAATGCCCCGGCCGCGGCACCTGCAGCACAAGGTAACACATCACACTAACTGTTCAAGTAAAAACTAACTCCTTACGTATTTATTTTTTTTCATTTCAACAATTAAACCATTACAGTAATCACCAGTACACTAAATACAGTAAACTCTCCGTAGATAACACTAAATCTCTGTTACCATGAACATGTTCAAATTCTTTTCAACAATTTATTGGATAATATCGATTATATTTTATTAAAACTTATGAATGTTTGATAACAGTAAAACACAAACCTATATAATTTACAAAAACCTCTTTCCAGTAAAATATTGACAGAACTGGTGAGTAACAAAGCCCAAACTTGCTTCTTCAAAGTGTTTTGTACCGAATCCTGACAATATATTTTACAGTAATAAAGATGCTAGAACCTGTAAACGACTTAGAGGTGCCTAACAGCTTTCACAAAATGTTATACTTTACAAGACAACTTCATTAATTTTTCCATTTCCTAGTTCTGCGTGTTTTTTTTTTTGTAATAATTTAATATTTATAACGAGACATAATATGTTAAATTAAAAATACTTTTACTACTAACATTTTATTTTATTTTTTTTACTTTGTACTTGCATACATATTTCTAATTTATCACTTTACTTCACCTCTTCTACCATTTGGTGTTGAGGGTTGCATTTTTATAACAATAGAATATGACAACATTGCATTTATTTTTCGTGTGTTTTGAGCCTAGTTAATTTCTTTTAAAAGTAAACTAGTGTTAAAAAATAAAATATCACTTGCCTTTAAATAAGCCGAATTAATTTGTGTTAACTATAACTCATCTAACAAAGTTTTGTTGTACAAACAAGGAGTTTGTTGGGCCACAGGGTTAGTTAGTTAATCATTTCTTTGGTTTCCCTACTCAGTTGATATTGGAACAGAACTAGGCCCACCACTTTCTGCTGGGCCACAGGGTTAGTAAGTTAGTTAGTTAATCATTTCTAGATAAATGTGATATGTATACAATTGAACTCACTAGATATGTCAGTGATTAAACCGTGGTCTCAGGTTTTAGTCTAGTTATTAGTCTTTACAATAACCACTTGTTTTATTTTATTATATTTGAGGGCCAATTATCCCCTATAATACAATTTGTGTTTTTTTTTGTATTAGATTTAGTCAAGTTTTCTGGCAATCAGGGACAATAGTGCAAGGGGGGGGGGGGGGTGTATGCAGTGTGTCTCTCAATAGAGTACTGAAGAGAAAAAAAATTGTTTATTATTTGGTTTTCAAGAAAAATTTAATTCTTTATAAAAACTCCTGTTTGTTTTCTGAAACCACTAAAAAATGATATTATTTTCTTGGTTTTTTTAAAAAAACTAAAAAGTTAAACTACCGTTATTGTTTATAGTATGGAATAATATTACTTAGAAATATGGTTCATATGTGCAAAAAAAATAATATTAATTTTTAGTTGATTTTGTGAATTACAGTAGAACCTCAATATGAAGTGTCTCAAGGGGATTAGGGAAACAGTCTTGTTATCCAGGTGCTCTTTTTGTTGAGGGTCATGTTATCAAGGTTATTTTGGCTATCAGTCGTGTTATCGAGGTTATGGAGGTTGCACATTCAAAGTCCAAGGTCAACCCATTCCTGTATAGAGTCGCGTTATCGAGATTGGCTTCTCAAAACAACTTGTTATAGAGGTTCCGAGTTATGTTGTGAATTGGAAAAAATCCGTGTTATTGAGATGGTTTGGATAGTAATAGTCCCGTTATAGAGGTTTTTTTTAACATTATGTGTTATGGCAATCTCAAGGGGATTTGAAAATTGCCCTTGTAATTGAGGTTGTCGTGTTATTGAGGGTCGTGTAAGCGAGGTTCTACTGTATATAATATTGTAATTGTAATTTTGTTGCAGGAGGTGGAGGCGTAGGAGGTGGTGGTGGTGTTGCTGTTGGTGGTGGCAACACTGGAGCAGCGACAGGTGGACAACAGGTCACAACCTTACCAGTCTCAGCTCAAGATAAGGAAGCCATTGAGAGGGTAACCACACTTTTTTAACTATTTAACTGCATCAAGTCCTGAAGGACTTACACAACTATTTATAACAGTATTTTAACATTTATAAACTATTTTATCAGTTGCACAAATTTCAACTGGAAATTGGTTTGCAAATACACTCCTCAATACAATTAACACAATCTTTTTAAATGAATCAATGTGTAAAGTGGCTAAGATACTAATTTACGTTTACGTTCTCTTTGGGGATGGACTTAGATTTTGTCTGAGGAGTTTAGAAGGTCGGAATAAGGTGTGGTGGAGACCTTGGGAGCGATAATCATGATGCATGACAACTCTTGATTTGGGATGGAATATCTTTGACAACTCATGCTTTGAGATGGTTTATCTTTGACATCTCGTGGTTTGAGATGGTTTATCTTTGACAACTCGTGGTTTGAGGTGGTTTATCTTTGACAACTCGTGGTTTGAGATAGTTTATCTTTGACATCTCGTGGTTTGAGATGGTTTATCTTTGACAACTCGTGGTTTGAGATAGTTTATCTTTGACAACTCGTGGTTTGAGATGGTTTATCTTTGACAACTCGTGGTTTGAGATGGTTTATCTTTGACAACTAATGGTTTTTGGATGACATATCTTTGATAAATCTTTCAGAGTTGAACATTGTAACTGGAGAAACTCTGACCAGTCACAGGTACATAACAGACATCCTAGAACTAGAACAACATGTGGTGCCTATTGGACACACCTTATGTCGGTGACAATATTGTGCTTATGCACAATAATGCCAGACCTCACTCTCATCCCCAAATTGTGAAGAGTTAGGAATCTGGACACAATTGATAGGCTTATATTTGGACTTAAAAACAACTTTTATGGATATCATGAGTCTACTCCAAGTCTTATTAACCAGATAATTTGGTTTAAGTTAGACTTTTACTGTGGACAACACTTTCAGAATATTAAATAACCAAATTTACCAAAACACTGTATTATTTTAACTCTCATATTGAGAGAAAGTATTGTGATGGCACAAAATTCAACGTTTTGGGGTCCCTTGAGTTCAAAAAAGTGGTTTTAAAAAATGTCCGTCTGTCGTTTATGGAGCCTAAACTACTGGGTAGATTTTGACAAAATTTGTCATAGATATTCAGAAAAATCATACCCCAAGGCAAAATTGAGAAATGAATTTGAGCTCCAAATTGGGGGGCGCCACTCCCCAAAAACTCTGAAAAATGTAAAGTATTTCTTGAAAACCGTTCTGACGATTTTGATAAAAAAAAAATCTAAAATTTAGTCCATTTAAATACTAATCTAACTATATAAGCCGTTTTCCCGGGAAAAATCTAGTTTCTGAAAACATAGCTTTAAACACAGACAGAGAGAGGTCGGGTTTGATTCCCTGCAGAGGAGAAGTTATTTTTATGATAAATTTGTATGAAATATTCAATAATAATTAAATGTACCAACGAAACCTAATAAATGGAAAACACTGGGCTAAGTAATTATGAAATCTTAGATGAGTAAGTTTGTCTGAGTTGTCTCGTACCAATTTTTTTTTTTTTTTTAAATAAGTTAATGCAATAAAAAATATGAACATCCATACATTATGTCTTTTTATTACTTGGTTAGTTTTATTTCTTGAATCATATTTATTGATTTAACTAAATTAATTTTGCTCATTGTCAATATTATTTGTATTGTTTCCAGTTGAAGGCACTTGGTTTTCCCGAACACCTGGTAGTTCAGGCCTATTTCGCCTGTGAAAAGAATGAAAATTTAGCGGCAAATTTCCTACTATCTCAAAACATGGACGACTGAAACCCTCCTCCCTCATCCCAAATCCCCTCCTAAAGACTCAAAAAAATAAAACCGACCTCCGTACACTCCACCCCCTCCCCTGCTCCACATCCATCAACTATTTTCTATCTCTTGAAAATAAACTTACTCTGTGGCTCCATCAAACAAACATAATAAAACGAAAATTTGTTTTTTTGTTTACACGTATAATTTGTTTACTCTGTAAGATTGTGAATAAAATAAAAAAAATAGTCACAATAATTGTTCAGTGCCGCCCTCGTGACGCAATCTCTTTTAGTTAAGAGAAATTTGACGTTAACACTTTTTTTTTGAGTTTAAGGCTTTCTATTATATTTTTCTTGTCTATTGTATATAGGTTTAATTCTTTTTTTTTTGTTTCAATACTTCCTCCTAACTTTACAACCTTTTTTTTTTAAAAAAAAATAGTAAAAATAAAAAGAAAAATAGATTTTTTTCCTTATAATTGAATGTTATTCTTATGAAATATAGAAAACAATAAATCAAAGTATAACTAGGGCAAAAACAAAGAGTATTTTTAAAATAAAAATTAGGCATTTTATTTTTGTCTTCTTATTAATTTTGTTTTTTCTCTCTTTTCGCATAAAATTTGTAATATTTAATTGATTATTTTTTATTAAATAATTTAAAAATATATATGTATCTTTAAACGGATAAGATGTTAAAGTATAAAGTATTTGCTTAAAACTAAATAACAATTATTTGTAATTTTATATTATCGTCTTACCTTATTTATTTACTCTGGTAAGAAAAACACTTCAAAATAATAGTTTTATACTGGAAATTTTTACAAATAAAAAAAGCAAAAAAAAAAATTGCTATTACTCTACAGCAATTTTTTTATTGTAATGTCTACAATAAGAAGAAGAAAAAAAAAATGTTATACATTATTTATTTTTTTGTCAATGAAACACGTTTTTCTACAATAGTGTTATTTATAACAAATGATAATAAAGAAATAATAAGATAAAATTATTATTTAAGTTAAAAACTTAAGTAACGAGTTGTTATTTTTGGTCCAATTATTTAATTTTTTTTTCTGCTTGAATGTTATTTAAAATATTACTGTTTTTTTTTATATAAAGCTATGCTGCTAAAAAAGAAATAGAATAAAAGCAAAAAGGTATAAATACATATGACGAATATATATATATATATATATATATATATATATATATATATATATATATATATATATATATATATATATATATATAATTTTTTTATTAAGGTTTGTTGGTATTTAAGGTAAAATAATAATATGTTCAGGTAAACTCATCCAATGGTTGGCACTCTTAAGAGCTTATTTAACCATAAACCTAATTTTAATTATTAAATTTTCTTACTCAGAATATACTTTAGGACATATCTACCTAAATATCTTAACATGGATTTGTTTTTGTGCTGCGGGATAGAATAAATTTAAATATAGCAGAAGGTAGCTTAGTTTGTACTTTTTAGTACTATATTTCACCACCAGGAGCGAACAAGAAACCTATCAATGTTATCTATCCAATGTTTTTCCATGAAGTGCAATAATTTTTAATACTTTTTTCATTCGAAAGCATAAGTTTATTTCATTTGGAGAAAAAAATAACAATACAAAGCTCTTCACCCTTTATTGGTCAGTGTCTAATATATTAGCACCCTTGAGGTACCCTGAATGGGCAAGTCATATATATATACAGTAGAACCTCGCTTACACGACCCTCAATAACACGACAACCTCAATTACAAGTGCGCTTTTCAAATCCCCTTGAGATTGCCATAACACATAATGTTAAATTAACCTCTATAACGCGACACTTATTATCCAAACAACCTCAATACCACGGATTTTTTTCCAATTCACAATGTAACCAGAACCTCTATAACAAGTCGTTTTGGGAAGTTAACCTCCATAACGCGACTCTATACAGGAATGGGTCGACCTTAATAAAGACTAGACACAGTTAATGCATTGGTATTGCATGGACCTGTTTCAAGCTACTTTGACCAAATTAAGCCGTTAACACTAATTGTGATTTCATTGAGCACTCCACTGTATTATTTTACTTACATATTTTAATCAAGATCCATGATCATCTTACTGGTGATAAATCAACGATTCCTCGTTTACTCTCATTATCGTTTCCTTTTGTTGGAAGCCCATTTGGAAGGGTTGACAGATTTTTTATGAGCTTTATTAAGTCATTTTTGATTTCTTGGCGATAGTTTTATGGTACACAATGTATCTCTGAACAGGAGATATGTGAATTAATTGAATAATGAAAGAGTATAAACACACTGGATATAAGAAGATATAATAAAGAGCATAAAAATATGAGATAAGAAGAGATAATAAAGAGCATAAACACACTGAGATAAGAAGAGATAATAGAGCATAAACACACTGAGATAAGAAGATATAATTAAGAGCATAAACACACTGGAGATAAGAAGAGACACAGAGCATAAACACACTGAGATAAGAAGAGATAATAAAGAGCATAAACACACTGAGATAAGAAGAGATAATAAAGAGCATACCCACACTGAGATAAGAAGAGATAAAGAGCTTAAACACACTGAGATAAGAAGAGATAATGAAGAGCAAAAAAACATGAGATAAGAAGATATGATAAAGAGCATAAACACACTGGAGATAAGAAGAGATAATATAGAGCATAAACACACTGAGATAATATAGAGGGTAAGCACTAGCTGGCGACTAGGGTGACCAGCCCTGTTGTTTACCTAAATTAAACCTCAAGTACTATCTAGTGGCTTTCTAATGTACTATCTAGAGGCCCATATCTCGTTATTCCGCTAATAAACCCAAGCTTTGCTCAAAGTGGCGCTTATCTAGTTCGGCCGCACGCTTCAATTGTTTTTTCGTACAAGAAAACCTTAAAATAGCTAATGTTCAATTCAGAAATAGGTTCCACTTTAGCAGAATCATTCACTGATGATGACCTATGGTTATTGTGGTCAAACAAAAACGACTATCGTTCCAAAGTATTAACTTAATAATCTGTCATCACTTTAGTATTTGTTATTTTTTCTAACCAACTGCTGATCTGTAATTTTGATTTAAAAACATAAGATCTCATTTAGTTTTTAAAATTTGTAAAATTAATTGTTGTGATGGATTAACACCAAGTATAATTTTTAATGCTGGAACGGGCCTGTATTAAAGTTTTTCTCTTTTTTTTGACAATAATCTGATAAATTTAAATGAATTGAACACCACAAAAATAATGATCTATATTTTAAATTCAATAAAAAGAAAAATTATTTTCTTTTAAATAATACAAAAAAAGATTAATAATATTCAGTTTTAGACAAAGTAATTTTTGTGAACTACCTTTGATATCATGGAACCTTAATTAAAAATTTAAAAAAGTCACAACAATGAGCACACGTTGAATATTTTTAATTTAAAAAATAAATAAATGTATACAATAATTGTCTGTTATTTTTTGTTTTACTTTTCCATTTATTTTTTCTGTTAAATAGATAGGAAAGTATGATTTTTGCTGTTTTTGTAAATAATCATGAAATTAGTTTAAAACAAAAATAATGAAAAATTTTGGACATTTAATCTATTTCTGTACTTTCACTGTTTCTAAAATAATAATAATAATTTTGTATTATTATTGTAAAACTGGAGAAAAAAAAGATATATATTTAGGATGGTTTGTTCTATATTAATATATTAAACAAATTTATAATTATTTAATTTAATCAAATGGATTTTAAAATTATTTATTACTTTTTTACCCCTTTATTACTTTTCCTCACTACATATAGTAGGAAAAGTATTGTTTTCACCATTTTTTTTTTTTTTTTTTTTTTGAGATTTCAACGGAATTATTAATAATTAGTTTTAGGTGTTTTTAAGACCTCCTGAGTGGTTTTCAGCATGACGTATGTATGTGTGTGTGTTATCATCGTAGCGCCCAAGGCATTTAACATAGAGAGTTGAAACTTGGCAGAAAAATTTTTATTTGGTTAATAGCATGGTTGCATTTTTTTGGCTTGAATAAATGCTCTGTGGCAGTAAAAAACGTCAGTGGCATAACTATGGGCTTCCGGAGCCTGGAGGGCCCCCAAATCCAAAAAAATTAATTAATATGAAATTACTATCTATTTACAAATGCCGATGGGCCCCTTTAAAGCACAATACAAATCTAACTTGAAATCACACTTCTATACCATTGTCAGGGGCTTTTTTTTTTTTTTCAATTTTTTTGGCGAAGGGCCCCCACAAAGTTCTTGCGAGGTTACCCCCAATGTCCTAGCTACACCACTGCGTCTGCTGTTCAAAACTTTAATTTTTTTAGTTCTCTTAACCTTTGAATGGTTTAACTTTAAATAAATCTGATTCCACAATTTGAAAGCCATAAAATACTGCTCTTTGTTTGCATCTAAATTTGTGAATGTAATATGGTGGCGTTGGCTAACTCAAGATATTTCAAATGAAATTCTTGGGGAGGTTTTTAATTTATCATAATGAATTAGGCTTTTTCCAAATAAAACAGGTATAATAAACACTTATTTTTAGATACCCAAAAACCTTAAAAACACAATTTTTTTCACAAATTTTCGGAACTCCCACGCCCCCCGGTAGTGTTAGCCCCCCCCCCCCCCCCCCCCCCCCAAATATATTGCTCTACAGTCTTCGCACATCTAGAGTCGACGCGTTGACAGCGCGGGAAAAACTAGCAAAACAAAAGGGGGGACGAGCCAATGAGAGCTTGAGATTTTCCCGGACAAAAGGTTGGGCCAACTAGGCAAAGATAAATGTCTCTAGTGGATGGGAGAGGCCCATCTGGATAACAGTATAAGAAGGCTTCGTAGTGGCTTTATTTATTCCCCCAGAGAGGTTGGCCAATCTGTGTGTCACTCAATTTCCCGTGCTGTCAACGCGTCAATTCTAGTTGTGCGAAGACTGTAAGCCGCCTATGGAGTTAACTCTCACTTTGATCCGACTGTAGATGGACATCTGTCTTGTCTGATAATTATGAAATCTCTAGCAATTCATATCTCCAGTTAAGAAATACATATCAGGATAACAAAACAGCAACCAGACTATTTGAAAAGGAATGGTATAATTTAAATAAATCATTTCAATAATATAATAATATTTTATTACTTTTTTAATACGTTATACATATAAACAATTTTAATTAATTTAAAAAAATATATAATTAAGGCCACATCACACACAGGTCACATAGTATGACCACATGCACAAGATAGCCTTCACAATAAAAATATTATAAAATAATTCACAGTACAAGGAATATATAGTGCGTACAAAAAACACATAATTCACTTACTTTTTAGAAGTATAGTAAATATAAGTACGAAGAAATAGAATTAAAATATAATATATATTATTTTCTTTTAGCAAGTTATAAAAATAGGAAAAAGAAACATCGTTGGATAAGGTAAATACATTTTAGAAAAGAAAAAAGCTGTAACAACTTTTCTTATATTATAATTCTGGTTGATAATCTTTTTTTTATGTCCATTAAAGGATGGTAAGATAAAAAAATGGTTCATAAATTACTGCAGGCTTGAAAAATTATAAGTTCTATTCTCCGATAGTTGTATTTCTTATCAAAAAGTCTTGTGATACTGTACAGACACCTGTCAACACCTGATTAGTTTAATAGCTATATTCCCATCTACTGAACAAAGCAGTTTGAAAAGGATCTTTATGGCAGTGAATATTCTCTAAAAATGTTTTTGGAAATTCTTTATAAGTTTAAGAGCCTTTTAGAGATACAGGTAATATGGTATAATCGTACAGAGCCAAATGCAGAGAACATATTAATGTCATTAGTATAAATATGTCTCACCACTCTGGGCATTGAATCTAGAATGTTAGGGTTAAAGTAGAGGTGGTTCTAGAATAAGTGCCTAAACACTGATTCTCTTCTATTCATATAATTTATTTATTTTATCAGTTCATCGAAAATATCTTTTCAACCAAAATAGTAAAAAAAAAACATTCAAAATCAGTCTTTTATATAAAGTGAACTTTTAATCTTCAGATGTATAAAAAATAGTTGTTAAGCTTTGTAAAAAATAGTAAATGTGAATAAAAAAAAAATATCACTTTTAATTGGCAGTTTAAGATTATATACAATAAATAACAATGATAACTGATAACACAATAATAACATTATAAAAATAATTATATGGTTAAACAATAATAATGTTAAAAGATTTCATAAAATAATTGAGGAGGGTTTGTGACAGTTCAAGTACAATGAGAAGGTATGTTAGCCAGATGCTGTTAAATAAAACACAATGAGGAAGTTGTTAATATTTCGCTAAATTTATTAGCATCATCAGAGCAAGAAACAAAGTATAAAATACAAAAAATACTTGCTCTGATGATGCTAATAAATTTAGCGAAGCGTTATCATAAACTTTGTCACTGTGTTTTATTTGACAGCATCTTGCTAACATAACCCTTTCATAGTTCATAAAATTAAAGAATTTACTAAAAGGAACCAATGACTGTTTACAAGCTAGCTAGTAGTACAACTACTTGTCGGAACCTATAAATTAGGAGACCGATTCTGTAACTTTGAAATGTTGTTATATATCAAACTGTTGTTATGAAGATGCACTGTGCAACCTGTCAACGTGAATCTATAACTTTGTCTGTTGTTATATAAGGAGAAATTGATATATATCCACTCAAAATTGTTGTTGATATAATTCGTCAGGTTATGTTGTTATATATCAAATGCTAAAAACCAAAACAAAGTGACACCATTATTGTTGTTTTCATTGACGTTTTCTGACTGAAATTACTACAAAATAGCCACTAAAAAGGACTCTGTCAATCCGTAGTTTGGTATTCGGCCACATACAAGCGCTGGCATCACTTTACAGATTCACTACATTATATAACAACACTTAGATATATTGAGATGTTTGATTAAAAATGTCACAGTGGATATATATATAAAAAAAAGTTACAGAATCGGCCTCTTGGCCTATTATTTGTTTACTACAGTATTGTTTAGAATAGAACGGTTTTGATAACAGCGTCGGTGATTCTAAAAATTGGGGTGAGCCAATAAGATCTCGAGATTTTGACGGCTCAAAGGTCGGGCCAACCAGGCAAACAATAATGTCACTGGATAACTTCAGGATTACCACCTAGGGGTTTTATTTTTTCCTTCAGATAAGATGGCCGACCTGAGTGTCAAAAAACCATTCTTTTCTTAATACTGTAACCCTGAATGGAGTTCAGCCACTACACCCGCTAATGTACAACTGATATAAATACAATATAATCAATAGCGAGCTATAAAAATAAAAGTCTTTTGTCATGGGCTTGAACCTATGACCTTCAGCTTGAATCATAGATGTCCAAGCTGAAGTAACAAATGCCTTTTTTTACTCTGAACCACTTGTGGCAGTTTACTAAGAATTGAAATTAAGAATATAAAACTGAAATTGGTACAAAAATTTCATTATGACTAACCTAATGATCATGATGATTTATGATCAACAATATTCTTTTATTTTAACAAATTATTATAAACGATAATAACAAATAACATAATTATATTTTTAAATAGCATAATTAATAATTATTAATAATAAAAAAAAAGAGTTAAAAGTAGTTAACAATGTTAGAAAAAAAAATTAATTTAAAAAAAAAGAATGAGATACACCAAAATACTCTTTTGTTAAGATCAATTTATCATTTTTTTTAATATCAACAAAATTTATTTTCTAATAAATATGAGGAACTTGCATTATACTATAATTTAGATATAACTTGATTTTAAAGTCGGGGAAAAATCTAGGATTTTCTTTTTTTATCCTATTGTTTTTATTTATTTACTTACTATTGATGTTTTATCATTATTATTGATATAACATTATCATTTTAATATAGTTAGTATTGATATAAATAACTCAACATTTCATAGAATTTTGCCTTAAAACTTAAGTTTTAGTAATTTGAAGTGACAACATTTAGAAAAACAATAGTTTTTCCTTTATAGCCGAGAGAGCAACACTAAAAATTATAATTCTGTGATCATTATAGTTGGTAAATTTATTTTTTCACCTATTTCAGTTGGTAATGGAACTTTTTAGACTAGTTTCAAAACAAAACTATTTTAGATTAAAGTTTCAAATAAAAACAGTGTTAATTTTAGATCATAACTCAAAATTAAGATACAATTTTCACTATTTATTTTTTTGTAACAATATTCTATCATCTGCTAATTAAATTCACTATAGAACAATTATAAAAACAAAATTAAAACAAATTTGAGAAAATTTGAAATTTTTTTGAAAAATGTGGCACATTTTTAGAAACCAAAAAGTGTTTTGTTCCATACTAAAAGACACATTTTTGTAAATGTGGTGAAAATATTAATTAAAAATAATTATTATGAATAATACAGGTTCCCCATTTATATATATTTTTTTTAATTTGCACCATTTTTTAAAAAAATTAGATCAAATTTTGAAATATAGAATTTGGAAAATGATTTATCCTTTAGTACGACGATCGTGTTTAGCGAATTTTTTGTACGCACGCTCCCATTTAGTTGCCTCCTTATCTTCACTGCCGGGGGGATGTAGCCTCATCTGAGAAATTAATAATTATAATTATATGAGTTTATGGTATTTATAATTAAGCTAATAATTTTAATTTTACCCGAAGAAAAATAAATTTAAGGTAATTCCTTTAAAAAAAAAAAAAAAGCAGTGTAAAATTTATAAATAGAAGAATCCTGAAAAGCAGTTCATGCAGAAGGCGTAGGAAATTAAAGAAGACACTGAAAATAATAAAAGAAAGAGAGAGAGAATTAAGACATGGATTGCAAAAGTAAACAGCAAAAAACCAAAACAAAAATAAATACCAAAGAAACTAATTTGAAGAATCAATGATATTATCTTTGCATCCAAAGAAAGCCCTCGGAAAAACAAATGGAAGAACAGACAGAAATACCAGAACATCACGATAAAAAAAATAAAAAAATAGTGCTGATAAATAACTGAGTGCAGAAGAAAACAAAATGAATCATTGAGCTTTTTTTTTCTAAAATTCTAAAAGGCAAAGCTAATTTTTATCTTTGTTAATTTAAAATTGAATTTTACCAAGAAAACCCTTCACAACTAACAAATGGTAAATCTTGGATAAAGAGATTATGTATATAAAAAAAATTAAGTACTAGTATTGTCAGATTGTTATTATTGATAATCTTGTGGATTTTATAGATAGCCTAAGGATATTATGCAGCCACAAAAACAATTAAATTCTTAATTAGCTGCAATTTTTTAATGAAACTATTTACTTCTATAAATCTAATCTGAAAATATCTCACCAAGTATGCCTCTCAAATATTTATAAATTTTATATTCTGATCTAGTGAAAGCTTTAATGAATGATGTCCAGCATCGATTCTGATCCAGTAAAAGCTTTAATGAATGATGTCCAGCATCGATTCTGATCCAGTGAAAGCTTTAATGAATGATGTCCAGCATCGATTCTGATCCAGTAAAAGCTTTAATGAATGATGTCCAGCATCGATTCTGATCCAGTGAAAGCTTTAATGAATGATGTCCAGCATCGATTCTGCTTCAGTGAAAGCTTTAATGAATGATGTCTAAAATCGATTCTGATCCAGTGAAAGCTTTAATGAATGATGTCCAGCATCGATTCTGATCCAGTGAAAGCTTTAATGAATGATGTCCAGCATCGATTCTGATCCAGTGAAAGCTTTAATGAATGATGTCCAGCATCGATTCTGCTTCAGTGAAAGCTTTAATGAATGATGTCCAGCATCGATTCTGATCCAGTGAAAGCTTTAATGAATGATGTCCAGCATCGATTCTGCTTCAGTGAAAGCTTTAATGAATGATGTCTAAAATCGATTCTGATCCAGTGAAAGCTTGATTGAATTATGTCAAGCATCGATTCTGTTCCAGTGATAGCTTGATTGAATGCTGTCAAGCATCAATTCTGATCCAGTGAAAGCTTGATTGAATTATGTCAAGCATAGATTCTGCTCCAGTGATAGCTTGATTGAATGCTGTCAAGCATCGATTCTGATCCAGTGAAAGCTTGATTGAATTATGTCAAGCATCGATTCTGTTCCAGTGATAGCTTGATTGAATGCTGTCAAGCATCGATTCTGATCCAGTGAAAGCTTGATTGAATAATGTCAAGCATCGATTCTAATCCAGTAAAACCTTCATTGAATTCTCTCAAGCATCAATTCATAATATTAATACTATTTTATACACTAAAGTAAGATTTTTCATTAATTACTTAACACTTTAACCTCAAAAAAATAACCTTTCTCATAAATTTAAGTGCATATAAAAAAATGTAATAGTGCTTTTATAATGAAATTTATGATAATGAAGAAGAATCTAGTCAGTGACAAAGAAAGAAAAGTAGACTCAGCAGAGAAAGAAGAGAAACAACATTTATAAAGAATAAGAAAAGCCGGGGAAGAGGAGTTTCACAGTTTTCCACTGAAGAGTAAGAAGAACAAGAAGATGAAAGAACAGCAAGATATGATTAAAAAATATCAAACCTATATCGCTTGCTTTGAAAATCTCCCTTCAGCTACGACAGATCTTTCTTTTTCCGTGCCTGTAATATTACCAAACAAATTCTTATGTCGGAACAAAATAAAATAATAATAATCTATAATAAAAATTACAATAAACATAATAATCTACATAGTTAAAAAATTATTAGACATATAAACAAATAAGAAATTTCAATAAAATTATAAAATTACAAGATAAAAAAAACTTTTTATATACTAGGTTTTTTAATTTTCTTTTGAATCATAATATGTAATGTTGATAATATAATTTTTATTGTTATATAAAATGTTAGTGAAATGTAAATAGTTCCGAATTTATTTACTTCACACAAATGACTACCATCTAGAGAGCTGATCTTAAACCTATAAAAGGACAAATCTTTGAACAACGGATCTCACCAACACCGAATCTAAACCGTGGCCATCGATATGGCCCGGTGTAGGGGAGGGTAAGAGAAGTAAAATAAGTACAAATAAAGAAGTACAGATGTAGAGAAAATAAACCGATATCTAGTACTCAAGTGTAGACACACCTGGTTGTCATACATCAATTAATTTATTTATTTGTTTACTTATTCTTATTAGCTGTCATTCAATGTTTACCTCTTAATAAAAAATCACAAATTTGAAACCCGTCATAATGAAGATTGTAAAAATATGGGATATGTCAAAACAAATAAAATAACTTTAAATCAAATTATAATTATTATTAACTACGGGAAACAGACAGTGAAAAATACACTCCTGTGCCGGGATAAGATAATAATTATAATTTGATTTAAATTAAAATTTAACTTTCCGTAGTATGAAAACTACCAAAAACTTAAAAATTGAATAAAATAACTTGCGGATTTGTTCTGAACTAAGTTTCCAGCAAAATTTGCTGAAAGATGGCTATAAGTATTAAAATAATGCATTGTAATCTTGTTCTGAGCTATTCTAAAAGATTTGTACCAGACAAACAAACAAACAAACAAGAAAGCAAGCTAATAAAAACGTAGTAAAATGTAATAAGGTGTTTGTGACATTAAAAAAAATTGATTACAATAGGTTTGTTCCCAGCTTTGGTTGGAATTAACATTATATATTATTAAAAAAAAGTTTTGTAAAACCAACCAGTCCAGTTTAACTTGTAAACAAAAAAGTTAAACTTGTACACCAAATTTCAAATCTTTAGCTACAGTAAGTCGGGAGGTATACTCTAAGATCCAACGGACGGACGGACGAACAAACTACCAAAAGCACAAGGGTTTCTAGGATGACCTCGAAACCCTGGAAATGGAGTCATATATACATATTTTTTAAATTTTACAAGAGAACAGATTGAAAAAGGTTTTTTTTTTTTTTTAAGTAAATTGAACTTGAGATAACTAAAATATTAATTAATTTGTTTGGGACAATGTGAAAAAATGAACAAAAATTAGATAAATATAAGAATATTATTAAAACCGAAATCATATATAAAATAGATCTACCAAGAGATTATTAATAAATAACACAGCTGAGCAAGAACACTACCTGATAAATATCAGTATTTAGCAGTAAATTATAATATAATAAACAAGGGGAACTGCACCAAGGTTGGTCAGGTAAGGCTATTGTACTCATAAAGTAGGGCAGTGTTGCCAATAAACAAGACATGATTATGAGATCTTTATATAGACTGGATATTGTGGGAGTTAATTTGTACCAAGAGGTCATTAATAATCAAGTGTGAAATAACACTGTGACTGATTTATTTTATTTGGTTTATTCTTTTTTTTTTTTAGTTATAAACAAAAAATGATATAATTGCTAACCCTGAATATCTTTTCAATAATTGATATAAATAAATATGTTTGTTGTTACATTGTCAACACTGGATTTTCTTCTGTATATTTTCTCATATATGCAGTATATATAGAGAACATGAGCCTGAAACTATATATTATGTATAACTAGATCATGTGCCCACCAGAGGGTTAATTGCCAATCAAAATATCAAATCTTTTTATAGGAAACTTTTCAATTGTTAAAAATACAAAAAAGTTATAGTCCAGGAGGTAGCGTGCAAATAAGTGTCTGACTAGCATCAAGCTAGAATTTTGTATACAAGTCAATCTTTTAGCGCCCTTTAAGAATAAGTTCCGTCTGTGGGACATAGCTTGGCAATAGGTGTTTGAAAAAAAAAAAAACCTGGGGAGAGCAACCATGTCTTACCAGTTATGGTGGACAATGTGATTTTCATGATCCTGAGTACAGAATTAGTTAGTAGACCAAAAATCAAGTCAATGATATTTTCACACTTGATAGGTTAGTTATTCAAATATTACTAAAAATCAACGTGGTCACCTGCCAAGGGACAAACTAACATCAACTTGATTTTCGGTCTACTAACTAATTCTGTACTCAGGATCATGAAAATCACATTGTCCACCATAATTGGTGAGACATGGCCACTCTCCACCGGTTTGTTTTTTTCAAACGCCTACTGCCAAGCTATGTCCCGCAGACGAACTTAGCTGACCACATATTCTTAAAAGGCGCTAAAAGATTGACTTGTATACAAAATTCTAGCTTGATGCTAGTGAGACACTTTTTTGCACGCTATCTCCTGGACTATTATAAGATAAAGAAATAAATGGAAGAATTGTATCACCATTATCCTGTATTTTTCCTTGCAAGCATACTCAGTTTCATCTACATCCTTGTAGCAGTCGGACTTGTAGTTTGAAGGCAGAGGTTTTCCGTCGAATTCACACAGTTTCGATAGCGGCTTAGCCTTCACTATCATTTTGTCTGCAACCCACAAATTTAAGTACTTAAAATAATAACTATGATGAATTATCAACTGTCATTAAATTAAGATTAAGGATCTGTTTAAAAGTAAAATTCAAAATTATATTTTTCATTCTCCAATCAATAAACAGGGTGCCTAAGAGAGAAACGCCCAACAAAAACTGCTGAGTAAAAAAAAGAAACTGCAGAACAAAAAAGTTTCTATGAACCAGATCCAGTTATCCTAAAATCCAGAGCAGCTTCGTTTTTTAATATATTTGCAAAACACAAATTGTACAACTATCGTATTTCATACTAAAAAAAATTAAAAAACTAGTTGAACCAAACGATGTTAGTGCGTTGAATGACAGAAATCTCAGCTATGTACAACAAAACCCTGATTTTCAGCAAGATTTTTGAAGTTGTATATCCCTTAATTTCTAGGTCTTCCAATGGTGACAGTATCATGTTATTTCGCCTCCTATGCTGGGGGAGAGGTACAACGTGAACTAAAAGGAATGATATATCCCTGTTATTTTTTTGTAAACACATGTACGTCAATAAGCATTCTTTTTTGAACAAGAGCTTCGAAGAGAAATAATCTGCTGAAAATCAGGGTTTATTTGTACAGAGCTGGGATTTTTTAATTTGAGGCAGAATTTGATGCTCCACAAGGTGCTTTATAGAATGAGCGTCTGAGAATTTTAAGGATAAACATCAAAAAATGATAAGTTGGGTTTTGTACTAACCCGACTCGTAAGAAAACAAAGGGCAAGCACTGAAGGGTTAAACAGTTCTTTTAGTAAAAAAAAAATGAGGTTTATGAAAATAACTACATTCAAAATATGATTAAAGAACAAATACCTGTAGGCTTTTCCTGAGGACAATAGAAAACTTTAGGAGTTTTCTTGTCATAAACAATAGACTTCCTCATTAAGTCTCCACCTTCAACTACCTGAAAATATAGACAAAACAACAAAGTATTAAAAATAAATAATACATTATAAAAAGCTACAGTTTAAGGTTAACATTGACTGTGAACCATATTCCGGAAGCCTGGTGCTGGTCGGGTCTTTAATACCCAGGTCAACGGTTCAGATTCTATCTAACCAGTTAGTCCTGGTTAAATATCTTAAAGAAAAATAGACTACCAATTGGTGTGGCACATAGCTTCCACACATCTTTATAGATTTTAATGCTATTTACAAGCCATTATTGTCTAATTTGCTTAATTGTTTCCGCTGTTGTTATAATCTGTCAAAATTGCTTTAATTTTTTACACAAATTAAAGTATCAATTTAGAAAAGTCAGACAGTTCAAATTAATCTGGGGCTATCTACGGGTTACTTTTGATAAACTATAAAAGTTTCGTACAAATCTTTCGTTCTTCAGAACGATCACATAGCTTTCGTTACCTTCGGTAAGCTCGGAAGCAAAAAGCTTATACTTAGATAAAAATCATTAAAATTGAGAAACCAAATAACTTACCCATCCTGTGGCAAGCACACAGATGACCAGTAAGCTCAGGTAACCTGAAAAAAAAAAAAAAAAAAAAAAAAAAAACTATTAACAAAATTAATCTACCTACTGTTTTAAATAATTAAGGCATCAATAGGCTTATACTTATATAAATAGCATTTAAAAGTGTATTTAATTATACTCAAAAAACATTATAGATCGTCATAGCTTTCAATTTTATTATATGTAAGGTCTTTATTCAGATAGATAAATGTATGGTTGGCAGGATTGAGAGATTTTGTATGGTTGGTAGGAGTGAGTAAAAGTGTGGGAAGATGGGGGGGAAGCATTAAGAAGTTAGAGAATGTTGTATTGTATCAATTTTATCTAATTGATACAAAATAACAATGCCTATTGTAGATTCTTTTTTTTTTATTAGTAAAATACATAATAGTGGATTCAATGAAACTTCAAAATAGGCCAAATTTAAGACAGAGAAATGTAAGACAGAGAACAATCAATTCTGACATGTACACAAAATATGACTTAACTCTAGGAGTTTTAGCTCCATGATGTAAAGGTAGAGATATATATTTGTTTCAAATTGTAAATTGTATAGTGTATTTCCTCCAGTAGATTACCAGTGCAATATAATATGTATTAATGCTTAATAAACTATAGTTTTCAGGCTCGATAATGACCGGATAGGTCAAAACCTCGCCACCTAAGTAAGTGTTTTATTTTTGAATTTTTACCCTTAAGTGGATCCAGTTATACATATACATTGTAAATCAAGTTGAGGGGTTTTGGGGTTGCTAATTACAAATTTTAATAAAATAAATGGTTGCTTTAAGATGGCAGGAAATATCTTAAAAATAGTAAATGAAATTTGTAACAAATATACCTAACTTAGATCTATACACCTATTCAAGGGTTTTTTGAGTAGCTGATTAAGAATTTGAGGTCACAGTCAAATAGTGGAAAAAATCCCTTGCTGATTAAAACGTACTGGACGAGGTTTGACATGTCTGGCGCTTCTACTTAGAGTGTAAACACATATTATGCTGTCAGCGTAATGCCAAACAAAGCTCGTAAAGATGAATAATGTCAAATATTCTAGTGAAAAAGGTGCTATTACGAGAATCATGCAGCTACACTGATCCCCATTATTCTAACTTAAAAACACTATTTCCTCTCTTAAGTAACCTCAACTCCGATAAAAGGATGCAATTCTCCATCCATTTGAGTCTACAATAGAACCTCTATCCATCACCTAAGGGACCGGAGCATGGTCGAAATACAAAAAAGATCAGATAATCAGAGGAACAAAGGAAAGTGAAAATTTCTGCTTTAAAAATAATCTTTGTTGTAAAAAAACAAATGTACATACTACATACATTCTCTAGTATGTACGTCTATCAAATAACAAATTAACAAAAAAGTTAAAAGTGTATGTCTCCCGTAGTTAATGATAATTATAATTTGATTTAAAGTAAAATTTAATCTTTCCGTAGTATGAAAAATACCAAAAACGTAAAAATTTAAAAAAGTTAATTAAAATAATGTGTAATATAATGTTTTCAAATTAGGCATTCTTGATTTTGCGGATGCAAAATGCTCAATATCATGATGTGGCAGAAGTTTGGTCAGATATCACATGGTCATGGTTGGATATTAGCGCCCCATCCACTGTCGTTCTTTCTCGACAGACTTTCCTTTTTCTTAATCTCAAAGGAAAGCACGGCATGATTGATAATCACGTTCATTACCATCCACACAACCACTTTCCTGTGAGACTATCCGCTCATTCCATCCTGCAAACCTGTCGTGTGACTGCAATCACTTTGTTGCCAATTCACATGAAATAGCATAATCCTGTTTGTTTTTAAATTTTGTGAGGTCAGAAGGAAAGAACGCATGTGGGTGGTCTCTTTCCTCTCACTTTCCAAGGGAGTTGTCTCGTCGAGGGAAAGCGTGTCGTGTCATACAAACCTTTGGGATTCGTTGCCTAACTGGGATGATCTTGTAAGATTATAATCCTGCCGTTCTTTCCTCTTGAACCCCATACACTGACACTCTTTCTTGGCGGAATCGGCTTTCCTTACGGAAAGAACGACAGTGGATCTCTACAGTTATCTCTATCCCATCCACATGAAACTTATCAGTTGACAAGAATGGAGAGGATGGCGCGACGGGATGATCTTGTAAGATTATAATCCTGCCGTTCTTTCCTCTTGAACCCCATACACTAACACTCTTTCTTGAGGGAATCAGCTTTCCTTACGGAAAGAACGCCAGTGGATGGGGCGCTATTCCAAGGATTCACAGGTGCATCTGGTCTATTGAATCAACATCCAGTGAATGGACTTAAGCATCTTTGGCTCTGTAATGACTTTTCTTGAATTTTTTGCGTTTCAAACCAATTAAAGTAGAATATGCCTTTTTATACAAGCTTGGTTCTAGTCATCAGATTAACCCTGATTAGCTGAGGGCAACTCCTCATATGACCCCTTTTTTAACCGATCTTTCTAACCTGGCATAAAAAAGACAAAAGGTGTTTTTACCAGTGTTCTGTGAAGATACCTGCAGACACTGTGCACAATAAGCATTTCCATGTTTTATTTGCTTGTTACATGAATAATTTTGTTTAACTCCTCATTTTTTTTTTTATCTACCAGCCATTAATTTGGTCCCAAGGCGACCGGTTAAGGGTGCTCCCCCTCTATATACTTTATGGATTTGGGTATAGCCATTAGCCTAGTGCTGTTGTCAATTTATTATTGTGACACATAATTTCATGCTGAGGAATTTGTTAGGTGAATATGAAAGGACGATTCACACTACAGCTCAGCCTGGACTCTTGAAACAGAATTTGCAAGTCCATGATGAATACGTAAAAAAAACAATAAACCAAATCCAACTCTAAGAGTTACAGTGGCACAGCTAGAAGGGTGCAAGGGGGACAGCTGTTCCCTTTTTTTGCGGGTAAAGATTATTGATTGTATCGGTCCGTGTCCATTGAAATTTTTGTTTGCCTGGTTGGCTTAACCTTTTAGACACCAAAATCACAAGCTTTCCCATTGGCTCCCCCCTTTTTTTAAATGTTCCCACCCTGTCGAAGATAAGTATTTTCTTGATCTGGCTGTAAATACTTTTTAAAAAATAGTTTAAATAGTGCCAAGGTAATTTTACACACCATCCACAATTTTCAAATAGGTAATGCCTTCAGGCAATGGAGTGTTGTTCCTAGATATTTGTATGCTTTCAAACATGAGTGCTGTTACTAGATATTTGTATGCCTTCACAAAGGAGTGTTGTTACTAGATATTATATGCCTTCGCACAATGGAGTGTTGTTCCAAGATATTTATATGCCTTCGCACAATGGAGTGTTGTTCCTAGATATTTATATGCCTTCGCACAATGGAGTGTTGTTCCAAGATATTTATATGCCTTCGCACAATGGAGTGTTGATCCTAGATATTTATATGCCTTCGCACAATGGAGTGTTGTTCCTAGATATTTATATGCCTTCGCACAATGGAGTGTTGTTCCTATAGATATTTATATGCCTTCGCACAATGGAGTGTTGTTCCAAGATATTTATATGCCTTCGCACAATGGAGTGTTGTTCCTAGATATTTATATGCCTTCGCACAATGGAGTGTTGTTCCAAGATATTTATATGCCTTCGCACAATGGAGTGTTGTTACTAGATATTAATGGTGCTTTCACAATGGAGTGTTGCTACCTAGATATTTAGTATAAAAAAAATAAATAAAAACCCTTTTCACGCAACTCAAAGAACCAGGAGCAATAGCGGTAATAAAATTAAAGAGTTAATAATATTTATTTCCTAGGTTGGTACCCCTCCCCTATATAGCATATAATTACAAAACAATTATTCTTTCCAAGAAAATAATTTAGTTTTAACTTCCTCAAATGGGCATATTATTGCAAAATCAATCAAGTTTGCCTTTCTAAAGGATAATCTATATCACACCACGATATATAGTAAATGACCTTTAACTATATATAATATACATATTACATATGTTGCTAAATAAAAAAAATAGATTGTAAAGAAACAACTCGGCTCATGTATTTAGCACAGTTACTTATATGCAATTACTTCATGTACGTGCCCTGAAATAAACTGCAAATGCATATCTCCATAACAACTTAATATACAGCCAAGGTCAGAGAGAAAAAAGTAAAAAAGACATGACATGGCCGATGACATCACTTAGACTATAAGAATATTCTATACGAAGATTTAAAATTATTAAAATAAAAAAAGAATATTGACATCATATCTATTACTCATACAGCGATGACACAAAATACCTTATTTAACATTAAGATAAATTAATGACATTTATTTTTAACTCTTAACAAATTTATTAACAAATCATTTCAATTTTAAAAAACCCTTCAACTTCCTGTTTAGATAAAACAGTTAAATAATTTGCTTTCGCATTTCTAACAGATCGAATAATTAATATAAATAAAAGAGTAAGTAGGAATATTTGTAAATAAATATATAGTGTCTAGGAACAAAGTTACATTCTTTAAATGTCTTACGGTAATTTAAGAGGCTCAAAAAGGGGAGCACTTTCGTTTTCATTATGACATAATTTACAGTGTCACTTGTTGAATATATTTTATTTTGGCCTGCAAAAATGCAGCAATGTTTAAAGAAGATTAGATTATTAAAAAGTAAATATTATCATAGCTAGGAAATGAAATGAAATTCAATATGTTAACTTAAAAAAATATTCAAAACAGACGAAGACAATAATTATATGAACCAAGACCTTCTGTTACGAATATTTGGAGACTTTAACGGTGTCCATTTTGAAGCAAGAGAGTAAAGCATTCAGTGTAAATTACAATAATAAAAACAATCTTTATTTAACCAAAATATTAATAAATAGACAATATTATATGTTAAACAAAGACTCACCCATGTCTATCGGGTCGAGATGACAGACTGAAAAGGCGATTTTTTGATCCAAGGAAAACCACTCTCTCTTTACGAACGCCCACCGATGTACTGTGCGGAGTGCGGGGAGTCTGACGTTCAGCTCCTTACTGAAACTCTCCCACCTTCATTCGACTTACTGGACACGGACAAATACGTCCCGTTACACTAAAAAGCCTTCATACTTCATCCTTATCCTGGCATTGTTCAAAATGTTCTCAAGGAGAGGTTGACCCCTTCCCCCACTTCACTTCAAAGTTTTTTAGGAGACCCCGAAATAACAGTATTTCTAAATAAAGAAATAACTTTTATTTGTACATTATAAAATGTATTTAAACTTTTTTTTCTTAAAAACTTAAAAGAATAGACTCCATTTTGTTTTTCAAAAAAAAAGGATAAAACTTAAGGTGGGTTATCAAACAAAAGAACAGTGACCTTGTAACGTCCTTTGAACTTTGAATGATTCATTTTAAAATTCATCATAATTTTATTCGAATTATAAATATCCATATCCTTTTTTCTAAAAAATAAATGTTGTTTAATTAACATACAAGTTAAGTTAAATGCAAATAAAAGGAACCGTAAAAAATACTGGAAGTTAAATTGTTGATATAAATTATCAATAGAATATTTGTACTTGATCTTTCATTTTTCTAATTGATAGTTGAAATACACTAGAAGCTAAATACCACGAAAAAGTTTTGCGCCGGGAGGTTACAATCCTAGATAATAGGTTACAATTGAACCTCAACAACAAGAGAAGGTTATAACGTATAACTCGTGAACTTTGTATGGGTTTACTGAATAGTATGTTATGCGTTACTTTTTGGTATTTATCTGTATAATAGTAATTAATAAATAAATTGTAAAATGTAGTGAATCATTTTTTTCTGTATAAAGGTAACATTTAAGCATTTGTAGGAAGCAAGAAAAGGGAACTACTTGTTTATTTTCCAAGACTTGGATTGGAAATGAAGAGTGGAGTCAATATTTAATTCTTTTAATTTGTACAATCTAAACTTGTGATAACAAAAATATTTACAGGTACCTAAAAATAACAGGAATCAGTCTGGAAAATATTACATTTTTCATAGAACAAAAATAAAAATAAATAAAGGAGAAATAGACTGCCAATTTCGTATGGTTGTAAATTTAATTAATTTTCCACCGTTTCTTACATCAGTCAAAATTGTTTTGATTTTTTAACATAAATTATAGTACTCTTTTACATTAATGAAATTCTTTAGAAATATATATTCACGATTTATTACTGAATTCTGGCTAAAGAAAGTTTTTCTTTTCTTTTTCGAGGAGTCTGTGTTCACACTAACGTTTTTAGTGTTTTTGCAGAACTTAAAAATTGGTGAAGTACGAGCTCTCTTTCTCACTACTTTCTTGAAAGGGAGTGAAACAATTTTGATCAAAACAATATTTCTTTTTATTAATGAAAGAAAAAATGAAATATGGCACTATAATAGGCACATTAGTAAATAACTCCAATGAAAATTTGCTAAAGAAGAAGAAACATAACTTAAAACTTGATACGGTAAATAAAAACTGTTATTATAACCTGTTGTTGAGTTCAACAATAACATGACTATAACCTTCCGGCGCAAAATTTTTTCGTGGTTTTTAGCTTCTAGTTTGAAATACCTTTTGTTTTGATTTTTATAAAAGCCGATGATTTGATAATTTTGATATCTATCCGTGAGACCGAAGAAATACTCTATTGTCTATTTTTAGTTGTAATTTTGTTCGTTTTTCGTTATTCATATTTATTCTTTTATCTCTCTCTTTGCTAAATCATGTGTTAACGTTTGTGATATTTTGACATGTCCCGCAATCTTTTACGGTAGATAATAATTATTATCTCATCACTTATGATTTTAGTTACCGGCTTTAATCTGAAGGATTATTGAATTTATTTAAGTGACAAATCCGTATCGAAAATGGATTGGGACGATTTGGTCTACCTTTTTCTATTGGGATTCTGTATCGGGTTCGGTCAGGTATTTCGAAGCATCGAAGATAGAAGTATTCAGAAGAATATATCTACATTAGTCGGATTTCTCATTGTCTATTTTACATCAGGTCGATATGTATTGCATATTTTAATATGCATTGTCGTCAACTGGTTAATAATACAGTGTTTCTCCAAGAAGTAAGTGTTTCCTATTTTTATAATTTATTACAAAAGAATTATTCTTAACAATTTGTATTGTGATCCAATTTATATAAACTGACCGTTAATTTATTAGTCCAGGAGATAGCGAGCAAAAAAGTGTCTGACTAACATCAAGCTAGAATTTTGTATACAAGTCAATCTTTTAGCGCCCTTTTAGAATATGTGGTCGGCTAAGTTCGTCGGCGGGACATAGCTTGGCTATAGGCATTTGAAAAAAACAAACCGGTGGAGAGCGCCCTTGTCTCACCAATTATGGTGGACAATGTGATTTTCATGATCCTGAGTACAGAATTAGTTAGTAGACCGAAAATCAAGTTGATGTTAGTTTGTCCCTTGACAGGGGACCACGTTGATTTTTAGTAATATTTAAATAACTAACCTATCAAGTGTGAAAATAACATCAACTTGATTTTCGGTCTACTAACTAATTCTGTACTCAGGATCATGAAAATCATACTGTCCACCATAATTGGCGGGACATGGCCGCTCTCCACCATTTTGTTTTTTTCAAATGCGTATTGCCAAGCTATGTCCCGCAGACGAATCTAGCCGACCACGTATTCTTAAAAGTAGCTAAAAGATTAACTTGTATACAAAATTCTAGCTTGATGTTAGTCAGACACTTTTTTGCACGCTATCTCCTGGACTAAATGTTTTGTAAGCTAGCCTTTTATAAATTCAATATCATCTCAAATATTTTTTAAAAGGGGCGTCATTTTGACTTGGTATATTGATTTCATGATAGTATTGTACAACAATGGTCAAATTTTTATATTAATGGCACCAGAATCAACAATACAAACAGAAGAGGCATTCCATTTAAGTGATAATAGTCAGGTCAACTGATAAGTTACCAGTGGGTCTGCAAAGACCAACCTAAATACTGACCATGTACGTAAATCTTGGGTTGTTTTAGAGGTCAACCGGAGCAGTTGCGAACATAATTGAGAGTCCAGACTTTGATGAGTTCAGTTAATTAACCATAATGTTACCTTTGTGGCTCTTAATTTAAAAGTCCAAAACATTTTTTACATCGTCCTGATATGATTTTGTGAAATTTTGTTTTGTTTTTTATTTACTATTATTCAGAAACTTATAACGATAAAAATAGTGAAGTTTTTTTTAAACATAAGCACTTTTACTAGCTTCACAACCAAACCCAGTGTATATTTATATCCTGGTTGACCCCCAAGCATATAGAATTATTTGAAGCCACTAGGTGCCCACAAAAAACTGCAGACCGGTAGACCTGGCTAGTGATTCTGAATTAAATTATTAAAAATTCAAAGAAAAATGGTTTAGCTAATCTACAAATTTAATCTAAATACCACTTACAGTCTTCGCACAACTAGAATCGACGCGTTGACAGTGCGGGAAAAACTAGCAAAAGGGGGGACGAGCCAATGAGAGCTTGAGATTTTCCCGGACAAAAGGTCGGGCCAACTAGGCAAAGATAAATGTCTCTAGTGGAGGGGAGAGGCCCTCTGGATAACAGTATAAGAAGGCTTCGTAGTGGCTTTATTTTTTCCCCCAGAGAGGTTGGCCAATCAGTGTGTCACTCAATTTCCCGTGCTGTCAACGCGTCGATTCTAGTTGTGCGAAGACTGTAGTGATTGACTAATCATGATTTCTCGAGATCCTGTTGTGAACCAAAGGGGTGACATGACACCAAATAATAGGGAAGCCAATAGTCAATGAGGGTTAGTTGAATAACCAAGAGCCACCTCTGGGTTTGAGGTAAACGTAGGAGAGTTAAAACAGACAGGTAAAAAGAAGGTAGGAAAATTAAATTTGAGGTGGGAGGCCTTCAGATGGTACACCATTCAGGCTAAACCGTCAGGCCTGCTGGTGCAGATCGTGTGCACCCAGCTTTAAATTTATATTTATTCCTGCCTTATAATTGTTCAACAGGTTTTAATCTTAACTATTATTTAATTTACCTAGGTGGTTAATTGACTTGCATGCAACTACTGCTTCGACACCCAGCAAGTATGGTTCAAATCCGAGAGAGGTGAGACTTGTTTCATCACCCATGATTTCATCAAGTAGATGCGTAAAGTAGCCCCTTCCTCCATCCTGTAACGACCTAATCATGTTTTGATCGATATGTAATAATAATAATTATAACCTGTGGTTCAACAGTAAAAGGCTTAAGCTTGTCAAAGGGCCTGTACAACTATATATATGCAATGGATGATAAAGGGTTGGCATGTCATTCTCTCAGCCACTTAACTTAAGTAGCTACCCATTTATATCATGATGTTGGTGAACACCAAGCATGGGACTTCTTGATGGAGCTGGGAATTGAACCTGTAACCTCCATATTCCAAAGCACAGATATTAACTATGAGCTACCAGAAACCCCTCTTTCAAGATGAAATAGAAACAGGAAATAGCAAACAAAACAATAACTTCTGCCTTATGAATTCCCTATTACCCTCCACCTTATAACTTTGAATGTAATTAGAATGTAATTGTATTCTAATGTAGGAAACATCGTACAGATTAAAATAATATGCTTACAAAGGAGTTAACTCTGACAGTGTGGAAAAAAAAAAAAAAAAAAATGGGGAGAGGAACCAATAAGAGCTCGAGATTTTTACATCTAAGAAATAGAGCCACCTAGAAAAACAAAAATGTCTAGCAGAGTTCTTCCTACAGGCCTAATGGCTTTATTTTTTCCCCTCGCATAGGTTGGCAATCTGAGATGTCAGAGTAAACACTAATTATAGGACTAGTGCAGTAAAAAAAGCTTACTTTATACCTAGTTGTAAAACTTTCTCATGAGTACTGCAGTATGTAATTTATATATATAAAATTAAAGTTTGTCTGTACATTTGAAAATTTTTTGGATACTTTTTCGTTTTATACATCCCAAAAACCAAATCCGGCCTTAACTTTTTTCGTGTATGTATGTGTGTCTGTCGCCCCAGTCAGACTTTATATACGCAATTAATTTTTTTTTCGTAGGTGAGCACAAACATGTTGTGCAATTTGTAGGCTTGGCTTCATCGAAAAATATTGAGTAGAACCAAAGCTATTAACAATTTTATAAAAAAGAAATACTTTTCATAGCCATGTCGGTTATTGATTTTTTTTACATCAAAACAAACAACTGTCACTTGCTTTGTTTATGTTTGCATAGTTAATATCATAATACCTTATATTGTTTACCTTTTAATGGGTTTTCCTTTATAAAAATATTTTTTTTTCATTTTTTTTATTTGATGATACCATATTTCATCACGTTCTTTGCCACACACAGAACTTCCACAATTTTCATCTGATCTCTGATCTCGATAAAATTTTTTAGAGATTGTACAGGTTATGCCCTAATGGTCCCGTATGAATTTCATTGTACATAATTGGATTTGCAGTAGCCACAGCATGCCCTAATGAAAAAACCACCAAACATCAATTTTTCAAGGCCTAACGAACCTATTTTCTCAGAAGTGGTGGATAAGAAATAATGGTATTTATAAGCATAAAATGATTTATGTACGTTTTGGGCTTCAAGGAAGCTAATTGTTTTTAACCTATTCAGGCATTTTATTTAATTGCTAGGCATGCATGATAATAGGAAACATAGCCACTAATATCTAGCATGAGCCCCGCGCAGGGTGAAGGCTAGTCATTTATATAATTGAGTAGTGACCTGACAATGCACCTCAAAATGATTTTTGTTATCGCTAAGCTAAGGTAACCACATTTATTCCAATAAAAATAAATGTTTGTTTTGATTTGTTGGTCTTCAAATAGATTTATTTATTTGTAAGATTTAACTTTAGTTGTGATGACAACGGTTATGTTTGATTTCAGGAAGATCCACATTTATTCATTTGGTTTTTCGTTTCTCTACCTGCTGTTCTTCAGGACTACCGAGTACTTTGGAATCCCGTACGCTCCTTCTCACACTAACCTCGTACAAATGATATTAACTCTCAAGGTTTGAAAACTCTCACTCATATGTTATATTTTAATTCTTTAATCATGTATTGAAAGGGAAAGGTCTGCATTGTAGGATATTTAAAAGCTTCTTTTTTTTCCTGCCTAAGCAGAGAAATATTTCCCTGAATGTTTCAAGTACTTTCCTGCCTGTTTTTAATATTTTAATGACAACTCAGTGAAATTGTACTTTCCAGCCTAAAAATAGTTAAGTAATGCTTAATTTTGCTGCCGTGAGTAGATAATAGTTATTTATGCACCTAGGGAGTAAAGTAAACCATTATTCCCTGAGCGAAAAAGTTGGTTCTTGAGGCGAAGCCGAAGGAACCATGGTCCCTAAATCCCGAGGCGAAGCCGAGGGAATTAGACGCTTTAATTCCCGAGGCGCAGCCGAGGGAATAACTCTAATTAGCTCCAGAGGCGCAGCCGAGGGAGATAATTATCGCGAGGGGAACAATGGCACTTTACTCACGAGGTACATACAATATTTTATCTCCAGTAGGAAGAAAATACACATTTTCGTCCATTGCACAGTTTTTATTTATTATTTTAATAAATATCAATAATTATTAGCACTTTTAATAGCAGATATAAGAGACAATATTAAAAACAAATAAGAATTGGAATTAAACTCTAACTCTAAATTAAATGTTGTAAACAAAGATAAACATGGTCAAAAAAGCGCAGTGCCGCCAACCTGATTTCAACAACTTCATTACATTAGCCATTCATTTTCTACTATTTATAAAATAATTAAGTTGCAATCTTTACTTTTTTGCCCTACTTTACTTTTTCGCCCTACTTTTACTTTTTCTCCCCACTTTTTGAGTTCAGGGATGAAAAGACCTGTTTTAGTCCCTCTAAACTAATTCAAAATCATAACTTTTTTCCCTACTGGAGATAAAAGTATTATTCGAACATCAAGATTGATTTATTGATTGAAAGCAACTCTTTTATGTCCAAAAGTGTAAAACCACGGCTTCGGCCAATTTAAGATTAAATTAATTGGCCCTACGAAATTACTATAATTAGTGTGTTAAACAAAATCAAATAATGTCTCAAGTATATGATGATATAAATCATAATAAATGGTATTTATTTATTTATAGGGATGTAGTGAAGGCTCCCTTGGTTCATAACAATTGATATAAATCAAATTATAATTATTATTAACTACGGGAAACAGACAGAGAAAAATACACTACAGCGCCGGGATTTGAACCACGGCCTTGCAGGCCTCTATATTTCCAGTATAGCGCTCTAAGAAATAAACAATTGATATTTAAGTTCCATGTTAAATCAGTGGTACATTACTGCTGTGAGGTTGAAGCTTATAGACTACGTTGAGAGTATGTTCACCAATAAATGTAATCTCCAATAAAACCCTATTGGATAAAACACACCATGGAAGAACTGTAGTAGAAGTGGAGAAGGGTAGGGACACTCATAAACCCATGAGATGCTGTGCAACACAAACCCTTTTGTCAAGTACTGAACTGGAAATCTCAAAGATCCAGGTGGAAAGGAATGTCCTCATAATTTAGACTGAGGTTTTGTAAGCAATATTAGGGAAGTCCAGGGCCCTCTTAATTGAACCCCTCGCAAAGAACCACAACATTTAGGGATTTCTTGAAGAAACTCTTTGCATTAAATAAGAACAAATAGGAATTAAGAGGGAAGACGTTGCACTAGATGCTTTGGTTTTTTTTTTGTTACAGCTGGTGGGGCTAGCTTTTGAAATCCATGACAGTGAGGAAGCTAACGCAATAGATTCACCGACTGCATTTAACCAAGCTACAAAAGTTAGTGCGCCAAGCCTAATCGAAACTATCCACTACTCTTTCTGCTACATCGGAGTCCTTGCAGGTCAAAATATTTCATTTTATTTATACTTATAAATGTAAGGATTTAACACTTTCATTGCTGTGGCAAAATAATGCTCTGGTTTTTGTCCAGGAGATAGTGGTCAAAAAAGTGTCTGACTCAAACATCACACTAAAACAACAAGCTAGAATTTTGTATGCAAGTCAATCTTTTAGCGCCTTTTAAGAATATGTGGTCAGCTAAGTTTGTCTGCGGGACATAGCTTGGCAATAGGCATTTGAAAAAAACAAACCGGTGGAGAGCGGCCATGTCTCACCAATTATGGTGGACAATGTGATTTTCATGATATCCTGAGTACAGAATTAGTTAGTAGACCAAAAATCAAGTCGATGTTATTTTCTCACCTGATAGGTTAGTTATTCAAATATTACTAAAAATCAACGTGATCACCTGTCAAAGGACAAACTAACATCAACTTGATTTTTGGTCTACTAACTAATTCTGTACTCAGGATCATGAAAATCACATTGTCCACCATAATTGGTGAGACATGGCCGCTCTCCACCGGTTTGTTTTTTTCAAACGCCTATTCCCAAGCTATGTTCCACAGACGAACTTAGCCGACCACATATTCTTAAAAGGCGCTAAAAGATTGACTTGTATACAAAATTCTAGCTTGATGTTAGTCAGACACTTTTTTACTCCTGGACTATTTACACGATGCAATTTTTACTTCTCTTCTGATATCGCATGAAGATCAAGTAATATCAATCATACAGAGTTAAAGGAAAATTTTAAAATGGTCCTTTTTACCAACTAATCTGATGCAATTTTCTTTAAGTGTTGTCTTTTGTATCATAGGGAGTCAGTTCAGCTGGGTGGCTTTAGCCACTGTCACTTGCTTGGCCGACAATAAATCAAAGGCGGCACGAGGTCATGGGTTCAATCCTGCCCCAAATTACTCTGATTTACTTGATTTAGTAATGATCACACCATACTCGCTTCGGCGGTACATTGTACAGAGGTATGATGTGTGAAGTGGCTGCAATTCTCTTCTATGGGGATAGTAAAATGGGCCTCAATAAGGCTTAATTGCTCACTTGTTCCAACAAGTGGTTCGTCTAGTATTGTTACTACGACATACTAATAGGTGGATATTGGATACTCAATAGATGCAATACACTGAAACATGTTCATTCATTTATCCGATTCGGTAGGTTTTAACCTGCCTCAACATTTTTTCCAACTTATTATTGAGAGAGAGTAAGCCATAATGTCCCTTCTCTAATTTTTCTACATTATATTTTAAAGTGATTGTAAAAACCATAACATTAATTACTCAATATTATGCTTACAAGTAAATTAAATTAATCTTTCTGAAATGCTTTGCTCTAGAGTTTGAATATGTTCTTGTTTACTGTTCCCTTCCACATTGATTACAACTTATTTAGTAGTTCTCTAGTGTAGCGGGGATCTAGTGAGTTTAATAAAGTAGTTAGATGTGTGGTAAGGGAGCTAGCGTGGCCGTGTGGGTTAAACCACGTCTGCTCGGCCATCACTGAATCATGAGTGGAACGAGACGGGGTTTGATTCCTCGCCGTGACGCTATGATTTATATGGCTCACTATTGATTACATCATACTCGCTTCGGCGGTACTAGGTACAGAGGTATGATGTGTGAAGTGGCTAGAACTCTCCACCGCGGGGCGTAAAAAGGGCCTAAGTGATGGCCTAATTGCAAGGTTCGAACAAGTGGTTCGTCCTACCCGTTCTAGTTAAAAGTTAAACCCGTTCTAGTAGAAAGTACTAGACTATTACTACTACTACTACTAGATGTATGGTATGATACTTATAGATATGATTATATATGTTTATTAGAGTTGCAAGTGTACACATCCAGAGATAAGATTGGACTTCTTTTGTGACTCTGCTAAGGCTTAGTCTGATAGAGAACTGAAAATACAGCCTTTACTACCCTAAGATCTACACTGTTTTCCTAGTATATTCTAGGAAAAAAACCCAGAAAGAAGAAATAAACCCAGACAAACATAAGTAAATAAGGACCCCAAACATCTCATAGATCACATTGAATTATCTGTATAATTAATTATTAGTATACTGATAGTGAGTGAAAACTGTCTGTTTCAGGCCCTTACTTCAGTTACAGGACTTTCTATGATTACTTTAAAAGTGAGTTTGCTAGGAGTGCTCCGTGTCAGAAAGCTACTGTGGACAGGGCTCTGCTGATTCCTCTGTATTCCGTGGCTTTCCTCATCTCATCCACTTTCTTCCCTCTCAAGGTAATATTATATTTTAATGGTAATACATTTTTTTTTATTATCAAATGTTTGGATGCTTGAAGAGTAGGAAGAAGAAGAAGTCTATTACTGTTACATGCTAGATAGCAACGTTTCGGCTACTCAAACCTTTTTCGAGCCTAAAAATTATAGTGAAGAAAAACTTCCAAACGTCAAGCTTGAACCTGAGGAGTTTGAAAACTGAGAGTAGGGTCATCCAGAATAATTTGTATGAAAGCTAAGTGTACTCTGTAAAATCTACTTGTCTTCTTCTTCTTCCTACCCTTTAAGCATCCAAACAGAAGAATGTTCTAGTCTTCTTCTTCTTCCTACCCTTTAAGCATCCAAACAGAAGAATGGTCTAGTCTTCTTCTTCTTCCTACCCTTAAAGGATCCAAACAGAAGAATGTACTAGTCTTCTTCTTCTTCCTACCCTTCAAGGATCCAAACAGAAGAATATACTAGTCTTCTTCTTCTTCCTACCCTTTAAGCATCCAAACAGAAGAATGTTCTAGTCTTCTTCTTCTTCCTACCCTTCAAGGATCCAAACAGAAGAATATACTAGTCTTCTTCTTCTTCCTACCCTTTAAGCATCCAAACAGAAGAATGTTCTAGTCTTCTTCTTCTTCCTACCCTTTAAGCATCCAAACAGAAGAATGGTCTAGTCTTCTTCTTCTTCCTACCCTTAAAGGATCCAAACAGAAGAATGTACTAGTCTTCTTCTTCTTCCTACCCTTCAAGGATCCAAACAGAAGAATATACTAGTCTTCTTCTTCTTCCTACCCTTTAAGCATCCAAACAGAAGAATGTTCTAGTCTTCTTCTTCTTCCTACCCTTCAAGGATCCAAACAGAAGAATATACTAGTCTTCTTCTTCTTCCTACCCTTTAAGCATCCAAACAGAAGAATGTTCTAGTCTTCTTCTTCTTCCTACCCTTTAAGCATCCAAACAGAAGAATGGTCTAGTCTTCTTCTTCTTCCTACCCTTAAAGGATCCAAACAGAAGAATGTACTAGTCTTCTTCTTCTTCCTACCCTTCAAGGATCCAAACAGAAGAATATACTAGTCTTCTTCTTCTTCCTACCCTTTAAGCATCCAAACAGAAGAATGTTCTAGTCTTCTTCTTCTTCCTACCCTTTAAGCATCCAAACAGAAGAATGGTCTAGTCTTCTTCTTCTTCCTACCCTTAAAGGATCCAAACAGAAGAATGTACTAGTCTTCTTCTTCTTCCTACCCTTCAAGGATCCAAACAGAAGAATATACTAGTCTTCTTCTTCTTCCTACCCTTTAAGCATCCAAACAGAAGAATGTTCTAGTCTTCTTCTTCTTCCTACCCTTCAAGGATCCAAACAGAAGAATATACTAGTCTTCTTCTTCTTCCTACCCTTCAAGGATCCAAACAGAAGAATGTACTAGTCTTCTTCTTCTTCCTACCCTTCAAGGATCCAAACATTTGATAATAATCATTCTACAGGGTACACTTTTTTTTTTAAACCAGGGGGAACTTAATCCCAAAGACATAGACCACTATTTGGGTCCTTTGAACAAACCTGGGTTGCAGAAGCTGCTCCCTCTACTAATCCATGGGCCATCTACTCCCTCAACACAGTCTGATGCCTTGACAGAATGCTATCACCTTGCTTATGGGTATATTTCTTAGTTCCCTTATAGGAACGGTTGCCTCCCCGAAGTTTAACCATCTATGATTAAGCAGCCCGGGGCAGCGGCTAATTAGATGTTAGGGAGTTTCTTCATCCTCCCCCGCACAGTCTACAGATTGAGCCATTTGCTAATCCAAGTAGCTGTAGGTGCCTGTTTAGTCGACAGTGACCTGTTAAGAAGCCCGTTACAGTGTAGCAAGTTTTCTTATTTAGACCGAGTATGCTACTCGTGAGTCTTGAAGAGGGTCAATTTATAAATAATTTAGATTGTCTCATCCTGGGAGACTTATCCCAGGTTTCCTGAAATTCTCTAAGGAGGGAGTTTTTCAGCGCCGTCTTTATGATGCACCTTGAGATGCCCACAATGGGTTCTGGAGCCAAGGGGGTAGCTCCTGAGCCTTGCCTTGCTAGGCGATCTGCCTGTTCATTACCCTCGATTCCTTTGTGTCCTGGAACCCAAAGCAGCTGTACCTTATTTATTTCAGAAATAACCTCTAGAGTTTGTTTAAATTCTGAGACTAATTTGGAGATGCATTTGGGTGACGTCAGTGCTCTGATTGCTGCCTGGCTGTCAGAACAGATATATATCTGTCTACTCGGGTTCTGCCCTTTACTCATGATAATATAAGTACAGGCAAGGATAGCATAGATAGCAGGGTACACTTAACTTTCACAATTTTTTTTTTTTTTTAGTTATTTAACCCTTTCATTGGTAGTCCACTCAAGATTACTTGCCCTTCTCTGTCAAACTGACTGACTATCAGCAATGGAGTGAGGAGGTAGAGTGTTTCTCTTGAGCAATGTGTTATCAGTCACCTGCTTCACTATGCTTTTGATCCTAATGATGTGATTCATATGGTTTTTGTGTTCAGTATGTGACAACAGATGAGTTTATGTACGAGAGATCGCTGACTTACCGTCTATTGTACATCTTTCCGACGTTCTTTACCTTCCGTATGCGGATGTACATAGGCATGAGACTAGCCGAGTGTGTGTTCACCATGTCAGGCATGGGAGCCTACCCGACCTTCACCAAGCCTAAACCTGGACAGGGACCTACAGTCGACCATACTGGACTCATGTCACTGTGAGTATCTTAAGTACAGAGAATACCGTTTAACACGGAAATGCTTAACATGAAAAATTGGTTAACACGAAATAATACTGTGTGTTTTTATAGATTTTTGTTCTTTTAACCAAAAACAAATGTCGCACAAAAAGATTTTGCTTCTCTGATCGAACAAAATACATACACCTTATTTAAGCTGGCGTGAATGTAGAGGAATCTATAAATGAGACACCTAGGCGAGAGTCCTTTAACTCGGCTTTGAAATACAGCTATCGAAAGGAGAGCCAGTATTTGAGACGATAACATTTATCTAACATCTAAACAATCCCCCTCTTGTGACACCGATTTCTGTGAATTACACTTGTTTCCTAGAAATTGACTTTTTTCCTTACTTAGATTTATCTCTCGAATATTTTTAAGGATTATAAAGATATATTTTATATCAATTTTTTAATTCAGTGATGGGTGTGTCGAAGTCGGCAAATTGTGTGTCAGAATCAGTGAATTTTGTATTTTTGTATTGTAAGTTCAACATTTTTTATTTGTAAAATGGCAGAGAAATCGAGGTGAATTTAAACAAACAAAAAATTTAAAAATTATTAAAGTTGATTAAATTTTGATTGATTTTTTAAATTTTTATTCTTTTTATTATATACATACACATGGATGTACATATAGTATAAACATTTGAAATGTAAATAGTGTTAGTGTTATGATGTGTTGGACAATACATATACAGAATTTTTCATATATATATATATATATATATATCTACATGTGTAAATTAATAAAATATTGGTTGTTTTTTTTTGTATGCATCGTTTAACACAAAATTCTCTTTTATCATGAAAAGATATTTTTGTTCCCCTCAATTTTGTATTGAGCGGTTTCCACTATTTTAAATTAAATACACAATGTCAACTAACATTAACTGTTTGTTTATGCTTAGTTTACGATAGAATTTGTTTGAGAGTTTATTAATCATTATGTTTATGACTTTTGACCCTCAGATTGGCCAGCCTACATGTGGAAAAAAATAAAGCCACTAATCCTGTGGGATGGGTGGGGCTAGTGATATTTTTGTTTGCCTAGTTGGCCCGACCTTCTAGAATTCAAATCGCTTCAGCCGGTGACACCTTTATTAATTTACACCTTTATCTTCAAAACTTCATCTGATTTTTATGAAATTTGGATGTTTTGTCGAAAGTAACCCTCAGATAGGTCTAAATTAATTTCAATTGTCTGAGCTCTTTAACTTTTGCTTAATTGGTACTTTAATTCATGCAAAAATCAAAACAATTTTGACGTATTAAAATTAGATAATAATGGCTTATAAAAGCATAAAATCAATAAAGTACATGATAGGATGCGAGGAAGTTATGTGCCACACTAATTGGCAGTCTATTTTCTTCACTAAAGCTTCTTTAAGGCTTTAAAGATTTTGTTTCTAACTAAATGGTTTAAGCCTAGGTCTGGCAAATCAATCAGTCTTACTTTTGAATGATAAAAATCATATTCAACTTTGACTGACTTTCACGGTTTGATTGTTTATTATCTCACTTCCATTTGATTGGATTTCTTTTGGAGCAATAATGTGAGGCTAGAGAGTAGGTTTTAGCATTCTCACATTATTATTAATGAACTAATGTTAATTTTAATGTGTTATGTTTAAGGTACAATGATGAGAGACGAGCAAAATTAACGGAGTACAGTTTCGACACTATTCACAACATTGAGCCAAAGGGAGCTGAGTTGGAATACACAGTTCGGAACAGTATGAAGCACTGGAATATGACTGTACAGTTCTGGCTCGCTAAGAATGTCTACAAGAGATTCCCTTACAAAGCATACAGGTCATTTTAAATGAGCAAATTTGAGTTATAATTTTTGTAATTATTTAGGAACGCAGCAGCGTTCCGCCCCGCCAAGTCAAAAAGTCGAAATTTCACAAAAGCTGCCAGTGTATATATACTGTAGGTGACAAACTAGGGTTTTTGAGGTCTGCAGCGTGAAATACGTACAAGCTACCTAAATAACTTTTTAATATCTTTGAAAGCCGTGTCCTGTAGATCAAAATAAAAAAAAAGGTCGAAATCGGTCAAGTAGAAGTAGAGAAAAATAGGTTTGAAAATGGTAGTTTTGATACTTCTTCTTATTCTCATTCTTCCTTCATTTTAGTTGACACACCTACCTGACTAAACTACTGAACCGATTTTAATGAATGAGGGTTTTTTGGATTCGTCTAGGGCCCTAGTGCATTCCTAGATCAAAAAATAGGTAACTTATTCCTACGCTGAACGCGGAGCTAGAAACCAAGCTAGCGAACAGACACTTTAACGTTGACGTACGCGCCTACATAATTGATAATACTATTTCCCGAAGGCTATACGCCCCCCCCGGGGGAGGTAGGGCGGTGATTTTATATTAGTACTAGTTGTCTAGAACTAAGACTATGAGGTGAACAACTACCTTTCCACACAAACCTCATGTGGCAAACGTGAAGGTGAAACAAGAAATTGTATTTGGGTTTAAAGAGTATTAAAATTACAGTTTCAGGAAATGGCAAGGCACACCGCCAAGGAGAAGAAGCTGATAAGTATCTAAGTTGACAGTGTTGGGTCAGGAGAAAGTGCCAACATCACTTGCCGGGACAGAAAGTTGATTTCACAACTTTTTTGGACCACAGACTTGGCGGAGTGTTTTTTTTTTTTACCACACAAGTGGTTTTTGGTCAGATCATTTACAAGCTGAAGTACCCGGTGTTGCTCGGGGGAGGGGGGTGATTCGGTGTGGTTGAGCTCAGAATTAAACAAAAGTAAAAAAGATGAACACTCAAGCTCCTATGACTTTTTGTCGTATCTATATCCGTTACACCTTAGATGGAGACAGTTTTATATGTCCTACCTATTATATCACAGTTTACATGTAAACTATTCTTGAAGGTCAAGAATACTATTGTTTTGAAGGTCAAGTGTGCAACATTTCATTACGCTCGGAATAAAACTATAGATTTGTACAAAGGACAAATAGACAGAAACTCTTCTTTCTATAAATAGATCTTTTTTCTATTTATAAAATCGACCACTTTTGTGATATTAGGGTTTCTTTTCTGTCACAAGTACACACACGCTTATGCAAGAGTGGTTAGTTAATTTCTTTTTATTTCAAGTTATTTATTTGTTAATTTTATTATATTTGTTATTATAGTATTGATTGTTGGAATTTAAGATCAATTTCAGGTTACCTGTAGTGTGTGTACAGTATGTCTGTCACCTGTTTATATCTATATATAAAAGAGTATAATATCTCCCTGTCCTAAGTTAGCCTATCCTAAGTAAATCCATGAAACTTACAGCCATGGATACTGCTCCCTGCCTTAGCATCCCAGTCTGCTTGGTCAAACCAACAACTAGCATTCTAGAGGCTACACAGGTATCACAAATCTTCATTTACATCCTTCTTTCCCCAAAAATTTCTAAAGGGTGCGAACATTTCATTTTGAGATTTTGACGGATTTACACGTTTTGAGTCCAAAAAAGTGTTTTTTTTTTTTAAAAAAAAGTCTGTCTGTTTAGCCATGAGCCTAAACTACTGGGCCGTTTTGACGAAATTTGGCACAGGTGTTCAGAAAAATCATACCCCGAGGTGAAATCGAGAAATGAATTGTAGCTCAAAATTTGGGGGTCTTACCCCCCCCCCCCCCTCCCAAATTTCTGAGAAACAAAATTATTTCTTGAAAATTATTCCAACGATTTTGATTAAAAACTTTTAAAATGTAGTCCATTTAAATACAAATCAAACTTATGCCCTTTGGACTCACTAATTCTCCTGCTACGTTCCAGCGGCTGGCTGACGAGGTTTTCGGTCCTGAGCTGTTCCCTTACGTCGTGGTCTTCCTTGATGATATTTTAATCTGTACGCCAGACTTTGCGACTCACTGTAGGCTTCTTACACAGGTGTTTCGCCGTTTGAGAGAGTCTGAGCTTAGAATTAAATATTTCCCGGAAAAATCTAGTTCCTGAGAAAATAGCTTAAAAGAGTACTAGATCACGTTAGTTGTCTATTACTATTTAAAAGAACTTCAAACACTTCCACACCTACTCTTGTAATTATTATTTATTTTTTTTTTTTTTAAATTTTATTATTATTGGTGTTTCTAGGATGCCGTTGACATTCTTCATCTCCAGCTTCTGGCATGGCATTTACGCCGGACATTATATGTGCTTGACATCGGTCCCTTTCTACCTTCCCATCGAGGATATCTACATCAAGAACCTAGGGGACCCAAACAGAAATCCAATGGTGAGTAAAAATAACGGATCAATCTGAATATTCATCAAACCCTATTTTAGAGGCATAAATGAACTCTGCCACAACTGCACGCCAATAAAGTATTTGCCAATAAGTATTTGATAAAGGTGCCAATTTTATTCAACACATAAGATTGTTAATATATCATAGTAATGTATATTTATAAAATGTCATATCTATCAACGCATTAGCTGTCATATCTATCAACGCATTAGCGTCCGGTAAAATGTTGATAGTTTTTGTCTCCCATATCTTGTTCCAAACACAATTCTTCAATTCACTGATTTTTGCTAAGAATGGTGCTTCTATAGGGCAGTTTTACTTGCAGAATAAGGGTTGGCCGTCAGTGTCTTTTGGAATATGAAAGCGTACACAGCTATTTCTTGAGCCAATGCCACCAGTACATGTTTGTTCGTTGACGATTCCTCTTATATATTATGAGGCTCATTAGTTTGTGAATCAAACTGTGGTGGTCCAAAAGTTTGATAATTTGATTGCCTCCGAATCTTCTTCTGGCCTCCATTTTGAAAATTAATGAGGATTAGGGGTCAAATATCTCAAAGAATGTAAGAGCAAGAACTTAACATAGTACACATTCACATGATCATTCTAGCCAAGTTGTAATCAAACTCATTTGAAACCAAGGACTATACAGTTTACTGTACGGCCGCCAGAAAAGCCAAAACTAATGGTCCATACTATATAGTACACACTGACTGACAAGGTGGCAACTCGAACTTCCCACCTAAGTGGGAGTGAAGTGAAGAGGAAGGAAGGCAGATGTGCAGCTGAACTGGTGCCTGATATCCACACAATACATTTTGTATCAGGTTTGACCGAACATATGGAAAAATACGTGTGGTGTTGTAGGACACCCGGTAGGAACGAAGTTCCTTACATTTTTCATTAAATATAAATTATAAAATCACACTGCTAAGTACGTATACATTGCTAACTACTTATACATGGCAGATTTAGAAAAGAGACAAAATTAAAAGTAACTAACTGTTTGTACCTAGCAGAGTTAAGGCAAAATTAAAAGAAAATCATTATTTGTATCATTAAAGCAAGCAACTTACTATAAATATATATTGAATATAAGAAAAAAGTTGATCATGATGAGTTTATAGTTAAAGAGTATGTTTGTTAAAGGATGTTGGATTGAAATAGGACTGTTTTCAACCTTCCCGGCCTATTAATTTAAAATATTATAAAATATATCTCTTCCCTACTCTAAAGCTTCTGCTTGTATCCAGTTGAAAATTTACATGCCTGTTTCAATTGTACTTTAGGGTAGTGACACACTTCGCCACCCGGGTAGCGCCACCTGGGTGGCGCTACCGTCTGACAGGCTCAATTGAAAACAATGGGTTGACCGGGTGGCGCCACCCGGCAGGTGGCGCCACCTCGTGTGACAGGTTCCATCTATTCTCATTGACGACACACTTCTCCACCCGGGTGGCGAAGTGTGTCACCCCCCTTAGACAATGTGTAAGAAGTTTTATTAAAATCGTTATACATTAGAACGGAAGATATCGGTAAAACCACTGTTTTCTTTATTTTAAAGGTTTGGGTCCACTTTAATAAATTTAGCAATCTTTATCACTTCATAACAGTGTCGGTGTTCGTTTTACTAAAACAAGTCAAGTAACAGGCTTTCTATAGTAACATTTTTTCCCGTCTTTTAGAAGCTTATGTTGCCGCGAGCGTTGCACGTGAACGCTTGGGCGGATAACATTTTCCAACGAACTCAGCCTGGGCATTGGTAAAATGAACATATGTACCAAATTTCAACTAACTCGGTGATCTTTTACTCAAGTTATCGTCATTTGTAGATTTTGTGACGGTGACTTTGGTCGTTTTTTTGGATTCACTCCCGGGCTCCCGGGAACTTTGTTCCAAAAAGTCAGACATGGTTATATGACAGTGAGGTGTTCAGTCACTATACCTCAGTCTCCCTACACACAATACGGTCGCCAGACAGGTTTGCAAAAATACCCAGACCTATCCTGCGACCATAAAGTGTATAGAGGCCTTAATCACTGATTCAGTGTCAAGCGAACTTAAGTGTTCTTATTGTATTACTTTGATTAAATGTTGTTGTTTTATATTGTTCAGTTGGAGAAGGCATGTTGGTTGGCTGCGTATAGCTGGCGTATGCTTTTAATGGGATACTGGGGCGCTGCATTCTGTCTACTCCACGTTGGGCCAGCTCTCTCGTTCTGGTATTCACTCTACTTCATACCGACTCTTATCACTCTAGTCATGTACGCCGCTTCCTTCGTACTCTTCGTCAAACCTTCCCGAGGCCTCAAGAACAAATTCAACTAAACTTCTCTCCTTCAATTCTACTAGCTACTAATAATTTACCCTAGAAGAAGATGGAGAAAGGAATATTAATTTATTTATAAGTGTTACATTTTGTATAATCAACTGCACTTGTTCCCCTAGAAGATCTAGAAATAGAGTGTGTAATCAAAATGTATCATTCTTTGTATAAAATGAGAGTATTTATAACTTTAATGTCTTAAGTATAAACTTGGCGTCTGATTAATGAATCTGATTGCTTTTAAATCTCTTCCATGTATGTTTAGAATTAACAAATTATGAGTTTCCTACTAGAGGACACTTCTGAATTATTCTGATATAATTTATTCCCTAAGGTTGTCTTTTCTTTAATTTAAGGGCTTTAGACCTCAAAAACAAATTTCCACAATCTAATATCTTTTATACCTCTCCTACTATAATAGAGAACACTTGTGCATTGCTTCTATATTAGAGAAATTTCTGTGAAACAGAAACTAATTATAATTCCCTAGTTGTCCACTAAATATAGGGTTACCATACGTCCGGACAGTCCGGATTTAAAACATCTGTCTGGTTTTGCGTCCGGAGTTGAGAAATGTCCGGATTTCACTAAGATGAACGGGAAACGCAGCAAAAGCACGGAAATTTCATTCTATCCAAATTCTAAAAAATTAGAAAGCTCATTGGGCTTCCCTACCAAAAGAAGAAATCCCAAAAACTCATGAGAAATGGAAAGAAGGAATGTTTGAAGCATTTTCTAGAAGCAGCGTCTCCTTTTTGAATATATTTAAAGTAGTAGAATTCGCCATGTGTCTGCCTGGTACTTCGGCTCCCGCTGAAGTTATTTTTTCAATAATGGGGTCTATTTGGACGCCTCAAAGAGGAAGATTATCTCTGTCAGTTGTAAAAGAGCTTCTTAATATTAAAGCAAATTCCATTTTGACATGCTCAGAAATCCATGACATAATAAAAAATGACTACAAGCCTTTTCTAAGGAAAATTAGTTCATCTAAAAAGTATGAAGCAAGAACTAATGAAGAACACATCCCTTGACCCAGCAGAGACTAGCCAAAGTTGAATATGATATTAATAAATAAATATTAACAAATATTATATTAATAAATATATAACGTAATTTATTTATTTATTTTCCCAATTTCACAAAAACAAATATATATATATATTTGCAATCTTCCAACCATAACCCCCCCCCCCCCCCTCCCGGAGTTTCCCCTGTCCGGATCTAGCCTTCATAAATTATGGTAACCCTAACTAAATAGAAGTTCCCTTGCATTTGGTTTTCTTTTCATTTTTGTTAAAAGCCCCTCCGATGAAATATAAAATTATTTTAGCTTGTTTTAACCCAACTTACTATTCTAATTATCACAATGTTTTAATTTTACTGCCTATCCCCTTGTGATTTGTTAAAAGTCTTGCTCGATAAAATATAATAGTGAAGGAATTATTTAATATCCTATGTAACATGATAGAGAAATTAAATATTTGTTGAAATAATTATATAGTTATTATATATGTGTTGTTTAAGACCACAGAGTAAGGAAGGAGTAGAGGGAACAATCCGATTTGAAAAGTGGTTAATTATTCTATCCCCCGATACTAAGCCTCTCTAGCCAGCTTGTCCCGAACTAAAGTGACAGTGTTAATGAAATATACAGGGCCGTTTCTAGGTGTTTTGCCGCCCTAGGCCAAAAATTAACCCCCCCCCCCCCCCCCGGTCTCTTTTACTATCAACGCCTTATACGCTATCTCCTGGACTATTACTTTTTTTTACCTCATTTGTCTTATAAATGGCCTAAATTTGATATTTCAAAATCAGACTTAGTTTTTTTTTTTTTTTTGTTACTTTTTTAAAAAGAAATGATATTTATATTGAAAACTATATGGTGAAGCAATCCTGAATTTATATCTAATAATTTTAATTATTTATTTATACTCGGTCAAGTGAAGTTTTATTGTAATTATTATTATAAAAAATATTCAGCCTAAAATATAACTTAAAACTATTATCAGCGTTCCTTGCTGCAGTGATGACAACCTACATGATAATTAAAAAAAAAAAAATTCTTTAGCATTTAATATCCTCACTTGACTGTAAATTATCACATCAGTCAGTGTCGAACTTTGGTGTTAAAATTTAAAATTACTAGATGTAATTCAGGGTTGCTTGACCATAACTACTAGGGATATTTTACTAATTTCATTAAATTATATTATTTTAAAAGAACTTAAAGACTAATTTAAGACTCTAATAGTAATCTACTTTGTATAAATTTCTATTTTTTTGTTTAATCTTTATGCATTTATTTATTATATGACTGTTTTCTTGGAGCTAAATAACTATAAAATAATATTAGTAGTTATAATAAAAACTAATTTGAGCTATAAATACTCTCTTATTACAAAGAAATAATTACCTTCATTGTACTAATCTATTTATTTCTAAAAAAGGTAAAACTTCGGTGTGGGATGAAATAAATGTTTGATCTAGCTAATAGTATTCTTTCACGATTACTAATTTCTGGTTTTTAGTTTATTACTTCTACTTGAATTTTTTATTCTTAAATTTTCATTTTTTTTTCTGTCATAATTGTAAAATTAGTTCTATCTTTGGATTCTAGTAATTTAAAGTGCTAAGTTCAAAAAGTTGTCTTGGAGCGTAGGCTTCCGCAGTTGGTTTCATAACTGAGTTCTAGGTCTTCCGGTGGTGACTGCTTCAAAGTGGATGATGTTTACGGAAATCATTATCGGTGGTGAATCATCATCGGTGGGAAATCATCATCGGTGGTGACTGTGTCATAGTGGATGTTCCCGTAAACATCATCTACTATGGCGCAGTCTCCACCGGTAGACCTAGAACTCCATTCAAAAAGATGGTAAAATTCTTCTTCTGTTGTAATGAGTTAGGTTTTATTTAACCTGTTGACCCATGAATTCTTTATCTCTAACTGATAAGAAGGTTAAATTTTACTTATTTAATATTTACTAGGCCACTCTTTTAGTTTGTTATCAGCACTTTTTTAGATTGTTACTCCCCTTGTAAAGAAAACAGAGGGGAGTAACAATCTAAAGAAGGTGAACAGAATGTTCTTCTTTAGACTGTTACTCCCTTTACAAAAACAAAAGTGTGACATTCCTTTGTCCCAAAGTGCATTGGACTAAACATCCCTTTGTCATAATAGTTATTTAGTCTAAGTCATTTATATTGTAAAAAACATAGGGGAGTAACAATCTAAAGAAGGAACCAGGTAGTGTTTAAACTATGTATGCCAATATTTTTAACCAATGGGGCAACATATCCAGCAAGTAAATATTTAATTACCAGCCTCTCTCAGTAGAATGACATTGTAATAGATCCAATAAATATTTAATAACTAGTTCTACTCAATATTTTTGACATTTTCATGTCTTCACTTTGGCACATAAACTCGAAAAGCGTTACCGAAAAACGACACCAAAACGCGTTACACTGTCAAAATAAAATAAATAAATAAACAAATAAAAATAAATCTAATATTTTACAATAATAATGTTTTATGTACAAGTGTATACGTGGTGGTGAATACTTTTACGTTCGAAAGTATGTCGTATGAATCATTTCACACGAATCAAGGCTTGTGATGTTAATCGTCGGCACACGCCTAATGAACACCGCAAAGCGAACCTGGCGACATTTCATGTCGGCAGCTTGCGGAGTGAAGACATGAAAATGCCTCACTGTCTTGCAGACTTGTATGTCTGCATTTTCTATTAAACAAAGCCACTATCATGAGCCACATGTTAGCGCACACTACTGTTCATATATTAAATAAGAAGGATTCATTTTGACAGTTTATGCTCGTATAAAGTCAGACGTGCACTACGAAAAGTTGAGGCCACTTTTGGTTTTTGTAATGTATAAAATACATTTTTTAAAAAATGGGTCCGAGGCAATAATAATTTATCTGAACATGTATGTCAAATTTTGTCAAAATTGGCCCAATAGTTTAGGCTTCATGTGTCTGCACAGACGACAGACAGACATTTTATAAAAAAAACCAGGGGACCTCAAAATGTGTAAATCCATCAAAATTGAATTTCTGCGTCATCAAAATACTTTCTCTTTATATGATAAAGTGAAAAATAACATAAATTCTGCAATTATGATCAATACAATGACAAAACTTTAATTAGATTCTGTAAATATACTTAACTCAATATCAACTTTTGACCTTTAACTTTTTGACTTACTTATCTATATTTAATTATTTTTGGCTGTCATATTTGATCAAAAAAAAAGTAGTACAAATTTTAATATAATATAAAATTTTAAACTTTTCAAGCAAATGGTACACAAAAAAAATTAAAATTTCCTATAGCACAATTTAAATCTAAATTTGATAATAATTATCCAAACCTTACTTTATTGGAGCACAAAAATAAACTTTTTCCCATCCATAATTATTATTGTATTAACTAGTTTGTAGGTACGAAATCTTTAAATATCTTTTTCCGCTTATTGACACAATTGTTGTTTATGTTTTGTGTTTTTTTTTTTATATTAACTAAAATTAACTGACTTGAGTTTAAAAAAGTATTTGGTTTGTGTGATTTAGACTGATATTCTATCAAATAGATTTATTTTTATTATTAATATAAAACTTTTTATCAATATTAAAAAGAGAAAAGAATGAATGAAAAATAAGCACAATTTTATTGCATTTTTATTAATTTTTTTTTTTTTCCTAATATGCCTTTTTGGAAAAGGCAACTTTATAGTTTTTTTTTTTAAATTTTATATTAGTATTTTCTTCATTGCCATTTATTACACACAAAAGCATTAAATTATTTTGCATTTATTTTTTATTGTTTTGTACAAAATTTAATTGTTTGCTCAAAAATAATCTTAACTTAGTCTTGATTATTATTATTGTTTTTTTGTTTTTTTATTTTTAAGTTTAGTTTTATTTGAACAAGATTTTTGTAGAAGTTATAATAGGTGCTGAATAAAACTTTGTGTTTAATGCTGAACTGATGAAGTAGCAGCATGTACTAGAGCGTTGAATTCATCTTTAAGCATTGCTTTAGATTGTTACTCCCCTTATAAAAAAACAGAAGGGAGGAACAATCTAAAGAAGGTGACCAGAATGTTCTTCTTTATACTGTTACTCCTCTTATCAAAACAAAAGTGGGATATTCCTTTGTACCAAAATACATTGGACTAAACATCACTTTTTCTTAATAGTTATTTACTTAAAGTAATTTTTATTCTAAAACAACATAGAGGAGTAACAATCTAAAGAAGTACCGAACTTTATTTCTTGTCGTTATTTATTTGTTATAAGTTATAAACTAGCGTTGGGACAACCGACTAGAAAAAACAACCGAATGAATAAGTCGATTCGGGAAAAAACAGTCGATTGAATTCAATCGACTGAAAACAGTCTCATAGTGGGTATAGGATATATGAATAAAGATATAAACCGAGACTGAACTCGCAAGTCGAATTTTTCAATCGAATGGTTTTTTTTATATAGGAGAAGTACGGTGGAGGCAGTAAAGGCCTCAGAGCTGAGGGGGGGTGAGAGTGAGAAGGCGCTTGACACTCGTTATCTCGTCCCAAACTACAGCCTGCTACGACATCGTTTTCATTCGAATGAAAAAATATAGACTGAGACTGAATCCAGTCGACTTTTTCATTCGAATGTTTCATTCGGATGTTTTTTTGTTTTGGGTAGGGGAAAGGAACGACGGTGAAGGGCTCAGAGCGGAGGAGGGGTGAGAAGGCGCATGACACTCGTTATCTCGTTATACACACGTCCACATATACACGTCCGAATTACAACTAATACAACTTCAAACTATAGACTGATATCATTCGAATGAAAACTAGATATCCACAACCGAATGAATGAATATTTTAAAACAACCGTTTAGTCGACTTTTTTCAATCGATTGGTTCCCAACGCTATTATAAACTAGTGTTTATTGCGTTAGATTTTGCACGATCCTGGGGGTGCCTGGATCTTACAAGCGTCCATGCTATTATGGTATTAAGGGAGCTGATGAATACAAAGGTAGGCAGAATTGTAGTGTCTGGTTTGTTCTCCACCTTACATGTTACCAGGGGGGGGGGGCAGATTTTGTAACTTTAATTAACATTATATCCTTTAATTTGACATATCTTTTTTAGGTACAGTAGAATATTGATTATCCGAACTACAGTTTGTGCGTTATGAGTTGTGACTTATGACAGCACAGGAAAATCCGTAAAATTAGATTGGGGAGCCAATGAGAGGTCAGGATTTTGAATTCTAGAAGGTCTGGCCAACTAGGCAAACAAAACTGTCACTGGTCCCACCCCTTCCATAGGCCTAGTGGCTTTATTTTTTTCCTCATTTAGGTTGCCCAATCTGAGTGTCAAAAGTCACAACTTGTAATGCGCATACTGTAATGTTCTGTACGTTGGTTCCGATAATCAAAACAAAAAAAGAAGAAAAAAGAAAGATGTAAAATTAATCTATCACATTTGTATGAAAAGCATTTTTATTTATTTATCTATAGTACATGGTGAAAAAATGTAATTATACAGCTAACTATGATCTTTTTAAGAATTAATTATACAGTGGCTTTTGATTTGTTTTTCTTGAAGCCAGTTCGGATAATTAAAAGTTCAAATTACTGACGTTTCCTACTGTGTTTGTTATACATGATAGTGATTCTATAAGTGAGTACCAGCAGTGTTTGTGATCAAATACCGAAATACACAGAGCAAGAATCCTTCCATAGTAGAGGCGGAGAACTATCGATAGTTATGCCACCGACCATCGATAACTATCGATAGTTTTTGATAGTTTTTTAAACTCAACCCCCCCCCTCCACTTCGGAAAATCAGTATCATTTACTTACAAAATGATAATTTATCAAAAACTAAAGATAATTTCTTAAACTTAACCCCCCCCCCCCCCCCTCACTTAGGAAAATCAGTATCATACCACAAAATCTCCATCAAAACTACTAATAAAATATAGCTGTAAGGCGTCCTGTAATGTTTTTTTTTTTTTTTTTTTTTAGTCTTTCTCTGTATTTATTTGCTTGTTACTAAGAAAATTTGGTTTAACTGGGTATTGTGTTATTTATCAATGGGTTCACGCCCAAGGTAGCTGATTTAAGGATTTCCACTGAATGTCATGGCCAATGAAGGTTGGGGAAAGTATGGATTGACAAATTTAGGTGTGAAATTTTTTTTAAATAATTCCCTGAATGAAAAAAAAACTAAAACCATATAATATTGGTTAGGTAATTACCTACATCAATGATAGATCTTGACATAAACATCCCCTAAAATTGGGGATATTTATGTCTGTAATTCCCTAAATATCCCTGTGCAGCTACTATGTCAGAGCTGAATGGCTGACATTGTGCCTTCTCTAATTATGAACATGCCTTGACCAAGTAAATTATTTTTGTGAATATTTAAATAAATTCAGTATGTTCATGTTCCGCTATACCTTCAATTTGTATCCAAGAATAAGCTTGGACCTGTCCTTTTTTGGCCCATTTGCTTATAAACAATCTGGGACTGTCTGTCCTTAATTTATACTATGTACTAATAAAATCACTAGACTATATTAAAAACTATCTCTCTTATATTTCAAATGTTAATCACAAGATTAAAGTGTTAAGCAATATCAACATATAATGTCAAAAAGGGAAGGACACTAAAATCTAAAGCAGTGTTGCTTTTTTGTACTAAAAGCTTCTTAAGGTGTGACATATACTCAGAGTAAGGAAGGGGTAGAGGGAGCAATGGGATTTGAAAAATGGTTCATTATGCTTAGGGTTACCATAATTTATGAAGGCCAGATCCGGACAGAGGCAAACCCGGGGGGGGGGGGGGGGGGGGGGTATGCTGGATAAATTTAAATATATATACATATATATATTATGTACCAACATAATTTTTTTTGTGTAATTTGGAAAATAAATAAGTTACAAATATATAATTACGTTATATATTTATTAATATAATATTTGTTAATGTTTATTTATTTATTAATATTTAGCAGTGTGACCAACTCATGGCGCGCAGGATGAAATTTCCCTGCTTTTGGTGCGTTTTCCGTTCATCTTAGTAAAATCCGGACATTTCTCAAATCCGAACGCAAAACCGGACAGATGTTTCAAATCCGGACTGTCCGGACGAAATCCGGATGTCTGGTAACCCTAATTATGCTCCACCCATATACTAAACCTCTCAAGCGAGCTCAACCCGAACTAAAGTGACAACTGCACGATCACATGGTCACTGGTCCTTGTCTTATTGGGCTATTCCTTGTCCTTCCGTGCCCACGGACTCTTGTCAACAAAACCTTTAACCTTTTCTTGTGCTTTGTTTGATTGTTTTATTATCGAATTGTCAAATATGTCAAAATATCAAATGTGTAAGAGAAAAATCTTTTTTATATAAGATTGCTTTTGGTTATCTGGGAACAATTCTATGTTAACAACGTAACTACCTTTATATAATTAATACTGTTAACAACAAACATTAAAGTACATATGTATTTATAAAGAAAACTGTATTAAAATATTAAATGTCATAAGTAAATATCACATTATTCTTATCCTTATCAGCTGATATCAGATAAATTTCGAGTTTTTATCGAGACATCGATACTGTTTCACCAATCTGCTACTTCGGAGGTTTAGTATATGGGTGGAGCATAATGAACCACTTTTTGAGACCCAGTTTCTATAGTATTGTTCCCTCTACTCCTTCCTTGCTCTGAAGACATATAGAACTGTGATTTTCTAGGCTATAATGGTGAAGTTCACTCAAAAATGCCATAGCACTCTACCATTGTCTTTAAATTTAATTTTTCTTTTAGAGAGATTAAAATATGTGATACAATATATTTAACATTTAAATTATTAATTAATCTAATTTTTAGATTTGTGATACTCAATAGATTTTATTCAGCACATTTTTTTTTTTTTTTTTTTTTTTTTAAATTAAAAATCTATTTTTCATGTGATTATAATTTATAATGAATGTGTAAGTGTTGTTGTCTAATTTATTTATGTACTACTTATGTTATGTGCTACTTATGTGTAACAAAATTTTCGCACATAAGAATAACAGATTGTGAATCGACAATATGAAGATATTAGCATAAGAAAATAACTATTTATTTAAAGTAAAAAGATTAGAAGGGAAGTGACCCCTTTCTATTGCTATCATTGTGCCAGTATTAGTTGCTCATATAAGTATGTTCTTTGTAATAAATAAATTGAATTGACTCTTGATCGAATTGTTCAATCTTTCCTACTTGGAAGATTTTCTAAGTAAAGTTGTTTACTGATTTTAAGTTATTGAAATACTCTTAAAGTGTTACCAATTAGCGTTTGTTTTTATAAATGAAATACGATTACAGTGTTATTTATTATTATTTTTTTTTTTTTTTTTTTAGTGAAATACTCTTACAGTAAACATTTGTTTCCTTTGCTGCCCCCTTTATACAGGGTGGTCCAAAAGTCTCCCCCCCCCTCTTAACTTTTCAACGGTTTGAGATAAATTAATGAAACTTAGCTAGGGTCTACCATGCATAGGGAAGTTTATTTTCATGCAATCTCCCACTAGGGGCAACCATCCACTTTGCCCCCAGGCCACCTAACTTCAAAATTTTAACCTGGAGCGTATATTTTTGATAGCAGATTTAGATTCTACGATGAAAAATAACAATATTTTACTTTTAACTTTTTATTCTATCTCCAATATTTTGCCTCCTATAGGGGGGAAAAGGTATAAAAATCGTAGATTTCAGCACCTGTGGGCAAAATGGTGGTTGCCCCTAGTACGCTAGTGGATGAATACACACTTCCCTTTACATGGTAAAGATCTCCCAAGTTCAATTACTTTATTTCAAACTGTTTAGATTTTATAACGATTTAAGTGTTATTTTTTTACTATTTCGGAAGGGTTATTTTGCTATCTTTGCCCCCCTGTAGGGGGCAAAATATTGGAAATAGAAAAAATTGTTTCCAGTAAAAGTTTATTATTTTTCACCGTAGAATCCAAATATGCTATCAAAAATATACACTCCAATTTGAAATTTTGAAGTTGGGTGGCCTGGGGGCAAAGTGGGAGGTTGCCCCTAGTGGATGATGGCATGAAAACAAACTTCCCTTTGCATGGTAGAGATCCCCAAGTTTCATTAATTTATCTTAAACCGTTCAAAAGTTAAGAGGGGGGGGGGGAGACTTTTGGACCACCCTGTATTTATTAGTATATTGTAATTTGAGTCTTCAGGGGTGATTAATAAGAACACTTTTTTAAAAAGGTGATATTTCATTCCTTAATTTGGATATCTTCAAACCTCTATAGTCAGTTGTTATCAGCTCTCTAGTCAGTTGATTAAGCTCTATTGACTCACATCAGGAACATTTCTTGGCCTAAACACATTAGTCTCTCTGACCTTTTTGGAGGATTTCCATAACAGCATTTATTGTCCTCTACACAACATTAATCTTTCAGTGCTTTTTGGAGGATTTGCCTAACAACATTTATTGTCCTGTACACAACATTTGTCTTTCAGTCCTATTTGGAGGATTTGCCTAACACCATTTCTTGGCCTACACACATTGGTCTCTCTGACCTTTTTTTGGAGGATTTGCCTAACAACATTTATTGTCCTGTACACAACATTAATCTTTCTGTCCTATTTGGAGGATTTGCCTAACAACATTTCTTGGCCTACACACATTGGTCTCTCTGACCTTTTTTTGGAGGATTTGCCTAACAACATTTATTGTCCTGTACACAACATTAATCTTTCTGTCCTATTTGGAGGATTTGCCTAACAACATTTATTGTCCTGTACACAACATTAATCTTTCTGTCCTATTTGGAGGATTTGCCTAACAACATTTATTGTCCTGTACACAACATTAATCTTTCTGTCCTATTTGGAGGATTTGCCTAACAACATTTATTGTCCTGTACACAACATTAGTCTTTCTGTCCTATTTAGAGGATTTGATAACTGTTAGTCTCCCTTTGCTTACTGACAGTTATTTGCCTAAACATAAGTATGATATGTTAAGACTTATAATTGACCAACTTATAACTCAAAGAACAAACTAATCATCCACTCAAAACTGTGACATTTATTATTGGTAAATCAACATTTGCTGATACCGTTTGTGGGAGTTTTTAAATCACCCCAGAGACTGCAGATTAGTGTAATATTGAATCTTTTAATGTAAGTTTATATTTTAAACAAATTGTCTCCTTCAAATATAAGTACCTAAAAGCTGTTAATTTATACATTGGAAGGAGCATACTTATATTGGCAACTATTAATATTTATTTTATCTTACTATTATTATTTTATTATTAATTGACAAATTATGTTACCTTATTAGTTTTTATTATTATTATTATTTAAACTAATAAACCGAAAATGGTTTTAACTATGTATGGGTCTGAAACAAAAATAAATTGAAATTTTGGTAAATTATATTTCACAGAAATTACCAATTTGTGTCTCTTGTTGCCAAACTCATGTCTCTCCATTTTTTAATATTCATTCACCAGTAAAGAAAAAAATAATATATATACAAAAGTATTTTGTTAGTTTTTAGAAGAAATATATTATGTTAATCTATAAATGTGTAATTTTATTTATATACAAATTACAAAAGAAGTTAGAAGAACAAAGATAAAATAATGCAAATGAAAAAAGCAATTAGGGGCAACCACCCACTTTGCCCCAGGCTACCCAACTTCAAAATTTCAAATTGGAGTGTATATTTTTTTATAGCAGATTTGGATTCTATGGTGAAAAATAAGAATATTTCACTTCAAACTTTTTTTTTTTATCTCCAATATTTTGCCCCTATATAAGGCAAAAGTATAAAAATGGTAGATTTCAGTGGCTGGGGCAAAATGGTGAATGAAAACACACTTCCCTTTACATGGTACAGATCCCCCCAAAGTTCCATTAATTTATTTCAAACCGTTTAGATTTTACAACAATATAAGTGTTATTTTTTTTACTGTTTTCAGAAGGATATTTTTCCATCTTCGCCCCTCTATAGAGAAAAAAATATTGGAGATAAAAAAAAATGTTCCAAGTAAAATTTTATTATTTTGCACTGTAAAATCCAAATATGCTATCAAAAATATCCCCCCCCCCATTTGAAATTTTGAAGTTGGTTGGCCTGGGGGCAAAGTGGGTGGTTGCTGTAGTGAGCAATTGCATGTAAACAAACTTCGCTTTACATGGTAACATAACATAACATAACATAACATAACAAAATCCAGCCATTAACTATAAAGCTTTGGCTATTGTCAAAAAGAAAAAAGAAAAGGTAAATAGATAATTATTTTAAAATTTGCAGTTTGTCTTAAACTCATCTACTGAGTAAAAAGCTTCATTTTTAAGGTATTTTTTCAATTTTTTTTTAAATTGATCCAATGGTAGTTGTTTAGTTTCTTCCGATAAGCAGTTATACAGTTTGATGGCGAGTATTCTTGGTGAGTCAGCAGATTTTTGAAGGCGGTGTTTGGGTAGAACTATTCTATTGTAGTTACATGTTGAGTAGTGATGGTTGCGGTGAGATCCATAGGGCTTCTCATGATAAGAAATAAGCAGATTAAAGATGAACAGGCATGGTAAAGTTAGAATAGATGCTTCAATAAATAGATTTTTACAGTGAGTCATATTTGGTACATTAAATAAAATTCTCAGCGCTCTCTTCTGAAGTATGAAGATTGATTCTGCAAATCTACTGTAGGCCCAAATTCTTGTGCAGTATGCCAGAATTGAGTGAAAATATGCAAAGTATGCAAGGCGCAACGTGTTGAGATCCATGGAGATAGAAAGCTTCCTAAGTATATAGAGAGTTTTTGAAAGTTTTTTCGAGATGCAGCTAATATGATGTTCCCAGGTTAAAGTTGGGTCAAAGGTTATTCCCAGTAATTTCAGAGTAGATTTTTTATCTGGATTTTTTAAGGAGAAAATTAATACTTGAGTTTTATCTTTATTGACTGTAAGCTCATTTGTAGAGAACCAGCCTTCAGCGAGACCTATAGTCTTGTCCATTTCATTCAAAAGCAGGTCTCTATTTTTAGATTTAATTAAATAAGTGTTGTCATCAGCATAACGTACACATGTGTGGTTCAGGTCTGGCAGATCGTTTGCGTAGATCAAATAAATCAAGGGCCCTAAAATTGATCCCTGGGGCACTCCGAAAGTTACTGGTAAGAATTCTGATGACACTTGGTCAGTGCAAACCATTTGCTGGCGCCCTTGAACAAACGACATAATTAGATCTAGAGCAAGGCCTCGTATACCTGACAGGTAGAGTTTCTCTCTTAGTATCTCATGTGAGATACTGTCAAACGCCTTACTCAGATCGAGTGTAGCAACTGCAGTTGCTTCGTTATTTTCAAAAGAGTCATACACCGCATTAGTTATTATTTCTAAAGCATCTACCGTTGCCTTACCAGGTAAAAAGCCGAACTGATGTTCATGAAATATTGAATGTTTTTTTAAAAAAACGAGAAGACGGGTTTTAATTACCCTTTCATAAATCTTAGAAAGTACCGGCACTAAAGATATAGGGCGGTAATTACCTATTTCATTACGAGCTCCTTTTTTATAGATGGGAGTAATTTTGCTTAATTTAAGGCAGGTTGGAAAATATCCCAGGCTGATAGAGTTATTAATTATTTGACTAGAAGGAGAAGATATATAATTTGCAAGCTTTTTGATAAAGCAGTTACTCATATCATACAAGTCGGTACTGTTTGAAGATTTCAATGAGTTAATAATTTTATTTACTTCATCTGGAGTTGTAGGATAGAGAAATATCGATTCCTTGACAGGTTTGAACTTGCTCTGGGGAGGCTGAATGTTTTGTTTAGTATTTTTGAGTGTTTCGTTAAGATCTGAGGCTATATTGGCAAAATAGTTGTTGAATTCATCGGAGGTAAAGTTTGATTGCATTTTATAACTAACTGTAGGCTTTATTTCACTGTTGATTAATTTAAAAATTTTCCTGCTGTCACCAATATTATTTTGTATGAAATTAGATGTTGCTTCAATTTTGCATGCCTTAAGTCTAGTTTTATAACATCTTCTTAAAAAAGAAATACGTTTTTTGATTCTTGGATCGTTTAATCCTTTGTTTAAAGATGTAAGCTCAATAAGTTGATTTTTTATTTCCTTTAATTCATTGTTATGAAATTTAATGTTACTATTTTTGGTAGTGACTGTTCGTGTTTTAACAGGAAAAGAACACTTTAAAGTTTCAATAAATTTTTTCCATTGGTCTTCAATGTCATCAGTAGAATTACTTGATGGCCAGAGAGTTTTATTTAGTAGGTAATTTAACAAATGTATACTTTCTTCTGAAATAAAGCGACTAGATAAAGTTTTTTTATTTGAAACTTTTTTAGATTTTTCCAGTATTTTACATGTGAGTCCGAGGTGATCTGAGAATTGATATTTAAATATTGAAGCACTAGAGGTAGCGTTTGTAAAAATATTGTCGAGGCACCTCTGACTTGCCGGTCTTGTTACTTCACAAAAGAGAGGTTTTAAACCAAAAGCTGACATAGTATTTAAAATTTTAAGAGTTTCTGGATGTCCCTCATCAAGAAAATTAACATTATAGTCTGCAGCGACATAGATCTTTTTGTTCTTGTTTTTAAGAGCAAATTCTAACGACCTACCTAGAAGTTCATTGAATTCATCAATATTAGTGTCTGGAGATCTATAAAGACTTAGGATGACCGAGTCTTTAAATTTAATTGCAGCTGCTTCAAATACTCTCTCTTGCGATAAGTTACAAATTTCTTTAATCACTGTAGGTTGCTCTATGCTCTTGTGACAATATATTGCCACTCCACCATGGGCATTTTCAGTTCGACAAAAGTCTGAAGCTAAAACAAAGTTTTGTGGTATATAGAGGTCTAATTGTTCTTGTTTAAGCCAGGTTTCCGCTAAGCATATTATCTTAACATTAGTTTCGCTTTTTAATACATGATCTAGTTCAAGCAGACTACTCTTTAGGGAGCAAATGTTAGTAAATATTAATTCATTCGCACCTGGGTTACTTAGGTTATCCAAGTTATTTGTTCTGTCATTGGTTAAGTTTTTGCCTGGTTTTCGGCAATTTTCCGAAAAAAATATTTTTTAATTATGAGACCTTTTGGCCAGAAATTTGGATCTATGATGACCTCAAAGTCCTCGGCGTGGACCAGTATTTTAAAAGCTGCATATTGGTTTGATCTAACACTCAGTTGTTCAATCTCAATATCATTATGTTTGAGGTGTGGCTTAATATACTCATTTATTTGTTCCTTTGTTACTTTTGGATCCAGCCTTGAAACAAAAAGTGACTGTTTCATTTCGACGCATGATATAAGTTGGTTAATCGCCCCAGTGGTAATCACTCCCTTTCTTTTTTGTGAGTTTGGTTTAGGCAACACTGGTTTGATAACGTTTTCATTTAGGGTTTCTTCCAATTTGTTGTTTCGGATAGGGAAGTTGTTATTAGTTTCGTCATTTATTGAGTTTTGTTTGTTATAGTCATTTTGCTGCATCCTGCTCGTTCTATCCTTGTATCTACGGATTACAATGCCTTTGGCCCAGTTATTTTGATTATAAAAATTATTATAATCTTCCAGGTTGATAACGATTTTAAAAGCTTTATATTGCAAGGATCTAACAGAAATCTCTTCAACACTTAGATCCATAGGATATTTTAAAAGTGTTGCAACATAACTCATGATACTATTTTCAGTAGTTGTTAAGCACAATCGGGATATGAATAAGGAACTATATCTTTTTGCAGGTCGTATTTCACTTTCAGGTGTCGTCTCGCTTTCTGTTTGTTCCGTATTTGTTCCATCTCGCACAACATTATCTGGGTTTATTTTCTGATTCTCCTCGAGAACTTCGTTAATATTTTTAATTGAAACGGTTTGTTTATTTGCATCAGCTGATTTAATTCCAGTGTTGTTTACAACATTTTTGAAGTGAAACTTCTTTGGCGGCGGTAGAGTGAATTTTTTCAAATAGGGACCATCGTGTAACGAAGTTTGCGATTCGAGACTCGTCCAAGATTCCAACATTTTTACAGATTAATTGTAATGAAATTTGTGTGACGGAAGTAATGAAACGGAATTTGTGTTTCGAGACTAATCCTGGTGAAAGATTTATCTGTAAAAAATCTTTCACTCAGACGAGATGCGAACCACTGACTTCCGGATCATGAAGCAAACATGCTATCCATTGACCCAATTACATTGCCACTTAGAAGGTACACAAAATTGGTATATAAGCGTAATATTTAATATTAGTTGGATTATATGTAATTAGACTATTTATTATAATTAGATTATTTTTTGGGTTCATGGCAACGGGCTTAATTGTATACTTACAAGGAAAAAGTAATAACTAATTAAATTAATTTAAATAAGTTATTATATCTATTTAAAGACCGCAAATCAAAACAAATATTTATTTTTATTGGAATAAATGTGGTTGCCTTATCGTAGTTTTTGTTGGAATAAATGTGGTTGCCTTACCGTAGCAATAACAAATCATTTTGAGGTGCGTCGGCGTCAGTTCTTAACCGGGGGGCCGCAGCCCCCCAGGGGGCCTCGAAAGGTATTTAGGGTACTATCTGTATATTATATTTGGAGATTTTAAGGGGGCCGTGGTTACCAAAAGATTAAGAACCACTAGTATAAATGACAAATGAAAATATATACACAGATATAATCATTGCTTTAATTATTTTTTCATATAGTGACAACGTGTAACGAAGTTTTATTTTTATTGGAATAAATGTGGTTGCCTTAGCGTAGCAATATTTTTTTTCAATTAAATTTCCCATAACCATTTCTTAATCCTGAAATAATAAATTCGTCAAAAAATGAAAGAGAGCAATGCATTCTAGAACTTAAGTTTCACTTCTAATGCGTGAGAGCCTCACACATATTTTTGTGATCGCTGGAAGCGGCATTATCAGATGTCAGTGTTGCCTTTGTATTTAATTCATCATTATGTCCATCTGCTTTATCAGATGGGTTTTGAGACGTGTTTTTCTATCAAAACTATTACTTTTAAAATTTTCAAGAAATACCTTTTTTAAATTCACTATTTCATTTTCATAGCTCGTCATTTTACTAATAAGAGTTAAAAGTATTTGTGCGGTGGTTAAATCATTTTGCACATCGTCAAGACACTTGTTGCAAGTCCAAGAGAGACCCTTGTCTTCTTCTTCGGATAATAAGGCTTTAATAACCGATCTACTAAGTCCGGAACACGCGGAATGGTAAATATATCCACAATTGTGGCATATAATGTCTTTTTTATTACCTAATAGCACTTTGTTACATTTTCCGCACTGTAAGATGCAGGAGCCGGCTCCTGTCGATCCTTCCTTATCAGCGGCCATGTTATCAATCTGATTACGGCCATGTTATCAATCTGATTACGGTACAGATCCCCAAGCTTCATTGATTTATCTCAAACGGATTAAAAGTTAAGAGGGGGGGGGGGACTTTTGGACCACCCCGTATATCTTCTTTTAAGTATTTATACTACGGAAAATTTTAATTTTAATTTAAATCAAATTATAATTATTATTAACAACGAGAGACAGACAGAGACAAATAGACCCCAGCGCCGGGATTTGAACCACGGGCCTCCTGTATATCCAGTACAGATGCTCTGACCAACTAAGCTACACTGGAGAATAATTTCCTCTGTTGTCAACAATACCAAGTCCCGAATTAAGCTTTCAATTTTTCCACAAGTCGTGGGAATCGACATTTGCAATAATAAAACTAGACCAAGAAATAACGCTTCTTTTTTGTGTATTACAGTTTTTGAAACTAGATTATCATCTGGCTATATTTCGACCCAAAAAAGAAGATAATAAAAAATATGGTATTTTTTATCTGTATTTCCAAGCAAGACAAGTCATTGTCTGAATTCAACTAACTGTCGTACTGCATCATTACCTGATGAATCTTTCTATGAAATGATATGATTTGCTACCCGACCCAAGACCTTCCATCAATGTACCCTGTGACCTGGCATTATCAGTCTACCTGTAAATATCCCTTACTGGGAGTTTGTACCTAGATCATTAACTTATCATCTAGACTGTTTTATAATCAAATATTATTTTTTATAATATTCGTTAGCAGTTTGAACCCTTTTTTTTTTTTTTTTTTAAAAAAGTTACATTTTTAATTCTTCAAATAACAGGTGTTCTTTTTTCCTATTTAAACATAAATTATATATTTTAAATTATTTTTATCTTAAAATTTTATTTTAATATTTTTTGTTCCATTTAAAAATAAAACGTGCTTAAAAATTTGGTTGATCTGATGGCTATGAAACTTCCCATGTCTCACACAATCTCATGGATTTTAAGGGTAATTTTTTTTAAATTTGATATAAACATTTTTACTTTTTATTTTGACAAACCATAATATTTATTTACTGACATTAACAGTTTTTTTTTTTTTACATATAAAATAATAAGTTAAAACAAACAAAAAATAAATAAATAAACTTATTCAACTTTCATTTCTTCAGAAATAAATAATCTGTTATAAGGTGGAGTTGAGGGGGAAAAAATATTGGAGATAGAAAAGAAAGTTTCAAGTAAAATATTTTTCTTTTTCGCCGTAGAATCTAAATCGTCTATCAAAAATAACACTCTAGGTTAAAATTTTGATGTTAGGTGGCCTGGGGGTAAAATGGGTGGTTTCCCCTACCATTGCATGAAAACAAACTTCCCTTTACATGGTACGGGTCCCCTAAATTTCATTAATTTATCTCTAACTGTTTAGATTTTACAACGTATTATCTGAAGGGTTATTTTGCTATCTTTGCCCCCCTACAGGGGCATCATATTGGAAATAGAAAAAAATGTTTCAAGTAAAAGTTTATTATTTTTCATGGTAAAATCCAAATATGCTACGTTTGTATCCACAGTGGATCCAAACATTTTTTTTTAATTACCTTTTTAAAATTGTGTAAATTTTATTCAGTCACTAAGGTAGGTTCATAAATTGGATTACGCATTCAATGGGTTTTAATATATTGTGTAACAGCCAAAAATGAATAAGTATATTTTTATGAATTTTGTTTTTAAGCCCTTTTTTGACTATATCCAATATCACAGGTGATTTATTTGGGAATTTTAAGGTGGTAGCTATGTTTACCACCGTGCATTAAAGGGTAAAGGAAATGGTTCAAGAGTTATATTTAAAACAAACTTTGAATGTTCATCTTGATACGTGCTGATTATGTTGGGTAAAGAACTCATCCTTTTTGTTCAATTGCCTTAGACCTTTTGTGTGTGCTGATAGCACATACTCTGTAAATTTATTATGTTGATTATCTCTTTATTTGCTAACAAAGGAATTGGAATAATTATCAAAAAATTCCACAATTATCTGTCAATATGATGTACAGTACTTAAGGCAAAAACTCAATTTTTTTAAAATTAGTCTGACAATTCAATTTTTTAATAGACGGAGAGCTGGCTACATAAAAAAGGTTCCCATCAGGTACACGGTTGATTTGTATTGAAAAAGAAACCTTTGGTGTAGCCGAACATAAATCGTGAAGCTAGGGCTTAAAGATGGGGCATGCGGTTAAACATGACAAATTTAGGGGAAAAAAAAATGTATAAAGTACACGGATTCTATTTACTGAAAAAGTTTTTGGCAAAATGAAAAAAATGTTGGCAGACAGTTTGCAAAGGGCTTACGTGCCGCCAGAGCCCGCCAAAATGGCACAATGTTTTTTGTGTCACAAAACATTTATCGGTAAATGCGACAAGGTAAATTACAATTTTTAGAAAAAGGGGCTCGTAAGCCCCTAGCAAACTGTCTGCCAACAATTTTCAGCATTTTTTCATTATAAATAAAAGCATTTTTCGTAATTAGAATCCGTGTACCATATACATTTTTTTGCCCTAAATTTGTCATGGTTAACCTCACGCCCCCGCTTTATGCCCCAGTTTCACGATTGCAGACAGGCAAATTTATGTTCGGCTACACCAAAAGTTTCTTTTTTTAATACAAAGCAACCGAGTACCTAATGCAAACATTTTTAATGTATCCAGCTCTTAGACTATAATGATATACAGAATTTTATGATAAAATTGTACATAGTCTTATACATTTTTAGCGTTACAGTGAGCCCCTATCAAATTTATGTGCTCCATGTGCATTTGGATCACCTTTCTACATCATAGCATACAGTCTTCTAGGAATGGTGAGGCAACCAACTAAATATAATATTATAATATGCTATCAATTTATATTTTCATTAAATTTAATAGTACTACTATAGTTAATATTGACATTGAATTTAAAGATATGTTTAATTTTTGTTTGGGAAAGTCTTAAGGGGGCTACACACCTTCAGTTTATCTGTGCAGTTATCTGTCGTAAATAACTGCTTGAAAATCCGTACGTTTATCTGAACTGAAGGTGTGAAGTTTTGTCTTCACTTGGTTCTAAGTGTATTCTAATAAAATTTACAAAATCGTTGCAAAAGAGGGTTTGGATGCGCAGACTTTTCATCTGCGTGAAAACCTGTTGTACAGTTCACACAATTTATCGCTCAGACATTACGTCACACGAAATAAACTCCGCAGATAATCGGAAGGTGTGTAGCCCCTTGTGTGGAAAACAATGTCAAAGTTAATGTTATGATTCTTTGAAAGCTATGAAAATTTTTAAAACTCTTACACCTGTACGACTTGTTCAAGTATGCCATATATGGTTAAACACATTGAAATTACACCTTTTTTTATTAAATTATAAACATTAAGTTTATGAACACCTACTTAATTTATATGATGAATATCTCTCTGATGGAATTTTAGATGTAAGAAAGAAATACGACGATTTAAAAATTAAATGTTGTTTCATCTAAACAACATGGTTTAAATCATCGTTTTTTTTCTTACACTTAAAAAATTCATCACAGAGATATTCACCTTTTTTATTTGATGTTACTTTTTTAAGTGGATGGTTAAGGCGTGGCAATGATGTGAACACTTAGTTTTTTCTCATTATGAGATGTTTCAACCCTTTATTAGCACTTCTTTAGATTGTTACTCCCCTTATAATAAAAATAGAGGGGAGTAACAATCAAAAGAAGGTGTAGGGAATGTTCTTTTTTAGACTGTTACTCCTCTTATAAAACAGAAGTGTGATATTCCTTTGTCCAAAAGTACATTGGACTAAACATCTCTTTTTCTATATAGTTATTTAGTCAAAGTCATTTATATTCTAAACAACATAGGGGAGTAACAATCTAAAGAAGTACCTATATAAAGGTAATTTTCAATCATGTTTATTTTAATCGTTCTAAAATAAAATGAAAGTACATATAAGTTAATTAATAATGTATAATAATTCTACTATTTATTTTATATAATTAAATAAAAGTTTGAATAATTAATTAACTAGAAGTGCAATGCAGTTGTATGCTTGCAATATTGAGCTGAGCGTGCATTTTAATCTTAAACAATAAACATATTTATTTATAAACAGCTGAAATTGGATCAAAAATAGTAATATTTCTAATTTTTTATTAAAAAACTTTTTTTCCTGTTTTTCTATTTTAACCCCCCTCTTAAATGCAAATATGACAAAAGTGGACATAACAACAATAACTGTACTCTTAAAGAGCTTTACAATGACATGCATCATGAAGAGCATATACTATTTTAACTTTTGCACCCCGTACCCCTGTGTACCAATTTGGACCATTTCAGATTTATACCTTCCTGCGGTTGGTCACTATGACCTTGCTGAATTTTGTGCGTACTGGTTCAGCCGTTCAGGAGGAGTATGTGTCCAACCAGATGCAAAGTGTGGTATAAGAGCTTTGCTTCGCTCAGCTCAACAATAATTTTAAATTAGAAAAAAAACAATTACATTTTTATATCATGTAACATTTCTTTACTATATTTATTTAATAATTAATAATTCGAAAGCACAGAACTCCACTGGTTTTACTTTTTATCACTTCAATCGTGCTTAAACTATCAGTAAAAATAACTTTCAGCAAGATGAGAGAAACAATAGAAGAATTTAAAAATATATACTAATATGATTGCGAAGACCCTGCAAATATATTTTTTACTTCAGTTTTTAAGTTCTTTTAAGTTAATTTCAAATTTAACTTCAGCTTTCTTCTGATTTATAGATGTTTTTGTGTGTAAATTATGATTTTTATTTGTTTAGGGTTTGTCAGGGAGTGATATCTCATCTGTCATATCGAAGGATTGCTTTATATGTTCCAGTTTAGATCCGCAGAATATAGCTAAAAGTATACATTTACCTATTTCAATAATTTAATTTTGTTAAATGTGGTATGTGAGTACAATCCATTTTATTGGGTATTAAATTCTGGTTTCTTTTACATCTTGATTAACAGGACATAATAGGTCATTACAGGACAAAGAGATCAGCTACTTTACACGCATACTCAATTTGATCCTCAGAGAAACATGTCTTACCTCTCTGGCATGCTCTCACAAACAAACTACCGGACCTCTCTTGTTCAGTTTTACCATTAAATAGCTAAAGAAATAGCCATCAGGCCCAGGGTTTTGCAATGATTCTTCTAATACACAATTGCAGAAGAGAATTGTTGCTTGGGCTTGTATCTATCTATTCCATTGTTTTTTTTTTTTGTTTTTTTTTTTAAATGATCAATAAAATTATGGTAGATCTTTGATTAGATATTTTTATTTTATTATAATTATCTGTGGGGAAAACTGTTACACTGCTTTGCAATTCATAATAATTTTCTTAAATGATTAAGCTTTTGTTCATTTTTTCTTTTGCTGTTTTTTCATTAAGCTTCTTTTTTTTTTTTCTTTTTTTTTTTTTCTTTTTTTTTTTTTCCTTTTTTTTAAAAAATGAATTTAAACTTTATTATTTATTGCTAGATTTAAAATTAATTGTGGTTGTATAATAGTACATTACGCGTCGAGTGCGGAAAGTACCATTTTGCATGCGAGTGTGGAGTTTGCTCCCGAGCGGCAGCGAGGGTAGTAAAACCACATGAGCAATGCAAAATGCTGTTTTCCCACGAGTTGCGTACCTTTTAAATAATAAATACAGAAAAAAATAAACTTGCTGTATGTAAGTTCGTATCTCTTCTCTTGATAAAGATGGCATTAATCTTGAGTTGTATTTTTTGACGAATTAATTATTTCTGGAGGAGTATTATTCTCTACATTTTCGTCAAAGCCACTTGATTCATTCATTGTTTTTCACTAAAAACTCGATATAAACAGTTACTTTAATAAAAGAATAGCAAATTAGTTTTGTTAAATGTAAACAAACTCGCTAATCGTGCGTAAAGCTGAAGAATTCCTCTTATTTACCGCACTATCGTGGTAAAGAAGAGGAATTCTTCAGAACCATGAGACGCGCATGCACAATGAATACAAGTATGTAAATAATCACTTTCTACGCATCTAAACAGAGATATAATGTTTATATTTCGTATCAATCGTAGATAAAAGCTATTGTATGTACCACAGTTTGTATTATTTTTCCATTTTAATTTGGAATGAAATTGTTAATTATTTTGATTATGTCTAATCCTAACTGTGAAAAAAGTTCCAGAGCCTCTCCCATAATATTCAGCCTATCTATTATTTATATATTTATATCTATTATTCATGAGCAAGACTGATCTTTTCTTTTTATATCTTCTTGGCCAGTCTCTTTTTTTTTATTAAGTTTCTAGCTATTCTGGAAGTCCCTTATAATTTTGATGATGAGTGAGTCAGTCAGTCAGTAACAAAAATGCAAACTTTCAAAATCTCCCCTGCTGTAAAGGGTGAATGTTAAGGGCTACATTTTTTACAGTGTCCTAAGCTACTTAGCCCTAATCTATGTTTCAAATTTCAAAAGGCATCGTAAGAGGAAACAGAGATATGCGGGTGAGAAAAACCGGGGGAATTAGTTCAAGTAAAGATACACACTGCATGCTTACTGCAACTTGGCCTTGTGCACTACCTTGCGTTCAGATACCAATTTAAATTACTTTGAGTTTGTCTACTACCAATTTCCATAGGTAGGGAAGACTTTTTTTTACTTTGTATTAGTTTCTAAACGTATGTGTTTATTGAAGTGAAACTTCTTTGGCGGCGGTAGAGTAAATTTTTTCTTATAGTGAAATCGTGTAACGAAGTTTGCGATTCGAGACTCGTCCAAGTGTAACATTTTTACAGATTAATTTTATTATATCTATTTAAAGACCAGCAAATCAAAACAAACATTTATTTTTATTGGAATAAACGTGGTTGCCTTAGCCTAGCAATTTTTTTTTTTCAATTAAATTTCCCATTTCCCATAACCATTTCTTAATCCTGAAATAATAAATTCGTCAAAAAATGAAAGAGAGCAATGCATTCTAGAACTTGAGTGTCACTTCTAATGCGTGAGAGCCTCACACAGATTTTTTTAATACAGTGGAACCTCGATAATTCGGACTAATTGGGACCAGTCACTGTCCGAATTTCCGATTTGTCCGAACTTTCGAATATGCTGTAAAACAATGTAGCAATACTATTATACTCGTAGCGTGAATGCACCGGAACATAGTTATTGTATAAGGGAATCTTATATATTATTTGTTAAAACTCAGCTTTTGATTACAAAACATCTCTTTATTTACATCTCATAAAAAACCAATGAAATTCAATTAAATACTATCTGCGCCAGTTATTAAATTTTTCAATAGGCAGTCTGGATTTTCAAGGCTCCGGATTTTAGAGGTCCGAATTATCGAGGTTCTACTGTAACTTATAAATTTCCATTTATGAAATAACCCATTTTATTTATGTAATAAACTTAACAAATAAAGCTAATTTAATGTATGTGTATGTTTGGCTTTACAGTTTGCTGGAATGTGAAACACGGTATGAAGTTGGTTTCTTCCGGGATCTATTTCCTTTTGTACACCTGCATTCTTCTTGGAATATGCTATGTGAGTTTACAATTATTTATTTTATTTTTTAAAAATTTAAGTTAACAATTTTTATAAAAATAGTCTGGCAATTAGTGTGGCACCTAGATTCCTCACATCCTAATAGTAAATTTATTAATTTTATGCTTTTAAAACCCGATAATGCCCAATTTTTTAAATTGTTTCCCTTTTTAATCTGACAAAATATGTTTGATTTTTTACATGAATTAAAGTATCAATTTAGCAAAAGTTAAAGAGCGCAGACATTTGAAATTAATTTGGTGCTATCTGCGGGCTAATTCTGACAAATCATCCAAATTTCATACAAATCAAATGTGTATTTTTGAAGATATAGATGTAAATAAATATATGTTTGTGGGCATGTGGAAGAGAAACAAATAAGCGCAGAAGGTTGAAACTTATATGGGACCAACAATGGGCTAATTATGACTTACTATCCAAATTTCATTAAAATTCGACAAGCAGTTTTTAAGATATGTTGCAATAATTGAGTGACACAACCAAAAATGTTCTCTGATGGATTTCTGTCTTGGAATTTTTGCAATTTGGACATTAAAAATTATTTGTTCTTCAGAACAAGCAAAAATGTCTTATAAATGCTAATTAAAATTTTATAGAAGATATAAAAAAAATTAAATATGAGTAGATGTGCTTTCGCAGTGCCAGGGGGCCCACAAATCCAGAAATAACTAGAATTACTATCATTGTATCAATGTCGAGGGGGGCCCCCAATCCTGAACGCAAGAGGTTTTTTTTTTTTTGTTTATCGATTTTCTTTGGCGAGGGGCCCCAACAATTTCTTGCGGGGGGGCCCCCAATGGTCTAGCTACGCCACTGTCTATTTATAAAAGAAAACAACATGTTTCGTATGTTCCAAGTCTGTAAAGAATCATTTATTTAATTCCCATTTAAAGGAAGAGCATAACCCTGAAATTAGTATTTTACATAAAGAATTGAATAGCATAGAAAAAAATCAGATTATGAAACCAAAAATAAAGTAAAGTATGTTAGCGTTAGCCCACCCTGTTAAATAGGTCACCCGCCGCCACTGCTGACTCTACATTACCTACAGTTTGCACATTATGAGTTGTGACTTGTGAAAGCAAGGGAAAATACAAAAAATTGGGGTGGGGAGCCAATGAGAGTTCAGGATTATGATTCTAGAAGATCAAACCAACTCTGCAAACTAAACTGTCACTAGCCCCACCCCTCCCACAGGCCTAGTGGCTTTATTTTTTTCCTCTTATAGGTTGGCCAATCTGGGTGTCAAAAGTCACAACTCGTAACGTGTATACTGTAAGCAGCTACTAATTTATACTGTTATGCTGGGTTACACTGAGCATGGGGCCCCTTGTCAAAGTCGGCAATCCTACCTAGTTGTGCATAATTAATTAATAAATTTTAAAATTTGATTCCAATAAAAAATTATTACATCTGTTTCAGAGGCAGCCAGTTTTCTTGATGCCGTATTTCTTCATCGAAGGAATTAATATTATAATACTTATCTTATACTTAATTCTGACTCTGACGCTTGGCAGGAAATTCATCAGTTATCGGACACCATTTTTATTATGTAAGTAATCAATAATTAATTTAACATTTTATATACTCAGAAAAATATATGTAGGCAATTTAATATCAATGGGGACCCATTGTGCTCATATCTTAAAATTTGGCAATTTCGAGATATTGCAGTTATCAGTAAAAATATTTAAAGAAATCTCTTCTTGGCTGAACTACAGTATATGGTGCCCTTTCTGATAACATGTTATCTCACTATCAACCTCTGTCAAGACTTTTTTATATAAACAGTAGAACCTCGATAAGAAGTGTCTCAAAGGGATTAGGGAAACAGTCTTGTTATTGAGGTGCTCTTTTTGTTTAGGGTCGTGTTATCAAGGTTATTTTGGCTATCAGTCGTGTTATCAAGGTTAATGGGTGGGGTTTTCAAGTCTAGACTTGTTCAAGGTCGACCCATTCCTGTATAGAGTCACTTTATAGAGGTTGACTTCTCAAATCGACTTGTTATCAAGGTTCTGAGTTACGTTGTGAATTAGAAAAAATCCGTGTTATAGAGGTGGTTTGGATAATTATAGTCGCGTTATAGAGGTTAATTTAACATTATGTGTTATGGCAATCTCAAGGGGATTTGAAAATTGCACTTGTAATTGAGGTTGTCGTGTTATTGAGGGTCGTGTAAGCGAGGTTCTACTGTATGACCGTTAAACTTTTTTGTACTTCAATTTGGACCTCTACCTGGTCTGTATGCAGGAGGGTTGTTTTTCTTCAGAAATGAGAACAAAATTAAGAATTCATATTTTATGATTTTTTTGGTAGTATTCATACTACGGAACCCCGCGCGAAATCCCCGCGCGGGAGTCTATTTTTCTCTGTCTGTTTCCCGTAGTTAATAATAATTATAATTTGATTTAAATTAAAACAAAATTAAGGTTAACAACAGAAAACAAAGACATTTTTGTTAAAAAGTGTAAAATCGATATACGACCTTATTATAACAATCAATAGTACAGACTTGTGATATCTAATAGGGGCCCCAAAAGAAAGCCCGGCATGTCCCTATGGCGATTCCGACATCGATGACGTACACCACACCTTCTTCACTTGCACAAGATGGGCTGCAGAGAGAAGGAGACTAGAGGAAGAGATTGGTCAGCTAACTCCTGAGGACGTGATAAAACATATGCTCAGCAGCCAGGAACGATGGAGAAACGTAGAGACCTTCGTTGAAGAAATTCTGAGACAGAAAAAATCTGAAGAGGAGATTGTCTCCTAAGGAAAAAAAAATTATAATAATAATTAGTACAGGAGGGAATACAAAAAGAAGAAAAGCCTACAGAGCTCAATACGAGGCCTCCACTCTGAAGTAATGTGAAAGCGGTTCCGGAGTGGACTTCAAGGCCTGAATGGGAGGGAGGTTTTAGTGAGTAAGAGTCTCACACACCAGGGGACTACCATATGTTCTCTGAAGGTGCAATGCAGCATTTCTCCCTTCAAAAAAAAAAAATAAATAAAATAAAAAAAATAGGGGCCCCATATACTGTACCAATTTTTATTTTTTATTACTAGAGATTTTTCCCTGGTGTTTTATTTATTTTGTTTGCACAGGTTTCATGGTTTGTAACTGGTTGCAAATATTCTGCGAATTTAGAAGAATGGTAACTACTGAATTGTAAGCCTTTAAACTGATATTATTCTTTTAATAAAAAACTGTTTTTCCTCATCTCCGTTGAATATTTTGTTTAATAGAGCAGAACAATGTTTATTTAATTTATATGAGTGTATTACATAATGAATTGACACTAGACGTCATATCTATCGATCCAATTCAGGAAAGATGATAATTAATAATAAATAATTTCAAGATAAAAAGAACTTTTTATATACTACGTTTTTAAATTTTCTGTTGAATCGTATGTAATGTTGATAATATAATTGTTATTGTTATATAATATATAATGTTAGTGAAAAAAAAATAGTTCCGAATTTATTTACTTCACATAAATGACAACCATCCAGAGAGCTGATCTTAAACCTATAAAAGGATAAATCTTTGTACAACGTATCTCCCCAACACCAAATCTAAGCGTGCCAACGATATATTTGAAATAATATAATCGATATTTCCTGTTTTGCTGTCATTCAATGTTTATCTATCACAAATTTGAGACCCGTCAAAATAAAGATTGCGTAAATATTGGATATGGCAAAACAAATAAAATAACTTGCGGATTTTTTCCGAACTAACTTTCCGCACAGCAAAATTTGCTGAAAACTAATTAAATTCTGCTGAAAGATGGCTAAAAGTGTTAAAATAATGCATTGTCATCGTGTTCTGAGCTATGCTAAAAGTTTCAAATGTCTAGCTATTCGGGAAGTTAGTTAGAAATCGATTGCCAGATTTGTACCGGACAAACAAACAAACAAACAAACAAGAATGCAAGCTAATAAAAATGTTTGTTTTGATTTGCTGGTCTTTAAATAGATAAAAACAATTAATCTGTAAAAATGTTATACTTCGACGAGTCTCGAATCGCAAACTTCGTTACACGATGTCACTATATGAAAAAATTCACTCTACCGCCGCCAAAGAAGTTTCACTTAAAAAATAAATAACTTCTTCTGAAGCAATTTAAAAAAGTCCTTTTTATTGGAATTTTGGAGTACACAAAAATATTAATCTATTCTTTTCAAAAACAAAAATCAACAACCTTCTAACCTCATTATGTCTCTGCAGTTATTGCTGTTCAAAACAAAAAAAAAAAAAATCTAAATTAAGACCTATAAAATTATAACGTATTTCTAAAAACAGATTTATATAAAGTTTATTCTCAGAATTCAACACTATCATTGAAGTGAGGATATTCCAATAAATAAAGAATATTAAGAGAATAGTTAATCATGAAGAATATTATAGATAAAGATAAGTGGAAGAGAGTAGTAGAGGTAGGGTGCTTGGTACCAAGCTCACCTTCCTAGATTAACCTACAGCTACGACCCTATGAGAATGTAAACTGCCTGTAGTACCTACCTTTTAAACTATTATTATTAACTAGGCTTCACCCCGCACTCTGTACGGAGCTCATGCTAGGAATCAGTGGCTATGTTTTCTATTATCTTGTAGGCCAAGCGATAAAATGAAACGCCTTAGTAGGTTTGTTTCTAAAGCCTTTATAGATAAGAATCAGGACTATATTATAAATTTATTCCATTATTAAGAATAAAATACCCTGTGACTCTCAGCTATGTGGCTATTTATATACAGTAGAGCGTCGATTATCCGAACTAATGTTTTTTGGGGTGGTTCGGATAATCAAAAATTCACTAAAAATTGAAAAAAATTAAAGGGGAAGATGTAAAAATAATCTACCACGTTTATGCAAATATCTCTGTTTTATTTATCTAGTAGATAGTGAAAAAAAAAAGAAAAAAAAAAAGTTGTGTATCACCTAAGTTTAATTTGGCATAAAGAAAGTTATTTACTTAATTTTTCACCCTGAATCTAGATTTCTTTCGTAATTTGAAATTTATCAGCCACCCAGAACTAGCTATGAATGAAGAGTTACCACCAAGCTTCATGTTTAATCCCACTGCTTTTTCACACAATATGCGGGTCCAGATATGGGCTGTCCAGAGGCCTTTTTTGCAAAAACCACGTGTATGCAGCATCTTCCAACAATTTGGATTCCGGGTTTCGGTTTTTTCGTAGTTTTACAAATTATGAAGTCAAGATTAAGTGCATACCTAGTGATTGAGTCAGATTTATTTAATTATTCCCGTAATCGTTGATTTATCAACACCGAAATTGATAGCTAATGCCTGACCCGTTTCACCTTTCTTCAGCCACGTAATAATTTCCATTTTTTTTTAATCGAAAAATGCTCTAAATGATTCCACAAATTACATAGACAAACAAAAGATAGTTTTTAGTAAACAAATGTTAATGTGTGCCCCGTCAAAGTGAATTCATCTAAATCTAGTATCCCTTTATACGACTAACACCGCTCATTCTAGGAATTAATTAAGCAGTGGCTTTTGATTTTTTTTTTCGATGAACCAGTTCAGATAACTGACGTTCGGATAATCGACGCTCTACTGTACATGAAAAAAAATCCTCTATTTCATTATTATGCTGTAGAATCTGTCTACTGTCCGTGCGACAAAATGCGGAATCCGGTAGCTCAAATATTTAAATTCAAAAATCAAAATTTAAATTTATTAAAACTAAATAAATTTACACAGGGCGACCAGCTAAGTGGTCCAAAGAAGTACACCACAATTTCAAGAATAAATTAATTTCTTTTATTAAAAAAATTTTAATTAAATTTTTTTTTTAAAATTTGGATTAATACCAAAATTACATTGTTACATTTTTCTGATATCTGGCGAGCATTAGGCTTTTTTTAATACAACAAATCTCATAAGAGATAGTCTAACTGACTCATGTGATTATTGGTTAAGATTTATTAACACTCCAAGTTAAAATTAATATTTCATAAATAGAACCTTTTATATTACAATTTTGTTAAAATATATATATATGTAATAAAGAATTTATTAACTATGTACTTATTACAGTGTCGATGTTTAATTCTTTACTGAACATTTATCCCAAAAAAAATGTGCTCACATAAATGCACGTTTTCTTTATATAGAGAAAACTGAAGTTAAAATTATTAAAATTTTTCTTTTTCCTTTTACATTAATTTGTGTATTAATTAATTACTTTAATTAATCTATAATATTAAACATCATGTTTAATAAATTTGTCGTTAAGCGAAAAATATAAAATTGACTGACCAACCTTTTAGGTTAGGTCTAAACTCCAAAAAGAGTGACTCTTAAGTTTTTTCTAAGTTAAATGTAAAAATAAACGTGATAAATAATTATCATGAAATTTGGTGAAGATTTCTTATGAAGAACTCATGAGACGTTTAACATGAAGATTCTGAAGTAGTTATTGATATGCTGGAACGGCAGCTATGGCCCTTTAAAAATTACCAAAAAAATTAGCCATGTGCCAAAACTACTCAACTTTTAAAATTACAGAAATTAAATCAAATATAATTTTTTTATATGAAAGTAATTTATTACTTACATTTAGTCAAAATACAGATGGCCTTCCAAATTATGGTGAAGCAGAAAGTTAAAATTCAATTACATAAAAATTGACCACATCGGCCATTACACATAGCTCAAGCTATAATAAAAAAAGAAAGCATTTTACGTCGCTGACGGATCCGTAGCCTACATCCGTCGTTCTCAGGAACTGGCATACGAATGGCTTCCCCACTCTTGCCTACCTCTAAAGTAATTTCTACATTGTACTATCTATCCAATGCTAATTAGATTAACCTTTTCTCTAATTAAATTTACAAAATAATTTTTTATTAATTTTACGTCAATAAAACTTTTTTTATTTAAGATCAGAGCTAGAAAGAATTACATTGACCTTTACATTTTTATAATTGAATTATATTAATCAATCAAATTATATTAATTAGATTAATTTGGTAACGACGTAAGGTTGCGCAATATTTATGTTTTCTCAAATCCATCAACCTGCATCCTGAGCGCTACATGACTGGTTTATGCAAAGCATCACCAAAACAATGTTAAAACATTACATTTAAATATGAAATATTACTTACTTTTAACTAGACTCATTTTTCTTTGATTACATAAAATATTAATTAATTAATTTACATTCTATATATATATGTGTAAGTATCGCCAGATACCACAATGCATGATAAATAACCAATAAAAAAGACAACAAATATTCTTAATCTATGCCTCAAGAGTTTTCTTACAGTATGAGTAAAATAACACAAAAGTAAATGCAATGAAAATAGTTCAGAATTAATTATTTTTAAAATAGTATCGAAACCATTCACTAATACTAGTTCAATTAATTAGTATATTGTCATAAAACATAAATAAAATACTGACAAGTTTCGACAACACAGTTATCATTATACTAGTCGAAACCAGTCTCTTATTATATTTATATTTTATGACAATTTACTGAATAATGAAACTATCAATAGTGTTTATTTTTTAACTACCTTCATTATTTTGTACATTGGGATACAAAGAAAAAAAAGAATGTATTTTATAAAAAATATACAAATTTATTTGTTGACAAATGTTTTTAGAGATGTTTTGAGAAGGATTTCATTATCTTGGGACAGTACTGTTCTGCATTCTCCTTCCACTTCTTGTCATTTTTTGACCATTCGTCCGATCTGATGAAGAGACAGTGGCTAGCGTTAGTCGTACATAGGAGACTGTCGTCTATCCTGGTCACTCCGGCACATCCCGTCCTAGAGTAGTCGCTACTCCCACAGAATTCCGCTATCGACGAGTCGATGACTCTCTCCGAGCTGTTGTTTCTTTTATTATGCATGTCTTTGTTCAGTGTTGAAATCAATTCGTAGATGTAAGGGCTACACTGTTCGGGACAGAATATGATTTCTCTATCGATCATACAGTTAGGTGTGTCCGTGTCTAGTATCTTTCTATTTGTCAGTATTAAATTAGGCGATAATGCCGTTCCTCCGAATTGCCATATCGTTAATACGTTCGCAGCTAAAACCGAAGCGTCGTCATTTTTCCACAAGCCTTCAAACGGAGATGCTTTAATGTAATTCGGTCCGTCAGCTTTGATTTCGTTCAAATTTGAATAACTTCTTTTCAATATTGTTTCGAATCTGCTGGAATCTCTGTAAGTGTTGCCACCGAAGTGCATCAAGTAGATGAGTTTATCCGGGCAGAGTCTAAGAACGGATTCGACAGCGCACGCTTGTATCCTACTCAGCGGTGTTGTCAACGAGTAGAAAAGATTTTCACTTGTATCCTGAATCTGTGTATCAGGGTTTGCAAGTTGCATGACACTTCTTCCTGCAATGTGATTATCTCTATTTGTAGCTCGTTTGCAGAATTCATTCTCTAGTTTTTGAGACATCATCGCATCGTTCAGCTTATGTAGCCTTATAAACCTGTCAACATAATTTAATTTTGTTGATGAAATTACATTTTTTGTTAGTTTTTAAATCTTGATCAAAGATCAACTCAACATTGATCATTACAGGATGAAAGAATTAACCTCTTACACATATCCCTCACTTCTTTCTTTAAAAAATATATATCTTATTATGTCAAATTTAAGTGACTCTGCAGGGATGATTATTAAAAAATATGAATTCTTTAACCATCCCAAGGTTAAAAGTTCTGAAAATGTAAAAGTTAACCGGTAAGCTAAAAATAAATTAGGGACAATACCGCCAAATTAAATTGTTTGTATTTTCCCAAGAGGAAGCAACGTGCAATATCTAAATTGGTATAATGTGTCAAATGTCAGTTTAGATCAGTGTTTCCCAAAACTTTTTTAGCCCCCGGCACACTTTTTACTTTATGCAGAGCCGCCGAGAGCCATCCTGGGCCCTATGTAACAGGTCAACTGGATTTACCGGGGGGTGAGAAAATTACATGTCTGGACAGTACTTATTTACTTGGGTACATACCAATAAGTATGTACCCAAGTAAATAAGGAGCCATAGGGAAAGAGTTTACCTGGGTACATACCATTAATTTATTGAAAAGTATGGGGAAATGAAATAAAATAAATTAATAGACAAACTTAGTGGGGATGTTGAAAAGCACTGGGGCTTTTGTATGGGGTTACGAAGGGAGAAGAAAAGAAAAGAAATAAGGATGTACCCAAGTAAATAAGGCGTTATAGGGATAAAAGTTTAGTTGGGTACATACCCAAGGTATGTACCCAAGTAAATAAGGTGCTATAGGGCAGGAGTTTAGTTGGGTACATACCCATGACAAGTATTTTTATATTAATTTAAAAAGTATTGACAGAAATGACAATGACTTGACAAAGAAATCATTTTTATTACATAATTCATTCTTGAATAAAATAAAATCTGAAAAGTTGGAAAAGTACAATTGCAAAGAGAAAGACATGGATAACCTCAGAGGCATTAATATGAAACAAGCCATATTACTGACTGAAAGGATGACGAAGTGGGAGATGTTTCAATGTTTCCAGCGCAAGTAAAATTATACGGTATCTTTTATATATTTATGTGGAGAAATTGGAGCAATAAAGAAAGATTTAAAATTTAGAAATTTTGTACAATGTACATTGGGACAAAGGAATATCACACTTCTGTAATTTAAAGTTACAATATCTGTTGGCCTAACAATCAAATAAGATAAAGCGACATTTAGTCCAATGAATTTTGGGACAAAGGAACATCACACTTATGTAACAAAAAGTGACATAATCCATTTGTCCAATCATTAAGTTAGTCATAGTATTTTGGGATCAGCGATTTTCTTTAGAGAAGAAAAATTAATGAAGACACTTTTTTAATCTTTAGAAAGAAATATGTAGGTGAGAGAAAGATGAAGATTGACGTACGTTTTATAAATATTTATTAATTTTTTTTAACATAAAATAGCTTGTATTTTTTTATAAAGAAAACCTTATATTTTTCATTAAAATTTTTTTTTTATGATATAAACGCTTGATACAACGCTTGATATAAACGCTCCGAGTTGACCAATGTAAGTCAGCCCTGATGGATTAAAACCAATTCACCTTATTTTTTAGGTGAATTGGAGGTATGTACCCAGGTAAACAAGTGCCGAAACACTTACTAAAAGGTTATTAAATACTTGATCGTATGACCCTTATTATTTAACTATTTAACTTAGACGGTGATTTATTTTAGTTCTTATTATTGGAACCCGTTCTCTGCAGATGATACACTGAGTTATAGGTATATCTCTTCATTTGATGTTGTAGTAAATCCAAGAAAATATGTTTCATGATATTTCCCCACAGTCTACTTTGAATCTCTGTATGAACTAAACTGGGTGCCTACTGTACTTTTTCCAGACAGGAATTATTTTGTACTGAATAGTATGGATTTTAATTTTTTATCCCACGGCACACCTGGCCAGCCTTGCGGCACACAGTTTAGGTAACCTTGGTTTAGATTTTTACTATTGTCTTAGCTATGTGTTATTAGATTTGTTCCAACTCTCCTATTTGTACCTTCCTTTAGGTAGGTTGGAAAAGCTTAGAGGGCGGTACCTACAAAACACAATCCCTAGTTGTTGGAACAGCTTTTATCCATTGCACATGACAATCTCACAGACAGTATACAGCTTTGTTAAAACAATCAACAAACCTAATTTGTATGAATTATATTCTAATTCTCAAACTATATCATTAATAACAATAATAATAATATTTACCTTTCATTTAGAAGGATTGATATTGCTAAGACACTGATCAATATTACGAGAGACACAGCACATATAGCACACCAAATAGCACTTGCAACATAACTCGGCCACTTTCCCAAGACATTGCCGACACCATTACTTATATTAGCAGCTCTTGTCTCTTTTGTACCGTCAATCAATAGCAATCGAACTTTCTCTTGATCACACATATTTCTTTAGACACAACACAATATGATTTCTTTTAAACAAAAATAGGTTGTCAAAAAAGTACATGTCAAAAGAAAAATATTGAATTTTTTCTGTAATACTTTGTTGACATTTCCACTTATATACAATATAAATATAGTTTATAATTACTTTATATTATATTGTTGTTATGACAAATATCTAAATATAAATACCATTATTATGATCTAAAAATAAGAAAAATAAAATATTAATAATTAGAAATTTAATCATTTAAAATAATTCTAAGTTAAAAAGAAAGAACAAATATTATCTAGTTATTGACAAACTAAAATTACTTTTAATCAAGTTTTCTATTTAAGGTCTTCAGGGGTATTAATAAAAACCAACTACGTTTTTTGCGATATTTCGTCCCTACTTTGGGACATAATCAAGCCTGAAAATTTTTTTAATTTTAAATTAGACAAAAATCTTTTACATTTATATTTAGTGTATACATTTATCTAACATAACAAATTAAAAAATAATAATATATAAACAAAATTATCTGATGAAAAAGTTAATAAATATAGTTATAAACCAATAAATTTTGTACTAACAATATTCTTATTTCCATTGTGCATGAATTAAAATTATTTGTCAGTTCATCAATTAAAAAAGTGATACTTCACAAATCCATGTTAAACATGTTTAACATGGACTACATCATAAATTAATTTCTGTGATTGAAACAATTATTAATTTTTCCAATTTTATTTGATTTATTTTCAAGATTGACGAAATTAAGAAGTGGGATTTGTGAAGTATCACTTTTTTAATTGATAAACTGACAAATCATTTTAATTCACGCACAATGGAAATAAGTATATTGTTAGTACAAAATTTATTGGTTTATAACTATATTTATTAACTTTTTCATCAGATAATTTTGTTTATATATTATCATTTTGCTTCCGAGCTTACCGAAGGTAACGGAAGCTATGTGATCGTTCTGAAGAACAAAAATATTTTATATCTCCGATTTCAAAAATTCCAAGACAGAAATCCGTTTCAGACATCAGGGAACATTTTTGGTCCCGTGTCTGTCTGTCGGTCTGTTCAATTTTGCGAACCACCATATCTTAAAAACTACACAACACAAAATACAATGAAATTTGGGTGGTAGGTCATAATTAGCCCATTGTTGGTCCCATATAAGTTTCAACCTTCTGCTCTTATTTGTTTATCTTCCACATGCTCACAAACATACATTTATTTACAGCCATATCTTTAAAAGTAACCATCTGATTTGTATGGAATTTTTATGGTTTGTCGAAAGTAGCCTGCAGATAACACCTGCCTAATTTCAACTTTCTGCGCACTTTAAATCGTGCTAAATTAATAATATGTCTTATACTATAAAGCTGCATGGCTAACTGACTTACTGACTGACATTAATGTTTACCCACTTCCAGAAGAGCTAGAGACTTGCGGTTTGCGCCATTCGAGGCGCAACGTCCATATTGTGAACCAAAATAACTATACAAAGTTTACTTTTCCCTCTTCTTCCCCCCTTAAAAAAATAATAATGGGCGACTTGATTTTTAAGCGTCGTATTAGAAAATAGATAGCACAAGTGGTAACTGATTTTAAAAGATCTACAACTTTAGTCCTATGAGTTTTTGTCGTATCATCATCGGTTGTACCTTAGATTGTGATCATTTTGTTACTTTTTGGTTTTAATTTTATCCATTTTTGTCTTTGAATCATAGTTTCTATAAAAGTTGGCCGATTTTATTTCTGATTGCGGCGATTGAATCTCACACTAATGCTCTTTAAATTAAGTATATTTTATTTCATTAGTTCATCCTACTTGGTGAGAACATGAGAGTAAACTTTTTCCCATGTGCCGTGTCACGTGACCACTTTTTTTGGTTTTTAATATTGTGTCGTATATCATTTTAAAGGCCTTGATATGTACATTAAAGCTATTTTATTTGTTGATTTTTTAAAAATTTTGTACATGTACTTTAGTACCAATTTATAATTTTGTTGTAGGTTAAAGGGTTTAAATACTTTTTTGATACTAGGTTTTTTATTTATATGTATTAATTAGTTAAATGAATGCCCTTTTGTATTGTTTGTTTTTAAAAAATATAATTTTGGTACCTCAGAGTACAGGGGTACAAATGTTAAAGTTAATCTTTTATAATATGATGTATATCGGTGAAAAGCTCTTGCTAATTTTTGTTATATTCTATTTTGTGTTATTTTTAGTTTTGAGGGGGGTAATACAAAAAAAAACTTTTCATACTGCGGTTTCTACGATTTGGTGGCAGTTTTATATTTGATTATCAAATTAATTATATGTGCGCTAACTTTTGGTGCTTGTCGGAGGCTTTGTTTCTCACAACAGTGCCGCGCCATTCCAACTTTTTGATTATTTTTATTGAGGTAGGTTTCTTAATTCGGTCTTTTCTTTGCGAGGAAGCTATGTGCCACATTAATTGGCAGAGTATTTAATTTGTTATGTTAGATAAATGTATACACTAAATATAAATGTAAAAGATTTTTGTCTAATTTAAAATTAAAAAAATTTTAAGGCTTGATAATGTCCCAAAGTAGGGACGAAATATCGCAAAAAACGTAGTTGGTTTTTATTAATACCCCTGAAGACCTTAAATAGAAAACTTGATTGAAAATTAAAGGGGACTGCATCAAAAAATGGATGTTTTATTTTTAGTTTAAATTAAATTTAACTTGGTGCATAGGCTTCCGGGGGTAGACTTATAATAATCAGCTTAGTTTCTCAGTGAAATCCATGCCACAAAGGGGTTGAAGTAAACATCAAGATGCAACACACTCCTAAAGATGCTTCCAGTAGTGGAAGCAAAACGTTGGACTTCAACCCCTTCGTGACACGGATTTCCAACCGGAAAACCAAGCTGTTTATTAAATTAAATTTATTTGATTTGTAATGTTATATTTTTAAAAATTCAACTTTTTTGCTTCCGAGCTTACCGAAGGTAACGGAAGCTATGTGATCGTTCTGAAGAACGAAAAAATTGTATGTCTCCAATTTTAAAAATTCCAAGACAGAAATCCGTTTCAGACTTCTGGGATCATTTTCGGTTCCGTGTCTGTCTGTCAGTCGGTCGGTCTGTCGTTCAATTTTTGAGAACCAACATATCTTAAAAACTACTTGTCAGATTTTAATGAAATTTGGATGGTAGGTCATAATTAGCCCATTGTTGGTCTCATATAAGTTTCAACCTTCTGCGCCTATTTGTTGCTCTTCCACATGCGCACAAACATACATTTATTTACACCTATAGCTTCAAAAGTACGTATTCGATTTGAATGATACTTTTATAGTTTATCGAAAGTTACCCGCAGATAGCCCAAGATTAATATGAATGGTCTGCACTCTTTAACTTTTGCTAAATTGATACTTTAATTCGTGCAAAAACTCAAAACAATTTTAACAGATTAAGAATAAAAAGAGGGAAACAATTAAACCAATTAGACAATAATGGCTTGTAAAACCATAAAATCAATAAAGTACGTGGATAGGATGCGAGGAAGCTATTTTCCACACCAATTGGCAGTCTATTTTTTATATATGTGTGTATGTTTTATATAATATGTATTTAACTTTAATTTTAATAAAATAAAAAAAATGTTTATTGTTTTATTTGTTCTTTTTTGTTTTTTACCACATTATTCTTTTATATGCACTTAAAAATTCTTTGATATACACTTAAAAATTCTTTTATATATACTTAAAAATTCTTTTATATACAATTAAAAATTATTTTATATACACTTAAAAATTCTTTTATGTACACTTAAAAATTCTTTTTTTTATCCACAAAAACCAAGTATTACTTAAAAATTCAAGACACTTTAAAATAAGAGATAAGTTTTTAAAATGAAACATATGCATACACTGTTTACCACTAGACTATCCTATTGTTGACTATCTGCCAAATGAAATAGAAGTAAAAATAAACCACCTCTTTATATTTAATAGTGTTTTTAATGCAGTGCTAGAGAGATTACTTATCTCTTTAAAGAGGTGTTATTTTCTTACTTAGCACTGCTTTATCTAATATTATAGTTATTCCCCCCCCCCCTTGTGTCTTTTTTTTGTATGTCTGCAATTTCTTCTTTTCAATCTTTTTTTTTTTTTCAAATTTATTTGTTTCATGATTTTTCTAACAAAGCACGCCTTGTATTTTTTTAAATAATAGGTCATGTTTAATGATAAAGATTTTATTATTATAATTATTATTTATTTTCAGTTACTTTCTTTTATGTTAATGGGTTTAGTAGATTAGTCTTATCTAATCAATCTTTTAATGGAATATTAATAAATGAAGCAATATTATCAAAAAATTTAAATTAATTGATCAACATTTTTGACAAATACGTTGCAGCAAAAACATTAAACTAAACATTTTTACCTTTATCTTACGTTCTAACCTGACGATTTTAATATAACTTCTTGCACATTGTCTAAAGTACAATTGAAACAGGTATGTAAAATTTCAACCTGATACAAGCAGACATTTTTGAGTAGGGAAGAGATATATTTTATAATATTTTAAATTAGTAGGCCGGGTAGATAGAAAGCAGTCCTATTTCCTACCAACTACAACCATACTCTTTAACTATAAACTAATCATGATTAACTTTTTTCTCAATATTCGAATACATATTTATTGTAAGCTGCTTGCTTTAACCCCTCGTTACACGGGCTGGCGCATTGAGTGCGCCACGGATAAAAAAGTTTCTGTAAATCGCAGATTCACAATGCGAGAATAATAACCCCTCACTTTACCCTACCACTAGAGACCCCTAAAACAGATGAAACAGTCTGCATTGATTATTGCTTCGTTCTGCATTGTTTTTGCTGTGTTTATTTGTCTTAGTGCACTGTATACGCCGCCCGTACCACCATGTCTGGTATAGAGAATTTATGCCTTCCGATCAATATTTTTCGGATTTGCATGAGTTGTCGGATTAGGATGATGGTTGTGAGGAGTTATCTTAGGATTTTGACAACTAATAATAATAAATTAAGGTTGTAAGCCCGATACTAAGTCAGAATGCTGAAGGAGTAATTAGTGATTTTTTATAGTAATTTTTATTTTTATAATTAAAGATATATATATATAATTGAGAAATAAATATGTAATACATTAATTGACTTTTTATTTCAACATTTCCAAAACGCAATCTAGATAATCTGGATTTGAGCTATTTATGGATGGAAAAATGCATTGGCGTATAAAGTACGCCGCCCATGCCTCATTGTTTGTCCACTATAGCCGTGCCACGAAAGGTTAATGATACAAATAATGCTTTTCTTATAATTTTGCCAACGGTACGAACAGTTATTACTTTTAATTTTGTTTCTTTTCTAACTCCGCTATGTATTAGTAGTTAGCAATGTATGCGTACTTAGCAGTGTGATTTATATTTAATGAAAAATGTAAGGAACTTTGTTCCTACCGGGTGCCCCGCGACACCACACGTATTTTTTTTTTTTTTATCAAACATTCATTTTTCCTTTTTGCTTTTGCCGCCGTTGTTTTAATGCTTGCTCACCTGTTTCATGAGTAGAATGCTCTTGGTTCATCTCGTGGTTTAGTGATATTTTAATGTCTTTAAGCTTCACTTAGTATGAATGGTGGTTCTGGCTGGTCTTTATTAGATCTTTCCCTCATAGGTCAAGTTAAATTCCTTTCCTTTATTTTTGTATTAAATTTTGTTAAATATGCTGAATTTTAACTCATTCATAGATTAATGAGTTATATAAAATTAAAAAAAAAAAAATAAACATTTCAAAAAGTTTTTTTTTTATAAAAAATCTTTATTTTAAAAAATAAAAATAAATATTTATATTCTTATATTATAATATTTATACTATTAATAATACATTTATGTACATGAAAAAATGTATATTACATAACAATATTGAAAGAGAAAAAAAAATTAACAAATAGTTTTTAACATAATATTAAATAAAAATGAAAAAGAAGAGAGTCATTGAACTAATATAATAAATAATATGGCTTACATCTTAGTAAAATACTTCAGTCTTGAAATACACAAGAAAATACACAAGAAAATGAGTTAATAAATAATTTCAAGATAAAAAGAACTTTTTATATACTACGTTTTTAAATTGATATACATATTTGAAATAATAATAAATAATATAATCGATAAATAATATAATCGATATTTCCTGTTTTGCTGTCATTCAATGTTTATCTATCACAAATTTGATACCCGTCAAAATGAAGATTGCAAATACTATGGGATATGTCCAAACAAATAAAATAACTTGCGGATTTTTTCCGAACTAACATTCCGTACAGCAAAATTTGCTGAAAACCAATTAAATTCTGCTGAAAGATGGCTAAAAGTATTAAAAAGATGCATTGTAATCATGTTCTGAGCTATGCTAAAAGTTTCAAATGTCTAGCTATTTGGGAAGTTAGTTAGAAATCGATTGCCAGATTTGTACCGGACAAACAAACAAACAAACAAACAAGAAAGCAAGCTAATAAAAACGTAGTAAAATCATTAACTTTATTATAAATACATATTTTTTTTAACTTATTTAATAAATAATTATTATTGGAGTACAAGCTTTAAAATTATTTATTTATTTGGAAATTTTGTGGAACTTGTGGTCAATAAAACTCAAAAGAAATTTTGTGGAAATACTAGAAATGGGGTATTTTTTTGTTTGCTTTCATATTGATTGTTATGATTTTGGTTAAACTGTTATTGTTATGGATACCAAAGTTTGTTTAGTTTAGATTAGTAGAGTACCTGTGTAAAAATATAGTATAGAGGGCGACCTAAATCATATTATTAAACAACTACGACTGTTTTCAATCGGTTTTTGAGATATATATTGTTTTTAAGTTTGTTTTTTTGGTTACTATTTATTGCTAAATATTTTATAAGTAAAAAACAAAGGTAGGTAGACAAAATATGGATTTCACACCATAGATAAGGGCATTCAATTTCCTTTGAAACATACTTGGTTCAGTGAATTAGTATGTATAAATTATAATTAAATAAATTAATAGTTTAGAATAATCAGTTGTGAATAACTGCTTCAAAATTCAGTTGCAAGATTTGACCCGAACATACATACATACAAATATTGCAAGTTAAATAAAAGCTTGTAAAATACTTTCGACTCGTAAAATAAGGCTTAAAACACTTTATCAAAAGGCAGCACTAAGTTTTTTTTATTTTTAAAAGCTGAAATATATAGTAAATGCTTTATAAGTAAATAAAAAATTAATGTGGATAGAAAAATGCAGTTTTCACCATTAAAAGGGTTTTTAAATATCCTTTTGAATCATATTAGATTTTTATAATTTCTAATTAAAAATATTTTTATGGCTGTTTAATAAAAGTTTAAAATACTTCGTCAAAAGGCACTGAAGTTTAAAAAAAAAAACAATTTTCAGAAAGATAAAATATTAAATGGTTTATAGGTAAGAAAAACTAAAGTGGACAGAGAAATGTGGTTTTCACTATTGAGAAGTGTTTTTAAATTTCCTTTTAAAACATACTAGATTAAGGTTAAACTAGGCATCGTGTGGCTCTATCATTGAAGTGGGCCTAATTCAATAAATATTAAATATTTAGAAAATAGTTGATCATGATGAGTTGATTGTGAAAGAGGATGATTGGAATAGAGAGTAGAGGAGTGGGGGAACCACCCGGCTACCCCACTCGCCTTCCTACCCCTATTCACAGACTTGGTCATCTTCTTTTCAACTATTATAAAATGAATCACTTCTCTACACAAAAACTTCTGCTTTTATTAAGTTGAAATTTTACATGCATATTAAAATACAGTAGACGATTTACATGAAGTTTGATTCAAATTAATGTATCAGAGCGTAAGATATTGGTAAAAACGTTTTCTTTATTTAGACATTTAGGTCCAATTTAAAGGATTAAGCGATCTTTATCATTTCTTGTTGCTGATGGTTTTGTTTAAAAAAAAATATTTGTCTCGTTGAATAGATGATATTAGAAACTTGTACCGTCCTAAAATTCCAATTTTAAATTTCAAGAGAGTGTAGAGCGGTAAAAATTGGATGGATAACGCTTGATCACTGAATTTGTTAACCATTTTTCTACCTACCTTAGTTTTTGACTTAAAAAAAGCAATAAAAACAGATGGTCTTTTTTTGAGAAAAAGATTCCCCCAAAAAATAGGTGCTTGTCTTCTAATCCCATGAACTTATGAAGGTGAGTCCTTGCAGTTATAATTTTGAAGAATTTACTTTATTTTTATTTATTTATTCAATTTTGATGTTGATGTACAAAGGTAAAAATACACCCATACAATCTTTTAATTGTCTTTTAACAATTACTGTAAAAATACAAAATTATTAATTAATTTAGATATCTTTGTAAACATCTGCATCTTATAAATAAATGATCAGCTTTGTTATTGTTGTCTGGTTGTCAGCTGAAATGTCAGGTAAGTCACATGTGTTTCTTTGTTGCTTTAGTCGTTGACAGTCAGTCAGTATATGTGTAACAGTCAAAGTATTGTCACAACGTCTACAACTTAGTCTTTACTTACCTCTAGCAAACAAGTAGCTGTGAGTTAGTCTAATATGTACTATTAGTACATATGGCACTGATGGTTAGTCTAATAGGTACTATTCTCAGTCAATATAGTACCTTTCTGTTATCTAAATTAGTAGTTGAGAGAGAGAGTACCGTTTCTTCTACTCTGTTTTCTTAACCCTTTAAGGATTAATGGTTTGCCTGGCAAACCACCCACTTTTGCTCCGAATGGCCCACTACTGTTTTTAGAGTTGCAAATCTTATCTGTGGGATCAAGAATGGCCCCAGAAAATTATTTTTGAAAAAATTCTAGCCCCCCTCCCATTAAAAAACAAATCAATGTTTTTAGGAGGTTTCTAGGAGATGCCACCAATCAATTAGGGATTTGTACTTCTGATGACCTTGAAAAAAATTATATTGCCAGTAAGGTTTGGTGGTTTACATCCTTTACCACCTTAAAGTAGGTGGTTAACGGAATGAACCACCAAACCTCTATGACAACGTAATTTATTAAATTTTCACAACTCAAGCTAAAAATCTGCAAATAACTCGAGAGCGCTAATTATTTATTATAAAAACTCAATATTAAATCAAAACTGGTTGTATAATAAGTATTTTGACAAAAATCCGTTCTAAGAAATTGCTTCTATGAGCCACAATAAAAAAAAAAACTGGAGACATGTCATCCAAAATACACGTGAAGAGATGGTCAGTCAGGTGGTAAACCGCGGAAACCACCAATCCACAGTGCATTTTTTATTTTTTTTTTTGCCTGATCCTTAAAGGGTTAAATGCAGAATTTCATTGTGCTAGAGATTTTATGCGTTTCAATTTGTTGTTAGTTGTGACAGTTCAATTTTAAATTTAAATTTTTTAACTTTAAATTTTTGTTGTAACTTAGTTATTGAAGTCTTTAGCTGTAATTTTCATGTCTGTGGGTAGTCCTTTAGTTACTGCTTGTATCGCCAATATGGAGGATTTTGTTTGTTTCTTTTCACAGTAAAGTCGTACCATAAAATTTGCACCAATGTCAAAAATGTTGAAAACCGGACTTGTTTTTTTTTTCTTGCTAGCTAGAATATTTTGATGCTCTTTTACAATTTTGATTTTTACTGATTCTCACTATCTTCAATTTTTATTTAATTAACAGATCCCAGATTTAATTAACAGAGATCCTGGGTTCGATTCTCCGCCCTGGAAAAGTTATTTTTATGGTAAATTTTGATATAATTTTCAATAATAATTAAACGTAATTACAAAAACTAATAAATGGAAAACATTGGCTATGTAATTATGAACTTGTATATGAGAAAGTTTGTCTGAGTTGTCTCGGACCGATATTTTTGCTTAGTTGTAGTTCTCTAAGCTTACTTAACTGAGTTACCATGAAGAAAAATCCTTACAGTTATGTGAAAAACGCTTCAGTTATTCATCTAGGACATGAAAATTGCACTTTAAATTAGAATCACCCATAAAAGTTTGTAATCTAGTTAGCTTAGTACAGAATTCACTCTTACTAAGTTAACACCCACACTGAAGATGATATTATAAGTCGAAACGCGATTGTGAATTTTAATATAAAATTGTGTTGACAATATTGTTGTATTACTCTCTACCAACCTCTCTACTCATAATTATGAAGTGATACCACAAAATCTCAGTCATAACAACCAATTATTAGTGAAAAAACACGAAAAAAAATTATTTCTCGAAAACCGTTCCGACGATTTTGATTAAAAAATTCTAAAATGTAGTCCATTTAAATACGAATCTAACGATATAAGCCGTTTTCCTGGGAAAAATCTAGTTCTTGAGAAAATAGCTAAAAATGCGGACGGAGAGAGCCGGGTTCGATTCCCCGCCCAGGAGAAATTATTTTTATGATAAATTTTGATGAAATGTTAAATAATAATTAAATGTACATGCGAAAACTAATAAATGGAAAATATTGGCCTAAGTATTTATAAACTTCTATATGAGAAAGTTTGTCTGAGTTGTCTCGGACCGATTTTTCTTAATAGTTATTTAGTCAGTCATATTTATTCTAAAAAATCAAAGGGGAGTAACAATCTAAAGAAGTACTGCTTTTTAAAATATCTAACATTCAATAATAAATTTTATTTTGCAATTCTTACATTGTAAAAAGAAAATATGGGATTTTTAACTAAAAAGAAAAAAAAAATGTTTCAAGCATCCTCAACTACAGGAGCGTGTATACAACACAAAAGCCATTAACAAATAATGCGACGTAGCAAGGCTTACGTACATTAATAGCAACCTTTACGAAACAAGAGCAATTTAATGTTGTGATTATTTATAGATAATTTTTTTCTGTTCAATTGATGCTGTGTGCCATAAGTAATTGATCACCTCTGAACACATTCATTGAATATGCAGATAAATACTTAAATTTGGATCAGGTTTGTTTCTTTTTAATAAAGATAAGGTTTTTCAAAATAATTTGAAGGATAAATTGCAGGAAGGATCAAATAATTATGTATTTAAAAAGGAAAACTTAAAAAGCTCTATTTCCACACAGTTTGATTTGATTAATAGACTGGAAAAGCTTGTAACGACACTTAAGTTATTTTCTTCATCTAGAGATTAAACCACTAATTAAGATTAATAAAAGAGGTAAACAAAAGGAAACTAAAAAACACATGGCTTACTCTTATAGCTTTCGTTGTATTTAAATTTTAAATTTAGGAGCAAAGTCATTATGAGTACAAATTAGTTAAAAGTAAAATAAATAATAATAGTAATAAAAAATATATATTATATGTACAGATCTGTATATATTTTTAATTTTTTTTTTTTTTTAAAGTTTATAATTATAGAGGTACACAATAATAATAAAATAAAATAATAATTTTTCAACTAAACAATTAATGTATTTAAATGAATTAATTTGAGGAAAAAGGTTCAAATTCTTTTAAAATTAAATTAAATTATAAAAATAACACTTAAAAAAAAAAAAAATTGTAGTGATTAAAACAATAAAAATAATTGTTTTTATTATTGTTATTGATTATTAATAATAAAATATTATTGCATAAAGTTAAATCCACAAAATTTTGGTTAATTAAAAAAAAAGTAAGTTTGAAGATATTGAAACGCCCAATATATTTATTTTGTGTCAATTTTTTTGGGTCGAAAACCCCACAAAAAAGCATAATTTTTCCTTACTTTAGACGCATTTTCCAGGAAAACTGTATGTATAGGAGAAATTTTTATTTCAGTTTTGGCTTCAGCACACAAAAATACTCGAAAAAATGATATTTTCATTCTGGTGTTCTTTTTGCAGAACAGTGTAATTAATAGGCTGATGATTAGGAGCATTATTGGATAAGAGAATAAGATGAATTCAGAGTGAACATAGTGCTAATTTTGATAGACACATCTGATCTGCTAGGCCATCTATAAATCAAGGTTGAGACCACGGGTTCAAATCCGGACCCGCACATACCGAAATATTTACGCTAGTCCTTTTTAGTTTTAGTTTTAGTTTAATAAATGTTTTTTCATCTATTTATATAATCGTGTTACGTGTTTTGTTAAATGTTAAATATGAAAATTGTTTGTTTAATATTGTTATTGAACAGAGGTTTCTGGATGTAAGTGAATAAGTGGAAAATTTGTAAATAAAAAAACGACGATACCAAAAAATGGTGGATACAAACTTACTATACTGACAAACATACAAGGCATGAATATGCCCCGGAGAGGGGCGAAATATAGCCATTTTTAAAACAATTTAATTTGTTTATAATTTCAACCCTCTACGACCCACACAAAAGAAGACTATATTAAAAAAAAAGAGGGACACATGGAAAGTTTTTAAAGTTATTTAAAAACACAAGTAATTAAATTTAAAATTTTTAATAATAATTCATGGCTGGATAAAACTAAATTTAAACAAATGGATTTCAAGCTTATTTAAAATTTAAAAAAAAATATATATTTCCTTGTAGATTACAAATCTTCAGTCTTTAAGGTAATAAAGACTGTAGATTTAGTATCCATATAAGAATTAAAAATATATAAAGGTTATTTCTACAACTTTATTATACTTAAAATGATTTCATACTATTAAATTATTATTATAAAAAATGTAAATTTGAAATAAATTTTTTACTTTCTAATTATCAAAAATCAAGAAATGGTTTATTATTATAATTATTTTTATTTTAGATGTTAAATTCTGCAGTTATTAGTTGTTATAATTTTTGTAATGTTATTAGTATTATTTCTACAAAAAAGAAAACTATTTCAAAATATAATTTTTTTTCATAAATTTTAATATGCTTAAAATTTATTCTTTGTATTATTAAGTTAACATATAAGTATAGTAATTTAAATCTCTCTCTAAAAAAAAAAGAAAGTTTTTTCTAAAAAGTAGTTTTCTATTTTTAATTATTCAAACTAGGTGAAAGACTGATTTCAAAATGAGATATTGGCAATATTTCAAAGGTCAAATCCTATTTATAAATTGTGTACACTTATATTATATTATTAAGAATTTATGTTTAATTAATTTAATAAATAAGTATTTAAGGTCATGCAATTTATTTTTGTTTGTTGATATAAAATAAGGTCAATTTAAGTTCACAAATTTTAACTTCTGAAATCAAAGGTTTTAAACCAGTTTAAAATTTAAATTTGTTTGGAGAAAATTATGTGTAATTTAAACCTAGATATAATCATAATTTAATTTAAAATTCAGATAAAACTTATTTGGTGTATATAGGCCGTAAAATATTAACATCTAAGTAAATTTTCTTCAAGTTAATTAGTTAAGTTAATCAGGGTTTAAAAGAAACAACAAATAAAATAACGATAAAAAAAGAACAATGTGACCAACATGCGAAAATAACTCTCTCTAATGGTTTTTTTTTTATAATATCTCAAAAACACCAAATTCGAAGATACAAAAACTCATTGTATTATGTGTCAACATTGGTGAAATAAATAAATAAATGAGTTAAAGGTTTTTTTTGGGGGGTAAAAAGGTGCAATTAGGCAAATACAGGTTAAGTACATTCAGGCTAAGTTCCATTGTTTTTTTCTTTTACATTAAAATGATCAATTTTAACTGATCAAGTAAGTTCCACAAAATATAGCTAGAAATTGCTAACTTCAAATTTTTAGAACAAATGAGGAGCCTAGTATCAAAGACGGACATTTTTTCCGAATTTCAGTTATCGATTGTTTCTTATAGATTTTTGGCTGCTGCATCAGATTCTGCTATCCATTTGCATAAAAAACGACCAGAAAAGGGGTAAAAATGCAAAAATATTTGTAATTTTGTTTCAAATACGGACAAGTCAACACACAATTTGCTTCAAAAGTGGACATAACCGAAACAGCCGATCAGGAGGCTGCATTTTACTAACTCGTTCCTATGATGCACTGCGGGCTTTAGCATCTGAATACCTACTCCTACCATTTTGTCATTGTTTAGAAAAATGATACCCCGAGGGGAAATCGAGAAATCAATTTTAGCTCTAAATTTGGGGGCACTACTCCCTAAGAACTATGAAAAAAAAAAAAAAAAAAAAAATCATTTTTTCCAATATTATATATATATATATATATATATATATATATATATATATATATATATATATATAACCATTATTTTTTTTTTCAACGTCGTTTTGCTTCAAAAATGGACAAACCTTGTTTTTTTTTTTTCAAAAGCGGACAACTCCACTTTTTAACTCCATTTAGGAGATAAAATATCAAAGAAATTCACGTTTTCAGTAGTTCTAACTAGTTTTGAGTCTATTAAGAATCTACAGAAAAAAAAGCATTACTCGAGCACCTGTAGAATTTAAGGGCACCTCAATAACAAGACTGTTTCCCTAATCCCCTTGAGATTGCCATAACACATAATGTTAAATTAACCTCTATAACACGACTATTATTATCCAAACAACCTCAATAACACGGTTTTTTTTTTTCAATTCACAACTTAACTCAGAACCTCTATAACAAGTCGTTTTGAGAAGTCAACCTCGATATCGCAACTATACAGGAATGGGTCGACCTTGAACAAGTCTAGACTTGAAAACCCCGTCCATTAACCTCGATAACACGACTGATAGCCAAAATAACCTTGATAACACGACCCTCAACAAAGAGCACCTCGATAACAAGACTGTTTCCCTAATCCCCTTGAGACACTTCTTATCGAGGTTCTACTGTATTAGTAATTTTTTATAGTAAATATTTTTACCTCACAGTTAAATCAACACACAACGCAAATTTTTATTGGTGTGGAACCCAACAACTAAAGAGAGGCCTGGAATCTCCATTTAATAACAACAATCTATCACTACCATCTTTTGGGAGCAATTATATCATTAAAATATAATTTTAGAATAGCTCATTAAAACCATTATGAAACCTAATAAATACCAATAATGGACCTCCATCCTTTGAGCATCCAAGCTAAAGATATAAGGAGGTGAAAACATTAAAGTGTTTTTGTGATTGAAGTATTATTTTAAAAATATTAATATATTGTTTTTATAAAAAATCTTTGGCTGAGAGAACCCTTCAAAAATTTGAATAATTTTTAATTGCTTTTCTTAATAAGTTCATTCAATTAGACCATTAAATATTAAAGATGCTGCCAAAAGATGTAGAATATTATATACTATCTTTCAATTGAGGCGTTAATAGCCAGAATAGTATATCCTTATTTCACTAATGAGGGCAAGCTTGCTTTCTTAGAGGAGGTTCTCTTACCTTAGACAGGTATCTTGGATACTTGCTTCTCAGCATAATTCCAGGGTGGGGATTTTTTTCTTTTGATACTACTTGACAGAGCGGACCTTGGCAACACTGTTTTTAGCAACCTGCCTGCCTATCACATCACTGTTATCAGAAATAGTTTTTTTTTTTTTTTTTTTTTTTTTACTAATTGTCCAAGGTAAGAGAATCTTCACTATTTTGTATGGTTAGGAAAAATATTGACACTGAAGTAATGGCTTTAAGAAAACACTTCTAAAATTGTCAGTTGCTGAAATTTTTGTTATTTTTTAAATTTTTTTTTAATAATGGTATTTTTTTTGTAAGGTCGATGGGTATATCTAGAAGTTAAATTAAGCTATAAAGTTAGATAAAAACTAAATATTAATAATAGTTCTTAAGTAATCGGTAAAAATAGCCAAGACAAACAGTAAAAAATAGATTTTTTTTATTGCATATCCTTTATAAAATGTCTAATCAATATAAAAAAAAATGACAAATTAAAAAGTTCAAGCCTGATATTAGTCTTAAATTTAAATAATAAGTTTCCAAAAGATCCCTAGAAAAAAGAATACAAGAAATTTTATTGTATATTTGTTCTAAAGTGGTCTCATATGCCTAGAAAGTATGAAATTCAAAGAAGATTGGGACAAGTTTAAGAAAAATCAAATGTCTGTACTTTAGAAGAAAAAGAGTCAATGTCCATAATTTTTTTTATTTACTGTAAAAATTGGAATAGAAGGACCCCTTGATTTTAAGTCCCACTTAGGTTTAACACTTTAAAATTGGGGAAAATATTATATATGCATCAAATTTAAGCCGAACTCTAATTTTGCATAATCAAAATTTAAATTATTTAGGGGTCTACTATTTTCTCTATATACCATTATTGTAATTATACCCACCTTATACATGTTTTGTTTTTTTTTTAAAACAAATGAAACTAAAATTTGAATAAAAAAAAATCGGTCCGAGACAACTCAGACAAACTTTCTCATATACGAGTTCATAATTATTTAGCCCAGTGTTTTCCATTTATTAGTTTTCATATGTAAATTGAATTATTATTGAGCATTTCATTAAAATTTATCATAAAAATAACTTCTCCCGGGCGGGGAATCGAACCCGGGCTCACTCGGTCCGCGTTTTAAGCTTTTTTCTCAGGAACTAGATTTTTCCCGGGAAAACAGCTTACATCGTTGGATTCGTATTTAAATGGACTATATTTTAGAATTTTTTAATCAAAATCGTCGGACATGTTTTCGAGGAATAATTTTTTTCACGTTTTTTCAGAGTTTTTGGGGGGTAGCGCCCCTAAATTTGGAGCTCGCCTCAGGGTATGATTTTTCTGAACATGTATGCCAAATTTCTTCAAAATCGGCCCAGTAGTTTAGGCTCCAGGCGTCTGCACAGACGACAGACAGACATTTTTTAAAAACCACTTACTTTTTTGAACTCAGGGGACCTCAAAACGTGTAAATCCCTCAAAATCGAATTTTCGCACCATCACAATACTTTCTCTTCATATGAGAAAGAAAAAAAAATATGGTTCTCTATAATAAAAAAAAAATATTCATGCTTTAAAAATTGTGTCAGAACATTGTTCTTATTTTTAACAAGGCATAGTCAAAGAACAGATTAATAAAAATTAAAATTGTAAATTTAAATATCTCTTTGGTCAACATCCAATATAACTATCATACCTATTATTTAACTGGACAATGACTCTCTCTCATATTATACACACACACACACACATATATATATATATATATATATATATATATATATATATATATATATATATATATATATATATATATATATATTATTTTTTATCTAAACAATATTTGTGCAAAAGGATGTTTTCATGGTTCGTTTTATCTTTTTATTACTTGTAATTTTTAAATTGCTATGGTAGAATAAATAATCTATAAAAAAACAAACTTATTATCCTTCCAATATTATAACTATGATTGTCATAATTTAGTTTATTTAATGATCTAGATTAAAGCATGCATTGACTTTTCTTGTTCCTTAATTATCTAAATTTAGTCGCCATTCAAAACAATAATACGTAAAATAAAAGATAAATTATCCATGTCTTGCATCTCTTTTAAATTAAGTTCAGAATTGTAAAAAAAAAACTTTACCTCTATAATAATAATAATAATAATAAATAATAAATATAAAAAAAAAAATTAAATTCATTAATATTTATTATTGTAATTTAACGCCAAAACTTGTACAATTCATCTATACAATATAAAAATAGTACAATGTACACAATAAAATAATTTTTTTTTGTACACTGACTTTATACAGAATTATATTTTATTTATAGCTTTTTCTTAGAAAAAAAGTAAAAGAAACAGTAATAAAAAATATTATGATATATATAAAAAAAAATAAAAGAAATTAACAGTAAACTATCAAAGAAAAAGGGAAAATATACGAAATATTGATTTCTTTTATAAACTATAATAATTTAGTTCTCTGCTTTTTTTTTTAAATAATTTTATTTTCTTTAAATTAAGTAATTAATATATATATTTATAAAAAAAAAGGAAAAAAAATAATTCTATACAAAAACTATTATTAGCATTAATATAAACAAGAGGGGGGAAAGAAATAAACAAAATTACATCACATTTTGAGGGATTTGCTTTTTTTGCTTTTATAAACATTTTTTAAACGTAGACTGTACAATTATGTACAAAGAGAATTATGAAAAAAATAAAGAATAATAATTAAGAAGTTATTTACAAGATTTTTTTGGGGGGGTTGGAGGGGGAGAGGGGAATTGACAGTCTTAAGAAGTGAACTTTCAAGTGTAGAAAGTCTAAGGGGAGAGATGTGAATTTCACTGGTAGTAACGAGGCGGTTGTATCCTAAGGTCTATATCAGACATGTTGGGCATTCCGTAGGACGGTTGTTGTTGTGGGGGTAGCAGGCCGAGTCTGAAGTCGTTGTCTTGATGGGACTGTTGATCTGGGAAGGGTTGTGTGTTGAAGGGCTGGCTGAAGGGTGGTCGAGGTCCTCCGAACCCTGGCGGAACCAAGTTAGGAAGGAAGGGCGGAGGAGGTTGCGACGTGTTGATGCAATTAGAAGCTTGATTTCTTCTTCTAGGGTCGTTTGAAACACCTCCTCTGTTCCTTGGATCTCTCGATGCAACCATCTAGAACACAATTAAAAGAAATTCATATCATTAAATATTTCTACAATACATTCGGATACAACGTAATTTGATGATTCCAGAAAAAAAAAAAAAATAGGTCAAGTGTGTGCTAGTCAGCACACAGCGAGGGTCCGTAGGCCACACTATATAGTGTTTAACTGTAAAGTGTATAAACAGTGTTTTTTTAAAAATGCTAAAATGCTTACTTTGAACCATTCTAAGGGTCTGATATTCTCAAAACACACTCTGATAAAGAATTTTTTTTTTTGCTACTGAACCGGACTAAAACCATATAAATACATCGAAAAGACCATAATTATAAAAAAACGTATTTTGTCAATAAAAAATAAAATAATATTTTTTTTTGAAAATTCAAAAAAGTGGTATCTTTACTTTTGGTCGAAGAATGTTCAGGAATTGTTTCACATTTTTTGCACTTCACATAAGCGAGATAGAAGGGGGGGGACACGTTTCACACCCACATCAAACTTGCCTACGCTCGCCCTATCAAAGTTATATCCAAAGAATTATATATTTTTGTTATCAGCTCGACGTACCCTTTCATATGATACCCCTTACGGTGTCGAAAAAAAAATAAAAAAAATTTTAACCCTTAAGTTTTTTTACCCTAATTTTGTTGAAAAATATTTTTTTTAAGTCGCTATATTTTTAAAATATGTCGGCAGGTACAAGACACATACATGCCAAATTTCAAAGTGATCGGACGAAAGGTGTAGCCGTGAGAGCACGCGAGAGGACGGACGGACAGACACACGCAGGAAAATATAAGGGTCCTTGGTTTTGCCTACGGACCCTAAAAATGTCTTATACATAAATTTCGTTTTATAGATTATTTTTTTAAGGGAAAAATTGAGTGTTCCTCAGATTGCCTCAGAGGAAGATTTTCATCCCATACCATTTTCAATTACTGCAGAACTGTTTTATCTACGTCTTCATACTTAGGACCTTTAGATTTTTTTTTTCAAAAATCTCTACTTGTTTCTTATAGTTTAAGTATTGAACCCCAGTTTTTCAAAATTTTAGATACTGAAATCGGCGCAATTTTATATTTACGGGATACTTTTTTGTTCTTCATTCCTTTGTCTAGGTATTTTAATATATTAGGTAATTTTTCCTGAAAGTGATGATTTTCTCTTCTTAGACGTTTGTTCAGTGAATAAATTACGCTGTAAAAAGTCAAGAGCTTTATAAACGTCGGAACCGAATTCTAAACTGAGACTGAGAGATTTCTCTTCTTTGTGCAAAGATGAATCTGATTCCACTTAAACTAGTGAAGGTAGAATATGCAAAGTTATTAATTCTAAAGCAAGAAACTCCTTAAAATGGCTCTTAGAAAATAAAGGAAGTTTATCGGACAGGTCTTTATCCTTTTTTTTTTGTAAATTATTTTCGTTCAATAGAAACACATTAATATGGAGAATTTGTGGTGACAAAAAATATTTGTAACATAGAAATTGTTGTTACAGGGAGGTCCAACTGTATCTGCATTTCAACAGTCCAAAAAGACAAATTTTCCTGGCAACCTATCAATTTGTTTCTAGTAATGATTAAAGTAAAATGTACTTTCAGGACCCTAGCAATAATATACTGGCAATTTTTTAAAATAATTTTAATATTATAATAGTTGTTATTGTGTGGATCTGTAAAAAGTAAATACTTTCTTAAGACAACAAAATCAAATATGTAAGATACTTTACTGCAAAAATAGCAACAAATCTATAATAGATAAATTAAGATTTAAACTAAAGTTTTATATACGTAATAGGATAGCTAAGAGGTGTAATAATAGACGTAATTAATTTTATCTACGATTGTTACGAAATATAAACATTGTATCTCTGTTTAGATGCGTAGAAAGTGATTCTTTACGTACTTGTATTCATTGCGCATACGCGTCTCATAGTTCTGAAAAATTCCTCTTCTTTACCACGATAGCGTGGTAAATAAGAGGAATTCTTCAGCTTTACGCACAATTAGCGAGTTTGTTTACATTTAACAAAACTAATTTGCTATTCTTTTATTAAAGTAACTGTTTATATCGAGATTTTAGTGAAAAACAATGCGTGAATCAAGAGACTTTGACGAAAATGTAGAGAATAATACTCCTCCAAAAATAATTAATTCGGCAAAAAATACAACTCAAGAATTAATGCCATCTTTATCAAGAGAGAGATACAAACTTACATACAGCAAGTTATTTTTTTCTGTATTTATTATTTAAATCTAACAATCGTAGACAACGGTACGCAACTCGTGCGAAAACGGCATTTTGCATTGCTCGTGTGGTTTTACTACCCTCGCTGTCGCTCAGGAGCAAACTCCACACTCGCATGCAAAATGCAACTTTCCGCACTCGACACGTAATGTACTATTACATATGAGACGTTTCAACCCTATTAAAGGTCATCTTCTGTCAATATTTTATTCATAAATCCATCAGTTTTTTGTCATTAATCCTTTAGTGGTTACTTAAAATTAGAAACTGTCTCCGTAAGAGAGAGTCAAATATAATCGAAATAGTAAAATTAAATTTATTAAATTAAATTAATTCACATTTTATGTCACTCAGTTAGATATGAGTTATTTTAATTTTACTATTTTGATTATATATGACGCTCTAATTTTATGCAAACACTAAAGGATTAATGATAATTAGTAAAATATTGACAGAAGATGACCTTTAATAGGGTCGAGGGTGTCTTGGACTCTACCGTTAATTTGAAATATTGCCTTTATAAAATGTCCCATCCTAAATCCACTTGGCTTAATATCATTTAGATGTTTTGTTAAGAATCAAATACTTGGCTCACCTTCCTTTCTTTCACCTCCTCAAGTAAGCATGCGAATAAATAATTCTTTTAATACTCATGTATTAATAGTGTATCACAATTATACTATTTTTTGGCAAAGTATGTTTTTTAAACCAACATATTTTGACTTTAAAAAAAAAAGTAGTAATTAACCAACATGGAAAAATAAAAGTTAGATTTTCTTCTGCTTCAAAGGTATGTTAGTATATGTTGTTTTTTAATTAATTGTATTTTGTGTGAAGGATTTATTATTGGTTAATGTTTTAAATGTATGCTGTAATTATAGTATTTTACCTCTTCAGTTCTGGTTGGTGGAGGGAGTTGGTTGCATTGTGGTGGTGACATCGGGGTGCTGGGTTGAGGTGGAGACATGAGTCTGGTCGAACCTGTCGGCATGGCCTGCGCCACCACCAACTGACTCTGGGCAAGGACCTGCGCAGTCGCGTACTTCCTCAGTCTCGGGTCATTCGCACATGTCTAAAAACAGATAAAAGTAAACAAAAATATTTTAGTTTAATTCAATTTCAACTCAAAGTGTTTGAGATTAACCCTTTCACTGATATGGACAAGTTGATTTGATTGGCAGTGAAGTGCTGGGGGACTATAAAGAATTAAACTAGAAGGAGCCTGCTTGTATCTCAAGTATGTTATACCAACCTTTATGATGAAAGGGTTAAGAGCTAAAGATAATTAAAGTAAAGGTGGGGACACACTAGATTATTCGCCCCCAAATGAGCATGCGTTCGCCCTGACTTGCTTAGAAATGGACAGGGCGAGCCAAACTAAAAAAAACACATGCTCATTCGTGGTGAATGCTCAAGTGTGTCCTCGCCTTAAGGATTACTTAAAGTTAAGAAAGGGGTATCAAATGTGAAGGTTTCTGAAATCTAAGCCATAATCTCAGAGTAAGGAAAGGGCTACTAGAGGGAACAATCCGATTTGAAAAGTTTTTAATTATTTCTCTCCCCCGATACTAAATTTCTCTAGTGAGCTTAAACCGAACTAAAGTGGCCGTGTGAAGTAAAATATAAATAAAACCCTTCAGTCGCAGCACTTATCTACTACTTATTATAGGCTTTACTCATCTGATATAATTTTAAATTAAAAGTAAAGAAAAATTATTCAAAATATCAAGGCCGAAAGGAATAGTCACTGATTATTACCTTTCTCATGTAATACACTGCCAACAAAACATATATCATTAACGCTTATAAAATGTAAAATTATGTAGTTGTGTTAATCAATAAAAGATAAAAAAATATCAAAGAAGTAAGAGGTAAATCTGATGTGACTGCTTTAAGAAGATGACTTTGTTTTATACAAGACAGGTTTTTTTGTCCAGGAACTGTAATATGTTTATTAATGATGTTATTGCCGCTAGATAATTAAAGTAAAGTAATCAGGTTAACAACAAAAATTAAAGGGCACTTCTTTAGACTGTTACTCCCCTTACAAAAACAGAAGTGAAATATTCCTTTGTCCCAAAGTACTTTGGACTAAACATCCCTTTGTCTTAATAGTAACATTGTCAAAGTCATTTTAATTCCAAAAAGACAGAGGGGAGTAACAATTTAAAGAAGTACCAATTAAAGTATATTTATATAAAAAAAAACAATGAAAATTAAATATTTTAAGAAAATATCACTTATAATTATTAGCTGATAATAAATATCAAATTTTTATCGGGATATCAATATTGTTTTTATCAAACTGCCACTTGAGAGTGCTAGTATCGGGGGAGAGTATAATGAACCACTTTTTGATATCCAGATTATACAGTAATGTTCCCTCTACACCTTCCTTACTCTGAGGCCACAATAAACCCAGAAGGGATATCTGCAGATAGCCAGTGGTCTGCCTTCCCCATATAACGTCTTAGATGTATTCTTTCAATTCTAGAGGCATCCGCAGGGATGAACCATCGTTACTCTCTGATAAAAGTGATGTAGACTGGAAGTGTATTATTCGAGATACAGTGAAGTTTATACCACTGTCCAGGGTCTAAGAGTAGACTTGATGCTTTTTGCATCTAGGGAAGACCTGGAGGAAGAGAGTAGGGGAGAGTCGGACAAAACCGGGTAGGCGGGTAAAACCGGGTACCTCAATATTTCCCTGATTAGTGCTTTTATCTACCGGTAAACAATAAAGCTATTAGCGGTAGCCATTCTGTGCAGCTGGAAAGAAAAACAGTATCGGTGCCACGTATTTTCATACTCAGAATGCTTTTTTTAAGTTTTTAGTAAAAATGTTTTTAATGTCGTTACATTTGTCTAGTGAGTTTCAATTGCTATAACATTTTCTCAAGAAAGAGGTAACTGCACACTTCAATTAAGCATATTTTACTGGATATTTTCACTCTCTTTTCATACGCCTAGAGGGACCCCTAACCTACTTACGCCATATTGAACTCAACAAGTAACTGTTGGGCTAAACCGGGTACCAAGGTGCGGGGCAAAACAGGGTAGCCGGTTTTGCCCTCCACTTTAGGGAAATTATGTAAAATTTATTCAGATAAAGACAGCTCTGAGGAAGCTTGCATACTTTGCTCAATCTCAATCAAAAGAAGAGTGGATTCAATGTATTTCCTGTCACAGTTGGGCTTATATGAGGGTTGTACTAATAACATTCTCTTGTGGGCGAAATTTGTCCTTAGCTGAGTTGCCTTAAGTTTTTGTTTTTTTAGTTTGCCTTTTATAAATCAGTTTTAAGGATTTTTTTTCGAACAATACTTTATATGTCGACTTTATAAGTCAATTTTATGTCTAATTAAACTGTTTGCCATAACGATTTTAAAATTTAGAGTTGTTTTGCATTGATTTAAATAAGGACCCAGTGGGGTAAAACCGGGTTTTTGTACTTGGTGATTAAAAAAAAACCGTAAAAAAATATTGTGTTAATTTTGATGCAACAAAATAATAATATGGTATTAATAAATGAATAAGGCAACTGATAAACTTAGTTTTGTTGATCTGTTACTAATACAAATGATTCTATCACAGATTACAGTTTAGGTACACGGTTTTGTCCGACTCTCCCCTATCTTCTCATGGTCTAGAATTGGTCCCTGTGTAAGTAGGAATATAAATGCGGTGATTACAAGTTTTAAACAGCTTAAACCAATCTTCCCAGTTGAAATTTAAAGAGCTTCTTTTTAATATTTATGGTCTCTCAAATAGTACTGCTGATTTCCAATTGTTCTTAACAGCCCTTTATAAGAACCTACACAACTGGCTGATGTACAACTTTCTACAGCAGCAGGGATTCCCTTATACTTATTTAATTTAAAAGGTAGGACTTTAAGAGATTAAAGGTTCAGATTAGACTACTTATACATGTCTTGAATAAGTTGTGTTTGTTTACCTGTGGATTTGACCTGGTCGCGATAGAAGCATAATCAGGTTTAAGCGGTTTGACGCTTATCATTTTATATTCGATGGGAGGGCCGCTGTTTATCGAGGCAGCTATCTCGTTAGCAGCTTGGTGTAAGGGTGCAGGTTTGAAAGGCAGTCTTCTCAGGTCCACATCTGAAGAATCGGACTGAGACTGTGGAGGTGGGTCACTCAATCTCAGGTCTAGATCTGCCTGTGTTAGAAGAACCGGAGCGGGTAGTGAAGCTTTACTAGACTTCCTATCGCTAACCACTTCCTGATTCCTCAGTCTTGGATCTCGGAACCTAGCAATAAAAAATAAAAATAATCATAAGCAACATTAAAAGTAATACTATACATGTTTAAGGGTTTAATCATATTTAATGAGGACTTTCAGTTAGTATTAAGCAATTGTTCCTCTTTATTTTTCAAACTAGCAACACATTCTATTAAACGAGCAACTTCAAAAATATACTTTTTGAATATTTATTTATTTAAATATAACTTTGTTAAATGCACCCAAGTAAGGTGGTTAGAGATATGTATAAGTATTGCCCATGTTAATAAGTAGAACTAATTGACACCTTTCAGGTGTCTTCAAGTGAACTCTATCCAAAGACTACTAATAACACATTTTTTTAAAGAAACAAGCGACAATCCCACTTCAATAAAACTGCAGTAACATTATTGGAGTGAAACTTAGTAGTAGTAGTATTAGAGTAAATTGGCTAGCATGAAACAAAATTGCATGTAACAAAGTTTATGATTTGAGACTGTGTAAGTGAAAGATTTTTAGGGTCCGTAGGCAAAACCAAGGACCCTTATATTTTCCTGCGTGTGTCTGTCCGTCTGTCCTCTCGCGTGCTCTCACGGCTACACCTTTCGTCCGATCACTTTGAAATTTGGCATGTATGTGTCTTGTACCTGCCCACATATTTTAAAAATATAGCGACTAAAAAAAAATTTTTAAAAAAATTAGGGTAAAAAAAACTTAAGGGTTAAATTTTTTTAATTTTTTTTCGACACCGTGAGGGGTATCATATGAAAGGGTACGTCGAGCTGATTACAAAAATATATAATTCTTTGGTTATAACTTTGATAGGGCGGGCGTAAGTTTGAAGTGGGTGTGAAACGTGTCCCCCCCCCCTCTATCTCGCTTATGTGAAGTGCAAAAAATCTGAAAAAATTCCTGAACATTCTTCGACCAAAAGTAAAGATTTTGGAAATTTCGAAAAAAATATTATTTTATTTTTTATTGACAAAATACGCTTTTTTATAATTATGGTCTTTTCGATGTATTTATATGGTTGTAGTCCGGTTTTGAGAATATCAGACCCTTAGAATGGTTCAAAGTAAGCTTTTTAGCATTTTAAAAGAACACTGTTTATACACTTTACAGTTAAACACTATATAGTGTGGCCTACGGACCCTCGCTGTGTGCTGACTAGCACACACTTGACCTGTTTATTTATAGGTAAATTAACTGCCGGCTTAAGACAGCAGTTGATTTAATACCTGTAAAAAATCCTCATCACTAGATACCTATAAAAAAATCTTTCACTTGGACGAGTCTCGACCCACCGACCTCTGATTCAGCAGGCATAAGTGCTAACCATTACACCACATAGGTAGATGATTTTTTGATACTCAGAATTTGTATATTAGCGTAATATTATATACATTATAATAATATAATATATATAAATGATGTTTTCATATTTTTTCTTCATAATTTGCTAAAATGATATGAAAATACTTTATTTTTCAATTAAATTCCACATAAGCATTTCTTAATCCTGAAATAATAAAATAGTCAACAAATGCAAAGAGAGCAATGCATAAAACCAACTGTTTCTAGAACTTAAGTTTCACTTTTAATGCGTGAGAGTCTCACTCATATTTTTTTGAGTTGTTATTATTGCAGAAAAGAGCTTTAGTGTGCCAACAACTGGCCCATTCCTAAAAATTGTCTAGCTTACCCTACTTATTGACTATTAAAACCTCCTCACTCAAGTGTAACCCTTTTCTAATGTACCTAATAATCAAAGTTTTCTCATGTTGACCCCCATGATCACCCAGTGTGCATTGTTATAAGCAGAATATAAAATGAAAATACACAAGAAACAAACCTTCTTTCATCTTGAGCTGGTGGATTGTGCTGTGGGGAACTTGATGGAGATTCGAGGGATCTCGGTTTTCCAGTTGGGCTGCTCATCGGTCCGGGACTACTCATCGGTCCACTGGGTCCACCAAGACTTCCCATCGGTCCACCTGGACTATCGTTCTTTTTCTGAATGGATTCTCGAACAGTCGACAGGATTTTGGTTACAGCACTGAGATCAATGTTGTCGAACATCTGTCGAAACAAAATAAATATATTAAAATAACAGATTAAATTAGATAAATAGTTTAACTCTTATCTTATATGTTATAAAGAAGCTAGATTTTCTAGATAACACCACATCTTGAAGGATACAAACCGTTCAAAGCAACAGTTTAAATGCCCCCTAGGAAATTTTATTTATCTCCAGTAGGGAGACAAGTTATGATTTTAGATTAGTTTAGAGGGACTAAAGTAAGTCTTTTCCTCCCTGAACTCAAAAAGTAGGTTGAAAAAGTAAGGATTGCCAACTTAATTATTTTATAAATAGTAGAAAATGAATGGCTAACGTAATGAAGTTAATGAAATCAGGTTGGTGACACTACATTTTCGACCTTGTTTATCTTTGTTTATAACCTGCATCTACATAACCTTCTATTTGTTTTCAATATTGAATCTCTTATATCTGCTATTAAAAGTGCTAATAATTATTGTTATATATTAAAATAATAAATAAAAACAGTTCAATGGATGGAAATGTGTATTTTCTGCCTACTGGAGATAAAATATTGTATGTACCTCGTGAGTAAAGTGCCATTATTCCCCTCGCGATAATTATCTCCCTCGGCTTCGCCTTGGGATTTAACGACCATGGTTCCTTTGGCTTTGCCTCAAGAACTAACTTTTTCGCTCAGGGAATAATGACTTACTTTACTTCCCTAGGTGCATAAATAACTATATATTGAGCAATAATATAGAAGAATTCCTTTCTACCTTCTAAAAAAGTATTTCAATCAGAATAAAAATTACAAGACAATACATACGGCACTTAAACATTCTAAGAAATCTTAAAAACAAGTTTTAAGTGGTATTAACTTACATGGGACACCGGAACCATGCTCTGGTGTGGTGGCATCATACCACCCATGAGTGGTAAGGGAGGTGGAGGACACTGGTTGTTCATCATGGGAGGTGGCTGCATCATCGGTGGTTGTATCGGTGCATTCATCAGAGGTACAGGCGGTTGCATCTGATTGAGCCCAGGTACATTTTGGAATATCGTGTTCAAGGGGTTGTTAGAGTTGTTTTCCTCGTCAGACGAGTACCAGTTCTCTTCTTTGAATTCTTCGTCTCTCTGATTGTCGTCTCTCTGAAATAACAAGTTAATATCACATCTTAACATATAATCACGTCTTACAAATATATTTTGCCAACTCAATTCTCATGGAGAATGTAAAGAGTTTTTATGAAGAAAGCGCTTTCACAAAGAAAACACTTAACAAAGAAGTACAATACAATTATCAGAAAAGATTGTATTGACAATTTTTAGTGTTTTCAGTGAAAACACTATTAAGAATTTAGTGTGTTCAGCGAGAACATTAAATTTTAAATTAAATTCATAGCTTTCATTAAAACATTTGCTCTATTTTCTATGAGATCTAAGTTAAATGAAGGAAGCCATTGACACTTACATGTCTGTCATCAGATTTCTTATTGTGTTGCTGTATCCTCATGAACAGTTTCCTCTGAGTCTTGGGCAGGTTGGCTGGTATGGCATTGTCTTGTTCTTCCTCGTCACGATATTCTGATAAAAAAATTAAATAAATTATTTTAATTAACACTTATAACAAAATTAACATGTCAAAATCCTCTTATCCCCTTCTATTTATTTATAACCCCAGTGTAAATTTAGAAGTTTCAGCGGACAGTAATGTTTTAAAAATAGACTGCCAATTGGTGTGGCACATAGCTTCCTCGCATCCTATCCTCGTACTTTATTGATTTATTAAGCCATTATTGTCTAATTGGTTTAATTGTTTCCCCCGTTTTTTCTTTTAATCTGTCAAAATTGTTTTGAGTTTTTACACGAATTAAAGTATCAATTTAGCAAAAATTAAAGAGCGCAGACGGTTCAAATTAATCTGGGGCTATCTGCAGGTAACTTTCTACACACTATAAAAGTTTCATTGAAATCGAATGAGTACTTTTGAAGCTATAGGTGTAAATAAATGTATGTTTGTGCACATGTGGACGACCAACAAATAGGCGCAGAAGGTTGAAACTTATATGGGACCAACAATGGGCTAATTATGACTTACCACCCAAATTTCATTAAAATTAGACGTGTAGTTTTTAAGATATGTTGGTTCGCAAAAATTGAACGACAGACCGACAGACAGACACGGAACCGAAAATGATCCCTGATGTCTGAAACGGATTTCTGTCTTGGAATTTTTGAAATCGGAGACCTAAGTTTTTTTCGTTCTTCAGAACGATCACATAGCTTCCGTTACCTTCGGTAAGCTCGGAAGCAAAAAATAAAAACTATTGAATATTTCCAGCTCATACAGTACATTGAAAGTGTTATTCAGCGGGGTAATACATTATTACAGACCATAAACAAAATTCTTCCTTATCATCTTCAAAATTTCCCGCTGAGACATATGAGGTTGCCTCTGAAAGGTAGGGACAGCAAATGCCCCAATTTAAATGAGAATGAACCCAATAACGGGAAATTGAATTGAATTTCTAAACAACTTGGCAAAGTAAAATGATAATTTTCTCACCATCTGGAGGATATTCTGAGTTTTCATTATAATTATTTTCATTGTAGTTATTTTCATTATAGTTGTTTTCATTATAATGATTGTCATTATTATAGTTGTTTTCGTTGTTGTAATTGTTATACATGTCTCCGGGCCCGTCGTGCCAGTTATTATATTCATTGTCCATTCTACCGTGATCTTCGTAGTACTCTTCTTCCATTCGGATATCATCGTCTTGATATTCTCTGTTACCGTCCTCTTCGTCACGACTTCTTCTCTGTTTTCTTCTTCTTCTCCTCTCTCGCTTCTCACGTTCTCGCTCGGGCGTAGGACTGCGTTCTCTGCAACAGCAATAAATAATAACAGGATTGTGAAAGAGGAACATACGCAATAAATATAAGATAATGCAAAAAAAATGAATAAGTAAAAAAAAAAAAAAAAACACCAAGTCTTATTTTAAATTAATACGTGACATTTGATTTGGGGAAGACCTGAAATAGGATAGCTCTCTACATTTCTAAGTGCGTAGGTTTAGGTGTTGGGGGGTTTGGAGTAGCCATTGACCTAAAGGCATCGGGCCACTTCTTCTTAGCCAAGGATGGATCAAGGTTGAGATCTTTACACAGGTCAGAATTTATCACACTATATTTGCTTCTGTGGTACATTAGTGTGTGAAGTGGCTGAACTCTAAGTGGGGTAAGTAAGCAGAGCCCAAATTGCCATGTTCTAACAAGTGGTTCATCCTCCCATTCGACTGCTAGTGCTAGTGTGTAAGTTTTTATAATTAGGGTCATAACTAAGTACAAGGTTTGCCAGTAGTGACCCCATCTTACATGGTATAGGACCTAACATGTGGCTTCTAATCTAATGCTGGAAGCATCTTCAGGAATGTAAATGTGATTAACATGTTTGTGTTATGATAGGTTAACTAATGAACCCATAGTGCCTGGATAAAAATCTAGGTTTATTCTATTCCAGATACGCCATGGTTTCAACAGGATTTCAATTAAAAATTACCTTTCACTGGTGAATTCATCCCGCTGTGGTGATGGCATTGGTGTGTTTCCACCTTCTGAAACAATAAACAGTTAGTAGATTTAGTAACAATAGAAAATTTGAGTAAAACAACAATTTTAACTTTTTTCTAAATCTTCAGTCCCAAGAATTCAGTAAAAGGATTAGATAACCCGAGTCTTGAAGATTCTAAAAAGGTTATTGCTTTTCGAGTCTTCAAGGCTAGAATCTTGTATCAAGGCATAATACAAGGGCAGTAAAGGCCAGATGCTCACAGGAGTGTTTTTGCCCGCTGACAGGTTTGTCACTACCGCAAGAGCTTATGCAGTATATGAGAGTGCACTCACTGGAGGCAAAGACAGGCGCAAGACAAGTGTCCTTCAGCCTAGGAGATGTCCCGACATATTTCTGTCCACAGACTGTCATGCACAAATCACAGCAATTGCCACGAGATTCATTTGGCTAAAAAAGGTAAAACCTTTTTTCCAATTCTTTTCAAGTTAAAAAAAAGTCTATTACAACAGATATCTATTTTGAGATTTTTAAGCGAAGACATTTTAAAAACAAACACTAAAATTTAAAATCTTGTTTTTTTTTTTATTACCTTCGTCGTCTGATCTAGAAGGCCTCCTTTCAGGGAACCTCTCTCTGCCTCTATTTCTGTCTTTCTTCTCATATTGCTCTCTGTACTTATCAAATTCATTCTGCAGTTCTCTGTTTTCCAAATGCTGTAAGTTAAAAATAAAACCCACATTAGTAAATATACAACTAGATATCATCAGATAATACACATATCGATACAAATGAGGCTCCTAGTGGAAAAATAGCCAAACCCTGGCAACAATGGCTGTTACAATGTGTCCTTTATTCATAGAAGAATAAGTGTTTGATACTTTGTAATTCTTTGATACAGGTGCTAGAAAATGACTCAAAAGAGAAGTTGAAATATAGAAAAATTATGTAGGAGAGTTTGTTTAGATTACATTTCCCTAAAGACTCTCTAGAAACAACAATACAAACTATGGATTTAAAAACAACATTGACATAACGAGGGTTAATAGTTATTTATGCACCTAGGGAGTAAAGTAAGCCATTATTCCCTGAGCGATAAAGTTGGTTCTTGAAGCGAAGCTGAAGTAACCGTGGTCCCTAAATCCCGAGGCGCAGGCGAGGGAATAACTCTCGATCGCGAGGGGAATAATGGCACTTTACTCACGAGGTATATACAATATTTTATCTCCAGTAGGAAGAAAATACACATTTTCGTCCATTGAACAGTTTTTATTTATTATTTTAATAAATAACAATAATTATTAGCACTTTTAATAGCAGATATAAGAGATTCAATATTAAAAACAAATAAGAATTGGAATTAAACTCAAATTGAAGGTTATTTAGATGCAGGTTATAAACAAAGATAAACATGGTCGAAAAAGCAGTGTCGCCAACCTGATTTCAACAACTTCATTACATTAGCCATTCATTTTCTACTATTTATAAAATAATTAAGTTGCAATCTTTACTTTTTCACCCTACTTTTATTTTTTCTCCCTACTTTTTGAGTTCAGGGATGAAAAGACTTACTTTAGTCCCTCTAAACTAATTCAAAATCATAACTTTTTCTCCCAACTGGAGATAAACTATATTTCCTTGAACAACAGGGAAAAAACAGCCAAAATATCTATTTAACTAATTTATTTTTTTTGAATAATTTTTTATGTTAAGCTATTTATCCACAAGGGGCCATAAATGAGTAGGTTTATTATTTAAAAAAAAAAAAAAAAAAATACCTTCATTAGAACGGAGCGTAAGAAATTGCTAATTTTTCCATGATAGAATTTACAGCGTTTTCCGGCAAAACATTTCTGCCCTGTGTGGTAAAACTTGCAAGGGAAGTCCCTATGCATGTACATACATTTGTCTTTCTTTGTACACCTGTCGCTCATGTAGAACTTACAAAGTTCCATCTTTTTAGATGGCAATGCCGTATGTGAAAACTGACAATCGTTACCCTAGAAAACAAATTTAAAAAAATCTATTAAAATAAACTGTTAAGCGAGAGAAAAGAATTTAAAAAAAAATAATAAAATAATAAAAAAAGAAAATGAACTTAAAAGAAAATTAAAATAAATTATAATTTAAAAAAAAAAAAATTCTAAGAGTAGTTCAAATTAACAAAATTTTAAAAAAAAATATACGTTGACCAATTTTGATAAATCTACACATAAAACTTTCATCATATTTTACAAGCCAAAGCGTTATTGAAATGTAAAAATATCGAAAATGTGAAAATTTGTTTACAGTTAAAAATTATATTACATTTAAAATTAAAATTGAATATTGTTGATTTAATAAAATCAGAGAGGCAGACCACATATTAGTTATTTTTATTAGTTAAATGCTTGCCATTTTTATTCTAGCAAAACTTTTTATTGGCTTGTAACAAAACAACTCTTTTTTTATTATGTGTACAAATTATGTTCTAGCAGAATAATTTATGAAAGTGTGATATGTATCGCACTCTTATCACTTCTCTGTACAATTCAACATAAGCTTTTTGGAACTTATTATTAAATAATATTTTTTAGATTAAAAATTCTCGAGCAATTTATAAATTTAAATGATTATTTTAGTATTATATTTTATTTTATAGTTTCTGTATTTTTATTTTGCAGTTTCTGTTTTTTCATTTTGTAATTTATTTTCATTAAACATTTTTTAGAAGCATTCTTGTAACAATGACAACGAATTATCGTTACATCAAAATCACTATTTTGAATTGTTTGATTTTATTTTATGCTTCTATGAATGACTTTTTGACTGTTGACGTTGTCATTTGGATAGTAAATTCATTCTTTTTCGCCATTTCTTCGCCATTCGCATTCTTTTTCAACCAGTTATCTATTTCCTTGACAAATTCAAGAACGTAACATAGATGTATTTTCAGTAGATGCAGCTAAAGTGCATTAAGAGTTACCATCTCTTTTGATTGTTTTTTTTTTTTTTTAAATTAACTGATGTGCTTTCATTTCAATTTTCCATGTGACTAGTTGTCTAATCGAAGATTTTTGTGGCCACAAGAAAAATTATCAAGACAATGTCACCAATTGAAGAATTAATATGAAAAAAGTGTGAGGAATAAATTCACATTTTAAAACAAATTATAAATCAATTTGAATTAATTAACATCTTTTTTGTATTATTTGAAGCTCCTCTTTATGTTCTTACTATGTGTACTATAATCTAGCTAAAACAACAGAATTTTCAGTGTTTTCCGGCAAAATATTTCTGCCCGGTGTGGTATAATTTGCAAATGAAATCCCTATGCATGTCCATGGATTTGTCTTTCATTGTACACCTTTTGCTTCTGCAATGTTATACTGAAATTCATCAGATGTTATTTATTTTTTAATTTTTTAAAAAATTGTTAATATGAACTACTATAAACTAAGTAAAAAAAAAATAAAAAGTAGGCAGAAGATAATCTTTTTCCCTTACCCTTACCCTTTGGCATTTGCCCTGCAAAAAAAATTTACAAATAGTTAAATCATTATTTTGCTTCCTTGGGAAGCGGTTGTTGTTTCGCTTGGCTCCACCTGCGCTTCCGCTACTTCCCTGGCTACCGCCCCGACCTAGTCTCGTTCTCCTGCACATGCGATTAGAAGAGTGGAAACCTTCGCGCCCTCTTCTTCCTCTTCCGTTCCCACGCTCTCCCTCACGCTGTTCCCTATCACCTTCCTCCTCATCTAGACAACAGATAAAACAAACATATAATCACTCTGACAACAGGTAAATTGGTTAAAACTGGTCTTTATTAAATATATATAGGGTGGGCCAAAAAAACTGCACTTTTTTGAACACTTATATCTCAGCTTCTGTAATAGATAGATATATGGGGTTTGCGGGGTCTGAAAACTACATTCTTCTACTTAAATAATGTGTTTTTCATGATCATGATTATGATCTTAGTTAGTAGACCAAAAATCAAGTTGATGGTACTTTGCCCCTTGATAGGGGAACACTTTGATTTGGAGTAATATTTGACTAACTAACCTATTAAGTGACAAGCTGCCACAACTTGATTATTGGTCTACTAACTAAGTTCGTACACAGGATCATGAAAACCACATTGTCCACCAAAGAGGGAGGGACATGGCTGCTCTCCACCGGTTTGTTCTTTACAAATGCCTATTACCAAGCTATGTCCCGCAGATGAACTCAGCCGACCATATATTCTTAAAAAGCACCAAAACATTTACTTATACACAAAATTCTAGCTTGATTTTCTCAGACACTTATTTGCACGCTATCTCCTGGACTATTAGAAATTTTCAAAAACTAAAAAACAACTTTATCTAGTGATTCTACTTAATTATTATATGAATTTGCTCTTTCAGTTTTATCCACTATTAGTAAATTCTAACATAATCTCAGTAAAAACAAACTAATTTCATACAATTATAACTATGCAATTTAGAAGTAGTTTAAATTCTAACTACTCTCCAAAATTTTAAAAACATCTTCATTATCCAACCACTAATTATATATTCTTTTTAATCGTTTAGCATTAATTTAAAATGGAATCTTGTGGTTTATTAGGACAATTTTGAAGGAAATCGTTAAGTTAAATGTTTTGATTTCTTAGAATATATATAATTATTTAACTATTAAATAAATGCAAATCAATGGAAAAAAAAAAAAAAAAAAAAAAAAAAAATGATAAAGATATTTCATAAAATGACACAAGTAATCATTTAAAATTACATTTAGGTATTTTTATAAGATTATGTGTTTTTTTTTGTTATTTTGTAAGCAGGTTTTTTAAACAATGGTATAATACCAAGGACAACTACAACAGTAATCTTTTATTTCAGCCAATGATGGTTTTTATTTTATTTTATTATTTTTTTAATTGAGATTCAATTTTTAAAATGAAACAATTATTTTGAATAGCATTAAATTCTATTTTTAAAACATTTAAAAAAGAAAGATTATCGCCACTTAGCGATTAAAATTAAGTAAAAATACAAAATAATATTAAAGTCTTCGCACAACTAGAATCGACGCGTTGACAGCGCGGGAAAAACTAGCAAAAGGGGGGACGAGCCAATGAGAGCTTGAGATTTTCGCGGACAAAAGGTCGGGCCAACTAGGCAAAGATAAATGTCTCTAGTGGAGGGGAGAGGCCCTCTGGATAACAGTATAAGAAGGCTTCGTAGTGGCTTTATTTTTTCCCCCAGAGAGGTTGGCCAATCTGTGTGTCACTCAATTTCCCACGCTGTCAACGCGTCGATTCTAGTTGTGCGAAGACTGTAGCTACTAAAAATAACAAATTGGTTTGAATTTTTATTCCAATATTATTTCAGCATACTAGGAGGACTCGTACTAAGTTTAGTCGGCCTAACATTGTGAGAGATAATGGCAATTTAATGTAAAAGTTGTAAACTTGATAATACAGGAGGCGTCCATCAAATTTCTGATAGACCATGTCCCCTTGTAGAGTGTGTATTACATTGGATTATTTATTATGACATTCTAATGTTGTTTAAGATAAGATAAGGAATGTAGTAAGAATTTGACATGTATAAATAGTTGGCTAACATTACGCAATATATCTAGTGTCATAAAATTATAAGCATACACTAACTGAATACAGAGTAACAAGATAAAAATTAATTGGCTCCACTGCAGATTGAATTGAACTTATAACCAACTAATATGACAATAATGACACTCTTTATAAACTGAGCTATTACTTTAGAAGAAGCAATACTCTAAATAGGGAATAAAGTGAAGAGATATACAAATCTTCTTGGAAAGATATTTACCTGAGATCATTTCCCAATCCAGCGCAGACTTAGAGGCTGTCGGTGAATTTCCACCCATGACGTAGATCATTTCATTTTCATCAACCTCCTCGTCCATAGAACCCTTGTTTTTCTCCATCATCTTACGCTGCTTCTACAAACAAAAAAACAAATTCCGTTAAAATATGCTTTTAAAACATCAAATAAACTAGAATCAAAAGTTTAAGTTGATCCTATTAAATCTACAATCGAGTAAATAGATGAAGCTTCTTTAATTTATACATTTTGTTGAAAAAGTTTTCAATCAGTCATCAATAGTAATATTTTTATGAATTGCATTGGATGCTGTTCTATATTTCACCATCTTGCTAAACACACGTGGAGTTTGGATTAAGTAACAAACTTAAAAGAAAGAAGTACAACTTAAGAACAAGGAACAAATTAAGAAGAAAGAAGAACTTAAAGTTTCAGTAAAAGAACTTGGATATATAATAGTCTTCAGTATATATATATATATATATAGTGATAGAGTTAAGTTAATACACAAGACAATGAGATTTTATTTATAATAAAGTTTTTATTGTCCTTTAGGGGCGAGGAACCTCAAACTAGTGAAATATACTATCCAGCAATCAATAATACATTATAAACCACACACAACCCGAAGATAGGGGAGAGTACTTTCTTATTGTGTTATTACTTGATTACCCTCACTGCTACAGGGGAGTAACAAGAACAAGTTTATCTATGATGTCGTGTGAACCAGGTATTTTGTTCATACCATTATAGCAAGGGAAACTAAGGAACAATTGACATTCTCATAAGCACGCATGTATTTGGACCAGGTTTTCCTATGCTTTAAGGCCACAGGTACGTCAGCATGTTACACTCATGTCCTTGTGTAAACATTAGCAATAAAAGAGAAACCAAAAACAAAATCCATTTAATACATCGTCAGAATGTTAAATAAATTCTTAATTAATTAACAACCTTTAACTATAACTAAAGTTTGCTGAATACTTATTAATTACTACTTTACTTGTTTTCTTTTAATACTTATCACAGTGATATTTAATTTAAATTTTAGTCAATACTGTACACCTCAAAATCAGATTTAGTGTAACAGTAATTTAATTAATTTTTAAATTGTTTGTTATTCTTCTTTGATTTTTTACTTGCATTATATCTGGATTTATCTTAAATTTTTATTTTTTAAAAAGTGCCCTGTTTTATTTGCATTAGCTGTTTAGGGGACTCTATGATTTGAAAATTGTCAATTGTATAATAAAAATAAATGTTACATTATTAATCTAAAGGAGTAATAATACTGGAGGGACTGACACCTGTTAAAACATTATAACCACCAGGAGACCATGGTTTTTATCATGATAACAACCATGAAGCCAGTACAAGAATACAACTAACTTTTCTAGTATAAGCTTTGAAGTTATAACACATTTGGGACTTGCAGAAGATAATTTTAAACCCTTCATAAAACTAATCCAATATAATAAGAAGAGATTTCATGTTATGGGAGAACTTCTAGAAGGGAGAGAACTGCACTCGTGGCATTCACAAGTACATATCATGAACCATATGAGGCATGACATGTAGGGTTAAAGTACTTTTATATACGTACAACTCTCCCCTTTAACCATATTATGTACCTGAACCTGACATAATTTAACAAGTGGTGGACAGGACAGAGCTAGCTAATGCTATATCCCTCAGTAACACCTATTACCCCTTCCTCCGCAGAATTCATGTACACTGAAATACTTCAGTACATACATTATGTATTCATGTTAGTTGGGCATGTTGACTTCCTTCGGTACAGTCAATTCAACCATAAGAACCACCTAAAGCTTTCTGCAGCACCTTAGCTACATGCAAGATGTAAACAAACATTCCGCAACAATCAACAAACTTAGGAATGTTGGAAAATAACTTTTCCTCTTTCAAAGTTCCACCAGATAGGTGAAAAGTCCTGGATTCATTGCTTTTAGCAGGAAAAGCTCAGAGCTGCTTAGGTCATGAGCTTAATCAGTCGTTGTTCTTGGAATTCTGTTTTTTTTTAACAGAGGTAATAAACCAGACTTATAATTTCTTTAGATTCAGTTTTACCCAGGCAACTGGGATAATTCCATTTTTGTTACATCACTTTCCTTCTGTTCTTTTTATTTCTTTCATCTGCTTTAATGGTTTCGGAGTTAGCTGAAAATGCTAAATTCTCTAGCTCTTTACAGCTAGTAGGCCAATTACGTGCAACATTAAATGTCACATCCTTTTTATGGATTTATCTCCTGTTTCGATTTATTTTCCACTGCATCACACAAATTATTATTCATAATTAAATATGATAAATCATTAATAATTAACATGTTAAATTAAAAATTATAACAAGAAAAATAAAAAAAAATTAAATTTAGTTTAAAATAAATCAGGGTTTTCTCATGGAGATTACGTTTCAAGGAGGAGAACTAAAATAAATGTTCATAAATGTTGTTAATAGTATCAAAGTCAAAGAGCAAATTATCACAAAAACCACTGTAATTAATGTTTTAATTAGCTCTTGTGATTTTACGACAACTGAGCAGTTTTGCAGATTAACTGAGCAGTTTTGCAAATCAACTGAGCAGTTTTGCAGATCAACTGAGCAGTTTTGCAAATCAACTGAGTAAGCTTAACAAAATTGCAGTGGAATCGAAAAAAAAAAAAAAAAAAAATCAAAACTTGTTTTAAAATTACAATTAAGTATTGTAATGCAGAGCTAAAATTAGAAAAAAAAGTAAGGGTTTTTACAGCCACCATATCACTTTTTATTTGTGCGTAAAATGTTAAAAGCATCTGTACTAAAATTTCATCATCAAATGTATGTAGTTTTTAAATGAGTAACAGACTTGTCAAGGAACAGTGAGTCATACAATCACATTGGGGATATTAGGACACTACCCTAGTACATCTTGTAATAACATACTTTTTGTTTTAAAATTTAATCATAGAATTTTTTTTAAAAAGAAGCAAAAGAAAAAATGTACTGAATAGCAACAAAGCAATTTTCCACTTGACTACACAGATCCTACATTTTTTAATCAAAATTTAAAAGCAGTTAGAAAAGAGTAGAAAAAAGCTTAAACTGAGGAGAATATTGTTGAATTTCTTTAAATAAAATGGCTAAGAGAATAAAAAAATAAAAAATGTCAATACCTTAAATGCAAATGTAAGTAAAAATACTAATATTAAATAGAAAAAGGAAGGGTACTTATTATATCATCAATATTTTATTAAGATGCATACCTTGTCGATTCACAAGGTTTGTAATATGATTTTCTAACTTAATAAAATTAACAATATCTGGTATAATAATCCCAATAGTTTTCCTGTAGGGGAAAAATGTAAAAGTTTTAAGGATAAAAATAACATAAAAATAACTTTTTGTATACTATGTTTTTAAATTTTCTGTTGAATCGTATGTAATGTTGATAATATAATTGTTATTGTTATATAATATATAATGTTAGTGATAAAAAAATAGTTCCGAATTTATTTACTTCACATAAATGACAACCATCCAGAGACCTGATCTTAAACCTATAAAAGGATAAATCAAATCTTTGTACAACGGATCTCCCCAACACCAAATCTAAAGCATGCCATCGATATATTTAAAATAATATAATCGATAAATAATATAATCGATATTTCCTGTTTTGCTGTCATTCAATGTTTATCTATCACAAATTTGAGACCCGTCAAAATGAAGATTGCGTAAATATTGGATATGGCAAAACAAATAAAATAACTTGCGGATTTTTTCCGAACTAACTTTCCGCACAGCAAAATTTGCTGAAAACTAATTAAATTCTGCTGAAAGATGGCTAAAAGTATTAAAATAATGCATTGTCATCGTGTTCTTGAGCTATGCTAAAAGTTTCAAATGTCTAGCTATTCGGGAAGTTAGTTAGAAATCGATTGCCAGATTTGTACCGGACAAACAAACAAACATACAAACAAGAATGCAAGCTAATAAAAACGTAGTAAAATAGGGACCTTCGGCATTTAGAATTAAATGTTTTAATTTAATGAGTTAAGATTAAGATAGATTTAAACGTTCACCCAAATATGGAAGCATTTACAAAATTGTAAGTTAATTATTTTTCAGATTGAAGTAATTTATCAGCTACTGAAAGTAAACTTTTATTTTTTTTTTAATAAATAATTAACATTAAGAATTTTATTTTGAGTTAACTACGTTGAGCATTATTTAGTTTAGTAGATAGAGTGTAAGATTATTTAAATTTCCTTCATCCACATCTTCCGCCATTATGGTTTGTAAAAATATATAAAAATAAACTCGTATGAAAAGGATGCCACAAGTAAAACATTTCTTTGTTCCTGAAACCTTATTGATTTTCTAATATTTGGAAAAAGGATCAAATCCTAGAATTACAGTTTTATTAAATATATTTTGTCAACCGAAAAATGCATTATAACTTGTTTTACAGCACCCTAACAGAGGGATGTCTTACTAATTAGCAAAATGAACTTTCTATAATAATCAGAAAATACTTCAACGAATAAAAGTGGTATTTGTCAAAACGCAGTTCTACACTCATCGCTGATTAATTAATGAAGACAAACAGTGCTTGTTTCAGTAATACTATATATAGACAGATCTGATCTACACGAGTCGATCAAGGCAATAAAAATATTTAGCTAAAACAAGTAATGAATTCGTATGAATTAGGCTAAGAAAAATGTCCTACGATACATACTCTCCAGTTGAAAACCCCGACTTAGCAAAGAAATGGGACTAAATTAGTTATATAGGTTCATACAGGCTTATTTGGGTTTCTATGGTCTTCCTCGGACTCCCTGCCCCGCTTCCTCTTGCCTGTGAGGGCGGAGTTGTTGTTACGATTGTTGGTACGATCGTTCCTCTTATTTTCCCGTCTCTCGTTGCTGCTACTCCGTTTGTCTTTAGCGGGGGGTTTCTTACGGTCGATACCGCCCGAGTTGGCTTTGTTTTTAAAGACGGGTTCTTTGGGCGGGGAGTCGACGTGCGACGGAGGCTTGACATCCTCGACTCCCCCTCCCTTGAACACTTCCACCTGCTCGTCGTCGTCGAATATCTCTCCGTCCTCCAAATCATCGCTCGCTCCACTAAAAAAAACAGAATAAATAATATTAAAAAAATAATATATATTTTTCTTGTTAAAAATAACTGACAAGTAAATAAAAATAAACTGGAAAAAAGTTAATTTAGTTTTTAAAGTAGAAATAAAGCCGTCGATACGATATTCTCCAGACAATTAAACATTTCTAACAAGAACCGATGCTCGATATAATAATTCCTTTGAGAGGAAGGTAACACTATTATGACCTACATTATTCCACTGTTACGGTAAAATAAGTCACTTTCTTGACAATTAAACTATTAAAACTAATAAGTAATGAAACGGATACGTAAAAGTTTCCTTGGAGGACTTGTAAAACGAAGAAAAATCGATTGGAAAAGCATGAGAAAAGGTTAATACTTAAAGTTATACGAAATAAGGTTATCTGTTAGTTCAGAACCTGGGCAGTTGGACTGGCATTATGATTTCAGTCATTTTGCTTTACTTTAAAAGTAATAAAATAACAAGTATCCTAAACTATTTGCAAATATCTTCTCGTGTAAGAACGTTGAAAATCGTATTGTACAAATAAGATTGGTTCGACTTTTTCGTCTTCCGAGTTTTACGTCAGATAAATAAATATTTTCGTTCTTTTCGATTAACATGGCCGAGTTGTTATGACGACCCAGCAAAGTTAATTTATTTTTTTACAAAAAGTAAATAAATCACATGTTACCGGTATGTTTTTGTTATTTTTCATCTGTTCGTTAGAGTAAAGAATAGAAAACGGGATGGTCGAGCATCCCAAACCAACCTAGATCCGGACATTTTAAAACGAGACTCGCCAACGTTTTAACCAAACTTTTATGTAATAACGGAGAAATCCACTTATATTCTGACTTTCCAATGGGCGACGACCAAGCTGGGTTTAAGTGACAAATTTTTACGTTTTTTTTAACTCAATTTGTCACTCGGAGTACGATGGTTTTGATTCAAATCGTGAAGTGCGTAGTATGTTAAAATAAAAATTGCATTAAAATGAAATAAAGAAACGTGCATGAAAGGAAACAGCTACACGCCCAAGTGAACGGCCGAATGCGGAGTAGAGTCGGCCACAGTCCTACCAACCCCGCACAAAGAAATAATCTACAAGGCCGTGAGCTTGGGGGACCCGCTTCGTGGCAACACTGATACCTTCCCCGCGGTAAAAACATTGATTTTTAAAACGTACTATTTCGTAATTTTAATATTTAAAGCTGTGCAGACACATGTCACCGAACAATGACACGATTCTATTATTTCCTTGTCTAGTTTCAAATGACGCATTTAAAAAAAAAAAAAAAAAAAATACATGCCAGGTGGTTTAGACAAATACGTATGATACGACTTTTAATTGGAATACAGTAACAATTATACGTATAATTTCTTAATTACTCATTAAAACAAATATTATTTCAATTTTTCATAATTTCCTAATTAATTTCGTCAATATTTACGTCTGTACCAATAACGGACTAATTAAATTGTTTTAATAATTTTTTTATTACAATATAATATTGATTTAAGATTGGCAAGAAGAACATGTGACATGGAGCAATATATCAGGGTCATATTGGGGACCCAGAGGGGTCCGATTACAATGTCTTTGTTTGTACTACCAACAGTACGCTACGAAATAACGAAAAAAATTGGCCTCCACACTACCGAATGTTAAGAATGACTTCTTACTCGCCAATAATAATTCAAGGTCGACATCGAATTCAAATGATTTTTTTTTTTTAGTATTTCAACCCTCTCTGGTTAGAAGCACCAGTGTGATTAACTATAGCTATCAAAACAGGCAATAGTCCAATTAATTATTGAACAAGAAAATAATTATATATTTTTATATTCGAATTAATAAAAATACCAATAAGAATAAGCAAGGTGTTCTGTAATAATTCTACATCTACACTTAAAAAGCGGCAATAAGGTTTTGAAACTGGTTTTATGTTCAACTTTTCTTGGCTTTTGAGCATTGTCGCCGTATTTCTACAATTAAGGATCAACTAGGTTTAACCTAAGATTAAATCTAGGGTTAAACTAAGATTAATCCAGATTTAAATTAAGAATAAATCTAGATTTAAACTAAGAATAAATCTAGATTTAAACTAAGATAAAAATCTAGATATAAACTAAGATTAAATCCAGATTTAAACTAAGATTAAATCTATATTTAAACTAGGATTAAATCTAGATTTAAACTAAGATTAAATCTAGATTTAAACTAATATTTAAGCTAAGAATAAATCAAGATTTAAACTAAGATTAAATCTAGATTTAAACTAAGAATAAATCTAGATTTAAACTAAGATTAAATCTAGATTTAAAATACGTTTAAATTATAATTATACTAGGTTTAAACTTAGAGTAAATCAAACCTAAGATTAAATCAAGGTTTGAACTTAAAGAGTAAATTTAAGTCTATACTAACTAAGATTAATTTGGTACTAATTTACTTGATTATCCACCCACTATTTGTTCACCACTTATAAATTATTATTTGTCTAAATTAATATTGAGACAAATTAAAAATGAATATTTAGTTTAAATCAAATTATAATTATTATTAACTACGGGAAACAGACAGTGAAAAATACACTCCTGATCCCGGCACAGGAGTGTATTTTTCACTGTCTGTTTCCCGTAGTTAATAATAATTATAATTTGATTTAAATTAAAAATTTAACTTTCCGTAGTATGAAAACTACCAAAAACTTAAAAATTGAATTATGAATATTTAGTCCAAAGAACTTGGGGACTGTGGAACAACACACTTCTGATTTTAAAGGTGATGGTATCACTTAGTCTAAATAGGAAATATTTGCACATTAAAGTTATTTTGGGTGGGTATTGAAGTAATTGAGGGCCATTAAAATGAGATTAAACTTTCCGTTTTGAAGGTATTACTTGAACGACGCGCATACTTGGTGGCAAAGATTAACATAAGTTGGCCGAGCGTAGAGTTCTTAATTTCAGATCTTTAGGATTTTAATAGTTAGTGCGTTTGTTTGTCTAACGATAACTAGTAAAAAAAAAAAACAATTTGAACCAAATTTGGCACACAAGTACATCTCATCATTTGTGACAAATATATTATAGTTTTTGGAAATTTCACACTTAATATTTTCAAGATGGCACCTGACACCTAATATGGCGGATAACTACACAAGTTTTTTAGTCAGTTTGACTTGTTGCTATACATATCGTAGAATGACCGATAAAGGAGCAATATGTAATAGTACATTACGCGTCGAGTGCGGAAAGTAGCATTTTGCATGCGAGTGCGGAGTTTGCACCCGAGCGACAGCGAGGGTAGTAAAACCACACGAGCAATGCAAAATGCTACTAAATGTACTTTATCTACGATTGTTAAATTTAAATAATAAATACAGAAAAAAATAAACTCGCTGTATGTAAGTTCGTATCTCTCTCTTGATAAAGATGGCATTTATCTTGAGTTGAATTTTTTGCCGAATTAATTATTTCTGGAGGAGTATTATTCTCTACATTTTCGTCAAAGCCACTTGATTCATTCATTGTTTTTCACTAAAAACTCGATATAAACAGTAACTTTAATAAAAGAATAGCAAATTAGTTTGATAAATGTAAACAAACTCGCTAATCGTGCGTAAAGCTGAAGAATTCCTCTTCTTTACCGCGCTAGCGTGGTAAAGAATGATATGAGACGCGAGAATGATATGAGACGCGCTTGCACAATGAATACAAGTACGTAAATAATCACTTTCTACGCATCTAAACAGAGATATAATGTTTATATTTCGTATCAATCGTAGATAAAATGATTTATCTACGATTGTTACGAAATATAAACATTGTATCTCTGTTTAGATGCGTTGAAAGTGATTCTTTGCGCACTTGTATTCATTGCGCATGCGCGCCTCATAATTCTGAAGAATTCCTCATTTTTACCGCTCCAGGGTGGTAAAAAAGAAGAATTCTTCACCTTTACGCACGATTAGCGAGTTTGTTTACATTTAACAAAACTAATTTGCTGTTTGTTTAATAAAAGTAACTGTTTATATAGAGTTTTTTTGTGAAAATCAATGAGTGATTTAAATGATTATGACGAATATGAGGAGAATAATACGCCTCCCGAAATAATTAATTCGGCACAAAATAAACACAAGCACCTCTAAAGTACGGTACGCAACTCGTGCGAAAACGGCATTTTTCATTGCTCGTGCTCGTGTGGTTTTACTAGCTTCGCTGTCGCTCGGGTGCAAACTCAACACTCGCATGCAAAATGCTACTTTCCGCACTCGACGCGTAATGTACTATTACGTGAGTCTTTATTCACCGAATCCGTTGTAAATTGAACATGGAACGACAAAATATTGAAGCATTTTACTAGGAAGAAATTAATTAAGAAGAAAAAGAAGATCAGAGAAAAAAATGTTGAATAATTCACTTCCAATGCGCGGGAGTGAATATGATTTATTTTTAAAAAAAACTAAATTTAGGCTAATTAAACAAATTTCATTGATGTAATAAACTCAAACACTTTTTTACCATAAGAAAAACAAGCAATATATTCTTCAGTGCTTGCTAAAATGATTTGACTAACCTTATTAATTGTAATATGCATTCATCTTTACTAAAATAATTTGCACTGGTTATAACATTTTCTTGGTTTTTGTTCCCTTCCATAATCATCAGTTATTTCATTTCAACAAATTATAGTTATACATTTTTATTTACCAATATAATAGTTGTTTCAACAACTAACAATATGCAAGGGAAATGGAAAAATAATAACAAAGGAGCCATGTGATTATATTTGATTATCAGTGTTGTCAATTTCTGTATTTAATCTAAAATCTTTGTTTAATTTAAACTAATCTAGATGAATATAATGGATTAAGAATAGTAAGTATAAAGTTTAAATTTAAGGCTGAAGTTAAATCAGTTTAACTCTAAATTAAAAAATACAGCCCTAAAACTAAATATTTTATCTTAAATCTAAACGTAGGACTTAAAATCCCTGGTGAATAATTTATGAGTACCAGTATTTTGTAGAAAATGTTAAAAAAAGGGAACCCTAAAAATAACTCTGGAAGGATTTCGAATCCTGTAATGAGTTTATCACCTTAAAAGATCAATTTGTAATTTTATAATGATTTTTTTCTTCGAATTTATTTATTTAGTTTTTAAATGAGTAATACAATTGGTTGAACTATCAGTGAAGCAGTGAGTCATATGATCGGATTGCGGATATTAGGACACTATCCCCGTATCTTGAAATAAGAGATACATTGAAAGTGACGTGTATCTAATTTCTCGTTTCCTTCATGGATTTTGTAATGGGTATTTACAAGGGGTTCAGAGTTTCAAAGCCTAATAACATTTAATAAACACATGAGGGTATAGGGGACATATGATTAGAGGATGTTGCTTCGTTAAACCAAATAAAAAAAAAAATGCCCCCAAAAGAAGAGGGAATAATATATTATATTGGTAAATTTTCTTTTAGTTCCAGACTTGAAAGGAAAGTATAATAATTGTTTTTTTTTCTTTTACCTCAATGTCAACAATGTTTAACACCAACATTCACTGATGATTAATAAAAATAAATAACAAAAATTTTAAAGTTCAATGTAAAAATATATCAATGTGGAATAAATTCCTAAAAACACGTTTAGAACAAAACCCACGCCCAAATGTTAAATTAAGCTTTAAAAATACTGTGGTAATGAGTATAAATTCTTGACATTTCCACCTAAAAAAATAACAGTTAATGCCAGATAGAACAAATTATTGAGAAGTGTTGTGAAGATAACGGTTGTTTACTAAATACCCTAGATTTTCTATACTTACAGTAAAACGGTGTTATTACAAACAAAGAGAATATAATATTTTATGAGCATATTTTTGAAGTGAAACTTCTTTGGCGGTGGTAGAGTGAATTTTTTTCATATAGTGAAATCGTGTAACGAAGTTTGCGATTCGAGACTCCTCCAAGTGTAATATTTTTACAGATTAATTGCATTATATCTATTTAAAGACCAGCAAATCAAAACAAACATTTATTTTTATTGGAATAAATGTGGTTGCCTTAGCGTAGCAATATTATTTTTTTTTTTCAATTAATTTCCCATAACCATTTCTTAATCCTGAAATAATAAATTCCTCAAAAAATGAAATAGAGCAATGCATTCTAGAGCTTAAGTTTCACTTCTAATGCTTGAGAGCCTCACACATATTTTTTGTTTTATATAAGCTTTGTTATTCGTATATGGTATTAGTATAATTTTAATTTTAATTTAAAGAGAGTTTAGTTGTATGGAAAAAAATGTTCAAATAGTGTTGTCATTTTCATCTTTTTCTTTTCTATTAAACAAAAATATGGGTTGTTTACTATTTTCTAAATTGAGATCTAAGAGTTATTAACTTTGATGTTAGTCAAAGACCTACGGTCTTTGAACGCAGTTAATAAGGTTTAAGAAGGGTCTATGGTAGGATATATATACCTATATAATATAAGTACCTAGAGCTAGACCTACCTACCTTGCCCTGTGTATTAAGTGCTTTCTATGAACCATCCCTGGAGTTTGCCTGTACTGGAAGGTTGACTTAAACCCAAAGTGTAAGGGCCTATACAAACACCCCTTCACTATCATCCCTTGGCCCTTTCTTATCACTTTTAGATTCCCAGAGCTTCAACTAGAAAAGACTACCAGAATCCAAAAATAAATCCAGGAAAAGCCTTTAGGAAAATCGTACAAACAGTAGCAAAAATATTACTATTTTTCTTATTTCCCATTAATTGAACGAGCGTAAGTGATTTTTTATTGATCGAGCATATTGACTTCTTCATTTCAGATATTTGGGATTTTAAAAGTTTGTTAGTTTGTCTTACGATAAATTGTGTAAAAAGATTTCGATTTGAACGAAATTCAGCGTGCAGTTGCATCTTAAGATATGTGACACTGGACAGTTTTTTTTATATTTTTTACATATTGATATTTTTAACATGGCGACCGCGACCAATAAGGCGGATGACTACAATAAGTACATTACGCGTCTAGTGCGGAAAGTAGCATTTTGCATGCGAGCGACAGCGAGGGTAGTAAAACCATACGAGCAATGCAAAATGCAAAATGTTACGTACCGTACTTTATCTACGATTGTTAGATTTTAATAATTAATACAGAAAAAAATAAACTTCCTGTATGTAAGTTCGTATTTCTCTTGTGATAAAGATGACATTAATTCATTAGTTCTTTATTTTATAGTATTTTGTACCGAATTAATTATTTTGGGAGGCGTATTATTACTCCTCATATTCGTCAATATAAACAGTTACTTTTATTAAACAAACAGGAAATTAGTTTTGTTAAATGTAAACAAACTTGCTAATCGTGCGTAAAGCTGAAGAATTCCTCTTCTTTACCGCCCTAGGGTGGTAAAGAAAAGGAATTCTTCAGAACTATGAGACGCGCATGCGCAATGAATACAAGTACGTAAAGAATCACTTTCTACGCGTCTAAACAGAGATACAATGTTTATATTTCGTAACAATCGTAGATAAAAAAAACAAGTCTCGAAAACTATAGGAAAAGAATATGCAACTGTTATTATTAAATAATTCATTTTTTCCCTTGACTGTCACGTACGACGGCCTTGTGTTATCCGTCATACGGTGCGGATATGTATGGCCGGCCTTAACATGTTTTATTTGATCGCCATATAAATATTAAAGTGAAATTTCCAAAAATTATACAGTTCAAAAATGTTGAGAGGGCGAGATGCTTCCATTACGCTAATTATTGTTGGAAAAATAAACTTTTAAAATCCTTAAAAGAATAAAACTCTTATTTTTTTCAATATGCTATTTAAATATGAAACTTTTGTAACAATAGTTACACATTCTTTTCCTACTTTTCAAGGCCTTTAAAACAATGTATAACCTGACATGCATATAAAAAACTTTATTTAATTTTCCGCTATATTGGCCGCCATTTTGAAATGATTAAATGTGGAATTTTCAAAAACTATACAATTGTTAAATATAATGAGATGCACATTTGTGCGAAATTTCAAATTGGTTAATATTTACTCCAGTTATCATTTTAGACTTTAGACAAACAAATACGCAAACCAATAAACTTTACAAAGCCTTTGAAATGAAGAACTTACTACGCTCGAGCAATAAAATATTGAGAATAGCGAGGATCAGTCTAAAGTAAAAATAAAATTTGTGGAATTACCGACGTTTCAAAAAAAAAAAATCCTTCTTCCAGGTATTATCAAGAATGGTGAGAATGACAAGTCAGTTTTTATTTTTGTAAAAATAAAAACTTTGCACGTTTTTGAGTTTAAGTTGGATGTAATTGTGGATTCTGAGAATGGCTCTTGACTCTTGACAGCCTTTGCTTAACCCATGGATCAGCTGCCTTATCAACCTTACTTAGATAAGAAGTGGCAACCCTCTTCACCAAGGTAATGTTACATTCATGAAACTCAACCCTCTTCTAAGCCAGTGATAGTTCAGTTCAGTCTTTTTGAGTTTTCCCAGGCACCAACACTTTTTGTTTTTGCACTGGACACTATTTGTTAGTCCTTTTTTATTAAGAGTGGACATTCTCTCCAAACTTACACGATTTGAAATTACATTTGAAATTTATTTTGACAATAATTATTTAATTTATTTGTTTACTTATTATTATTATTATTTTTATTCCTTTGTTTAGTTGTTTGATTGTTTATTTATTTATTTATATTTTTTTTTTTTTTTTTTTTCTTTTTATTTATTTATTTTTTTTTATTTATTTTTTTTTTTTTAGAACGATTCTAAGGAGCGTATGTAAGGGTTTTCGGAAGTTCCAATCCTGGTTTTGAGGTTGTTCAGTTTTTCTTGCCAGAATTCTTCGATTGTGGGTACTTTTGTATCTTTATGAAGGTCTGTGTTCCTGACGAACCATGGGGCCTTCATAACCATACGTATAATTTTGTTTTGCTGTGTTTGTACTTTTTTGAGATGGGTCTTGGCTGCACCTCCCCATATTTCAATCCCATATGTTACCGCGGGTCTAATTATTGTATTGTATAGAAGAATACCGTTGTATGGGGTTAAGCTTGATTTTCTATTTATTAGGGGGTAAAGTTGGCAGATGGCTGCTTTTCCCTTGCTTATAGCATTTTCAATATGGGGTTTCCATGTTAATTTTTTGTCGAAACGTATGCCTAGGTACTTTACTTCGTTTTCCCAATTAATGCTTTCGTTGTTCAATTTTACATCTATTCGAGGGGATGTCCTCTTTTTTGTAAAGATGGTCCCAAAGGTTTTTCCCTTGTTTATATTGATCCTCCAGTCTTTGAACCATTTCATTAGTTTATTAGAGTAGCTATTTAGTTTGAGTTCAATTGTTTCACTGACTTCTGATTGGAAGCAGTAAAGTGTGTCGTCCGCGTAAGTGGCAAGAAAAATATAGTCGCTTTTTGGTAGGTCGTATGTTAATACCGAGTATAAATTTGGGCTTAGGACCGAGCCTTGTGGTGTTCCGGCCTTGATTTCATGTGGCTCAGAGATAGTATCTCCAATTTTTACTATAATTTTTCTTTTTTTGAGGAAGTGTGAAATGATGTGAATGTAGCAGTGCGGCATACCTATCTTGATGAGTTTAAACAAGAGCCCTTCATGCCAGACTGAATCGAAGGCTTTGTGAACGTCTAGGCTTACAGCAGCCGTGTCTTGTCCCCTACGGAAACCGTCCTTGATGTATTGGGTTAGTCGGGCCGCTTGCAGTATAAAAGCCAGTGATAAAAAGAAAGCCAGTGATAAAATAAACCCGTAGCTGTTCCATTATTCACTGCCTTATCAAAAACAAGCCAGTGATAGATAACAGAGGTAAGAAAGTATCTTACATTTTTATTTCAATCATTTCATCTTAAACGGCCTCATACAATATCAGTTGTAACTGCGCAGTGGAGCTGTTAAGATAAAAGATAACCTACAGGTAAAAAAAGAATTTGGGATACTCCAGTTATTCTTTCTGTTTATACTCTGTTTTTGTTTTTAGTTCATTCAAGTAGAAAAACGGGAAGACAAATGAATAGAGGCTATTAAGGCTATTTGTTGTTTAACTTCCCGCTTCTTCAGTGGCGTAACTAAGGGGCCCGCATTGCAGGAGGGCCCCCACCGCCAAGGGGCCCCCAAATCAAACGAGGGGGGCCCGAAAGACTCTTGCGGGTGGCCCCAATGCCCTAGCTACGCCACTGCGCTTCGTTCAATGTTACATGAACAACCTATGAGGGAAAGACCACGATAACGTCGGAGTAAAAGGAATGATATCTCCAGACACTCATTGGGCACTTATTACGAACTGTTTATAATTTATTTTATCTACAGTTGGGAGAAAAAGTTATGATTTTGGATTAGTTTAGACTTTAGAGGGACTAAAGTAAGTCTTTTCTTCCCTTAACTCAAAAGTAGGGAGAAAAAGTAAAAGTAGGGCAAAAAAAGTAAGGATTGCCAACTTAATTATTTTATAAATAGTAAAAAATTAAAGGCTAATGTAATGAAGTTGTTGAAATCAGGTTGGCGACACTGCTTTTTCGACCTTGTTTTTAATTGTTTATAACCTGCATCTAAATAACCTTCTATTTGAGTTTAATTCCAATTCTTATTTGTTTTTAATATTTAATCTCATATCTGCTATTAAAAGTGGTAATAATTATTTCTATTTATTAAAAGTAATAAATAAAAACTGTGCAATGGATGAAAATGTATATTTTCTCCCTACTGGAGATAAAATATTGTATGTACCTCGTGAGTAAAGTGCCATTATTCCCCTTGCGATAATTATCTCCCTCGGCTGCGCCACAGGATTTAGGGGCCATGGTTCTTTCGGGTTTTCCTCAAAACCAACTTTTTCGTTCAGGGAATAATGGCTTACTTTACACTTACTTTATATCATCACGTTTTTAATAATTAAATGAAAGAGAATGACAATAGGAAACATTTGAGAATAAACGAAAGTACATGTTATACATCATAATATGTTGTCTTTATATACGTCAGCTGTTGCTGTATTAAATTAAAAGACGTAGTCATGTTAAAATTGAAAGGTGGACTGAGCAAACTGTGAAGTTTGGTCCGTTGCAAAATTAGGGTCCATTCGCTCAGCCTAAAAACTGAATTATAAAGGCTAGGCGTGTATTTGTGATTTGTAACAGCGCAATTGTTTAGCCACCTAAATAGAACACATGATTTTAAATTGGGTTGCACGAATGTTCGGGTATATGGGGGACTAAAAAAACGCAAAGATTAAAAAACTGAACCTAGTTTCGTTGACGTCGCTTTGCTACAGTACGGAGCTAAAGAGTAAACAACACAAGAGGTTTCAATGAAATCCACTAATATATAACTAAATTGAGACCAGCGTTTTATTTGTTGTAATGCTTGCACACCTCATAAAATCTTTGTGACTGCGATTTTTGTTAAATTGTAAAGTCATACTGATAGTGTATAGGCCCTTAATTGGACGATTTGTATTAAGGCAGAATATGTTTAAAGGATGACCAACCCCGTGAAATCTAAGCGTATTTTTTTTAAATATAATGTAGCTTGCCAATTTTTTCCCCAGGTCTCTTTTGCATGAAATGACATTAGGAAAAGCATGTACATATATAGTTCATGGTATTTATAGTTGTTATATGCATGGGTATAATTTCGGAAGTAGACTGTAATTTTGTTTTAGTGAATGTAATTAAAAAAATAACTGTTTATTTAACAAAACAACAAACAATAATAGATAAAATTCTAAATATAGACCTATAAATCCTACACCGTATCAACAAACGTTTTCCCGTAATCGAATTCAAAATTGTTTTAGAAACATTTAAACGTATGTTATTTTCCACGGATGATAAGAACAATCAAACTTAATTAATTACTCATAAAATGAAGTATAAACCAATAGTATTATCTTTTTAATTAATTAATTTAACTGTTGTTAATTGCAAAGCTGTTTGATGCCTTTGTTGACGCAGACTATATCAATATACTAATAATGAAATGAAATACACAATATATAAAGAAACGAAATTACTAAAATTATTAATATTGCTTCTGAGTTTAACACATTTTATAAAATTATTTTACTTAGAAAGCAAACTCAAAAAACAGTCCGAGCTTCTATTCCCGAGAGTAGGAAGTCAGTTTTTTAGGGTTTTGTAGATACTTATACCGAGGGTGATGTGTCCGTCCGTCCGTCGCTCTTTGGTTCATAGGGCCCGAACCGTTTAATCTAAAGAGCTGAAATTTGAAACACTGGCGCAACTTTTGGGCCCAACCATAGGAAAAATATTCAGAAGTTAAAAATTAAATATGCGCATGCGCAAGTCGCAAAAATGTGGTAAACCAAAAATTAATATTTTTTTTTCAATTTGAGAGTGGGGTATCAAATGAAAGATGCTGAAGAGTAGGACACAAATATACAGTAGAACCTCGATAAGAAGTGTCTCAAGGGGATTAGGGAAACAGGCTTGTTATCGAGGTGCTCTTTTTGTTGAGGGTCATGTTATCAAGGTTATTTTGGCTATCAGTCGTGTTTCGAGGTTAATGGGCCTTTTCAAGTCTAGATTCGTTCAAGGTTGACCCATTCCTGTATAGAGTCGCTTTATAGAGGTTCTGAGTTACGTTGTGAATTGGAAAAAATTCGTGTTATTGAGGTTGTTTGGATAGTAATAGTCTCGTTATAGAGGTTAATTTAACATTATGTGTTATGGCAATCTCAAGGGAATTTTAAAATTTTACTTGTACTTGAGGTTTTCGTGTTATTGAGTGTCGTGTTAGTGAGGTTCTACTGTATATATGCTTTTTTTTAAATGTTGCATTCCTTATTGGTTAAATAAATCAAAATATACCCCAAAAAAATGTCCCCCCCCCCAACCACTATATAACGGCTGGTCCTAAAATTTCGAAATAATTCATGCTAATGCCTTATTGTCGGGCTATAAAAATTCCGGGAGCGCGTCCCCAATTTTTAAAAATTGGAAATTTTGTGCGCGAAAATTTGAATTGCGCTCAAAATTTTATTTTTATTTTAATTTTGCGTGGGGGTATCAAATGAAAGCTGCTGAAGAGTAGGACACAAATATATATATATATATATATATATATATTGGTTAAATAAATCAAAATATATCCCCAAAAAAATTCCCTACCCCCCCCCCCCCAACCACTATATAACGGCTGATCCTAAAATTTCGAAATAATTCATGGGTACATCTTATGGTGGGGCGATGACAATTTCCTGAAAAAATGTAATTCATCTTGTCGTTATTGCCGATAAAAAACATTGTGACCCCCCGGGGGATCGAACCCGGGACCCTTGAGATCGAAGATAAAAAATCATAATTACATTACTAAATAATTACATACAAAAGCCTAAAAGTACTTGGACGCAAGTACTTCCCTGTGATTATTTTTTACTACTATGGCTGATAATAGGTACTTATAATTAAACAACTTGAAGTAGATACATCTAAACTCATGCCATTATACGTTTTAAAACTGACAGCACAGATTGGCCAACCTATTCGAGGGGAAAAATAAAATAACTAAGCAGTTATCTTAAGGTAATCTAGTGATATTTTTGTTTGCTTAGTTGGCCCTACCAAAATCTCGAGCTATTGGCTCCCCTCCCGTTTTTTTTTCAATTTTCCCGCGCAGTCAGAATAACAAAGTATAATGGCATGAGTATACACAGCTAACCTCACATAAAAAAATAATGATTAACATACATAATAATGATTACAAATGTAAAAACATAGAATACGTCATTTAAAATATTACAATAAAAATATCTATGAAATAAGATTAGTTTTAAATAAAAAAAAGATCAATATACTTTATTTTAAAAAAACTATCAGCTTTTAATTTTGTATAATAGAAAATAAATACGTCGATAATCCCCAATTTGAATAATCAAAAGGTCTTCATTCAGTGGTAATTTGACTAAATTAGTTGACAATTTAATTTTTAACTAATATTCAAAATTAGTTTGTTTTTTTAAATAGGCTTTAAGTCGGGATAAAGGTAAAAGGTTTGTAAAACTGTCAAAAGCAAAAAGACATTTGAATAGTTAATTAAAGTTCTTCTGGCCTGTAATTAAGTAGAAAAACAATTTATTGGACATTGAAAAAATAAATTAAAATACATATTTTATTGTAGGTGAACCATTATAACAATAAATATGAAAATTTGTGCGCTTCATTAATACCATTTTTAAAAATTATAGAAATATTAAAAATCTAGAAGTATTATCGCTGAATATTCAATATGCAAAAATATAAACACAATGAATAATCGCAGATATGTCAATATATAGAAATAAAAACACATAGAATATTCATTATGTAAAAAAATAAACACATTGAATAATATAATATAGAAATATAAACACAGAATATTCAATATGTAAAAATATAAACATGGAATATACAATATCTGGAAGTATAATCACAATGAGTATTCAATATGTAAAAATATACACACATTATTGAATATTCAATACATAATAATAATTTATGTAATAATAAATATAATTAATTGTAACATTGGTAATACCTGTAATATAATTTAACAATATGCATTATGTATGTCATTAAAATGTATTAATAAGGTGTCACTGCCTGCGATTTAGTTTCGTTAATTTTGTTTTATTACTTGTATTTTGTTTACCAGTTTTGGATTATTGTCAAAATTTGATTAGTCGGCATTTTACTTTCTTTACGGAAACATATAAGATCAAAAAGTTTTGTTATAATATTGTTAAATATATAATTAGCTTCCAGTAAAGAAGTGTTGACTACTTTTGTAACGTGGCCGCTGCGACATATGGCATTAAATTTAATAATTATTAAATATGATTAAAAATTAAAGGTTATTGATTAAAGAAAATAAATTTAATGATTAATAGGAAAGTAAGACGTTCTAAATGCAGTACAAGAGTATATAAACTTTATTGTATTTTGAGTTTTACTTTCTCAGATAAAGAGAAAGTATTGTAATAGCGAGAAAGTTCTATTTTGAGATTTTGATGGATTTACACGTTTTGAGGTCCCCTGAGTCCAACAAAGTGGTTTTTAAAAAATGTCAGACAATCGTCTTTGGAGACGCGTGGAGCCTAAACAACTGGGCCGATTTTGACGAAATTTATCATACATGTTCAGAAAAAAAAAACTAATAAATGGAAAACAATGAGCTTAGTAATTATGAACTCGACATCAGATGAGAGAGGGTATAGTTAGTAGTTCCGGCACCTCAATTTCTAGAAATCGTGCACTATATATATATATATTGCACTATACACTATATATATATATATATATATATATATGTATATATATATATAGTATATATATATAGTATATATATATAGTATATATATATATATATATATATATATATATATATATATATATATATATATATATATATATATATATATATATATATATATATATATATATATATATATATAGTATATATATATATTTGCGTAAAATTACTCTTTAGGAGCTCTTTTTGACATCGCATTAAAGTAATTAAGTCGTATGTTGAACAAAGTAACTAAAGACTTACAATTAATTAAGGATCTTTGATTGAACTTTGAACTGTTTCAATAAATTTGTTAAATTAATCAAAATAGCTGACTGGTTAGATAATGAGAGTATTTAGCGTTACAGATAAATAACTAATTTAAGACCTACACATCAAAGTATCGTGATTGTTATTTATTCGACAAACATTGAAATTAATTCTATACCCTAAAGCCGTATCTACACATTCGGCATTCGATATTTGCCTTTTGCCTCGTCGGGTTTGGCGAATCATATAGATGATATTAGCTTATAGCAAACACTCGCCTTCACATAATAATATGACTAGACGTTACGGAGAGGAAAAAAACGGACTCGAAGGTAACCGAACCCGTGACATGTAGTTCGGCTTCTTTCGGATCTCCCCCACTCTAGCCCTATAGCCCAGCGCACTTTCACTACACTTATAAACCTTAAATCTAACTACCTACTACCTTAACACTAACAATTTACATATTAACAATCAAACTAGTTTTGATCTCCGAGTAGAGCACGTCTCAAAGCCTTCCTTATCTCTGTCATACTCTGTTTTTCCTCCCACGTTCTTTATTCTCCCTTGGCTTCCTCATTATAATTGTTACCCAGAATACTTTTTTAAACTCTCTGCTTGATTCTTGGTGTTGATTGATTTAAACTTTACATTTTTGTATGGCATTGCTTCCGAGCTTACCGAAGGTAACGGAAGCTATGTGATCGTTCTGAAGAACGAAAAAATGTTATGTCTCCGACTTTTGCTAAATTGATACTTTAATTTATGTAAAAAAGTCAGAACAATTTTGACAGATTAAAAAATGAGGAAAACAATTAAACAAATTAGGCAATAATGGCTTGTAAAAGTATAAAATCAATAAAGTGCGTAAGGATGAGAGGAAGCTATGTGCCACACCAATTGGCAGTCTATTTTTTTTGTGCTGGGTTCTTTTTCTTACTTTTCGTTTTATTTATAGTTTTGAACCCTCTTTAATTTTTTTTTAATTAGTTTAACTTACTAATCTCAAAATAGATATAATATTATACATATACATATATACATATACTCGAATACATATATAAATTCATAATTAAAAAAAGATACGTTTTTATACAATTATAAATCTATTATACGTATAATTTATTTTTTTGGTTCTAGTTCATTTTGGTTTTTGATCATTATTTTTGACACTCACGCAAAATGACTATTTTCTGTAAACGTTGTTAGAAAATTTTATCAGAAATGGCATATTTACAAAAACACATAAGACGTGTTCATGCGATTCAACAAAATAAATTCACCTGTCATCATTGCAATAAAAAAAAATTATTGATAAACGAAGTCTAAACAAACACATCAAGTGTCATATAAAACAAAAAACATTGTTTCGCTTGTTCCCAATGTTGTTCCGACACATCTGAACGATGATCACAATCTTAGTATTAAAAGTTTTAATAAAGCATTTAATAACTTAAGTTTTCTTATTTGGAAAAATCAGTATAAAACTGAAAATAATGTCAAGTATGTTATGAGATCTGGAAAAAAATAGGAAATACTGGAAAAAAAATTGTTTCTACGTGAGGTCCATAATTCTCTCAAAGTCCTTTTAAAATTCATAATTATAATAAAGAGGCAATTTACAATTAAAGAGAAACAAAAAAAATTCAGGTGTTGTCAAAAGCTCCTCATACCCAAATTCAATTTGATAAAATATTAGATCCACACTCATAATCATTTACTTTTTCGTATTATTTTTTTAAAGTTATTATATCACAATCAAGTCCAGGCATCTTCTTCTAATTTCTGTTATATATTGCATTTATTTAATTCAGATGTGACAATTCTTAGGTTAAAAAAATGAATTTATTCCAAGGTTTTTATAATTTACAATTTGTGGGGTTCAAACGCATAATATAACATACAAATTAAATTACATAAATATAAATTAATCAATTAAAAGAAAATAATATTGTAATTTCATAATTATTATAATAATATGAAGTCATTTTTATAAATAACAATTAACACAGTAGTAGGTGGGGTAGAGTAAAAAAAAATGATACGTTAGTAGATAGATGTATAGAGCAAGTGACAGGACAGAATGGTGCGATGATAGGACTCTGGTCCGAAGGTAGCTGATTAAGCTACCGCCTTACCCGATGGTAGCCGAAGAGGCGCGCCTCTTCGGCTACCATCGAGTCCGTCCATTTCCTCTCCCTAACGTCTAGTAATAATATGTAGGTAGTATTTACGAGAATCCAATCGTTGTGAAATGAACTACAAATATTCAGAGGGAAAAATCAATTGCAAATTAATTAATTAATTACAGTAATTACAAATAACCGCCAGTCTTTCTCACATACATGTAGTGATGCTACTGGAAAAACCCGAAATCAATTAAAACTAACTACTTATTTTAATTCCTAGTCAGAATTATTTTTGACCAAAGCGATTTAGAAACATTTTGATAACACTATTAGATTTATTTTTTAATCCAATAATTTGAACTTCATCATATAATAAATTAATAATAAAAATAAAATAAAAATAATAATTAAACAATTTACACAAGTGTTTCAAAAATGGTATTTTTGAACGACAGGTTTTGCCTCTGCCATTTCATTCAAAATGGTAGAAGCTAATGAAGGTGTAATAATTAAAACTCATCAAATTATTAAAGCTCGTATGGTTAATCATTAATTGATCTCCGACAAGATATTTGTTTATTAAATTTATGAAAATGATAAGTTTTGGATCTTTGTTTAGTTTTGTTTCTGTTTGATTTGAAGAACAGTGTTATTGTTAAGGCATTTGTTCAAATTGCAAGTATCATTATTTAACCTATAATAATTGATGAATTTAGAACACTCAATGAAGTAATCCTCTCAAAAGATGTATTATTTGTTTATCAAGTTAAAAATACATTATAATTTGCATTGATTATTGGGTCTATGTTTAGTTTTACTTATTATTATTGACTTTTGGAGGATACAACAGTGCGAAGGTATATTATATACGTAAGGTTGAGTAGCGGTTCAGTTGAGAAGGCCATGGAGATAAAAGGAAGTGGAGGTGGGAGTCTCAACTCCGCGGGTGAGGATGATACCTGAGGAAATCGTATTCTTTGTTATTTCCTTCTCCAATATCTTTCACGCTCCATTACACTCCCTCCATTCCTCCTTCCATCTAATTCATTCCTTTCTTCATTCTTTTCAACTCAACTCATCTGATAAGGAATTTTTAACTTCGATGGATCTCACCCTATTATCAATCAAACTTTTTTTCATCTCGACTGATGAATCTAAAGATTCTTTTACCTTTGAAAAAAGAAATCTAAATAAAGCGTATCTTTCATTCCACTCATAAATATACTTCCGACTAAAAAGCTAGCATATAAATAGAGCTCTATAAATCTCCTTAACATAACCTCAATTTCCTTTTCACTTTTTTCTTTCCGAATAAAATACCTAATACAATATAGATTTCTAATTATAAAATATGACCTTTTATTTTTTTTTGTAAAACATTTAACTTTCTGACATTTCTATGCCATTTCATTACTCGCGTTTCCAGCAAAAGGATGATATCTTGGTAAATATGACAGACTTTTTCTGAAATTAGATACACTAATTTCATTTAATGATAAAATAGTTATTTATGTAACTATAGGCAGCAAAATGGAATTTTGGTTATGGTCAGCTTGTTGGGGCCCGCTCTTAGATTTTTTTCCCTCCCCGCTGTTTCCCCCCCCCCCCCCAAAAAAAACCGTTTTTTCCGCATAAATCGAATACGGTCGACCGCAGCGGTCTGACGCAAAGGACCTTTTTTGTAGGTCTCGCGAAAAGGGGAAAAATAGTTTGTTTTTTTTTTAAAGTGAATAAGGGGGGGGGGGGGGGGAAACACGCCCCCGAAAAAGTCCCTTAAACGGACGTCTAAGAGCGGGCCCCAACAAGCTGACCATAACCAAATTAAAGTTTGCTTTTAAATGTAATATATAATATTATAGGGGATGAAGATAATAGGTTAAGGTTTGTTCCAACCACACTTCAAACTAGTTTGAAACTGTCCGACGCTTGCGCATCGGACCAAAATTGAACGCCTGTTGCTAATGGACAAACCTAATATACAAACTGTTATTGCCAACATTATGATATTAAAAATTTTGCTGTAAATTTTTTTTTATTTTACTGTCTTGGCAGTAAAATTACATTCCCCTGCCCAAAATAAGTTCAATAATGCCTCATTTTGTTGCCGCAAGTAGATAAAATAAATTCTACTTAATTTAAAAATATGTGCGTAGATCTATAAATAGAATTATGAGTTTTGGCAACACTTATTTAAAAGAGATACACGTAATTACGATGAATGGAAGTTCTTTTCATCATCCTCGTTACCCTCCATTAAATACGAAAAATAAATAAATAATGTAAGTTGGGACAGATACAAAACACTTTTAACTGCTCCATTTCAGTTAAAAGTGAATTAGGCAATTCTAGTTGTGACTGGCAAATTATTATTGGCTGATTTATGTTACTATGGTGATGACATTGAACAGATTAAGAATATTAATCTATGTAATATAAAAAATTAAATCTTTTTCTTTACAATGACTAGAATTGAAAAAGTGTTAGATACTTCTTTATTTCATACCATTTTTATCATGTCCGTCTGTCTGTCTGTCGCGACAGGTCCGACTTTATAGACGCAAAACTGGCTAAACTTTAATCGATTAATCTTTACGCAGAGTATGTCATACGCAGTAGGCTTGGTTTTATCGAAAAGTACTGAGTAGAACCTGAGGTATTCATTTTATTTTATTTTTTTACAAGCTTTTATTTAACTTGCAATGTTTGTATGTATGTATGTTCGGGTCAAATCTTGCAACTGAATTTTAAAGCAGTTATCCTCAACCGATTGAATTGAAATTTTGCATTCACGTTTAGTTTGGATGACCATGGTTAGCTTAGTGACGTCTTTCTAAATCCAATATGGTGGGCAGCCCAAGATGGAGGACTAGATATTTTTTAAGCACGCCCATGATATGGGTTTCAAATGAAAGGGTTTGCTGAGAAGAATACGAATAAAAGCTTTGTTTTTAAAAATATGTTTTTTTAAATAAAATTATTTTTTAAAAAACTACTATTTCCTATCACTTGCTTTGTTACTGTTTGCACGGTTATTATAGTATATTTGTGCACTGATTACATTTTTAATGGAATTCCTATTTTTAATAGGATTAATTCTGAACTATTTGGTCCTTTTACTTTTATTTATTTTTTTTTTTTACTCATACATATTATATTATGAAAGCTCTCAAGGCGTAGATGAACAATATTTAGGGGATTTAATATTTTTATACGCACAAGTAAGGTCAAATTATTAATTACTAATGATTAATTACTAGTTTGGAAGGCTAGTAATTAATTTTTTTTTTTTTTGTATACATATTTAGTAAATAAAATTTAATTATAGCTTATTTTTTAATTCATCAAATTCAAAGTGGTTTTTAAAAAAAGTTGATCGTCCAGTGGGGTTTTCCAGGGACTCTTCTGTGTTTAAAAGTTTTACACACTACAAAAATAAAAAAGTTCTACTTTTTAATTTTCTCTTTTTTTCGAGGGGTTGTGAAAGGAAGGGGAGGGTTTGGTATACTTATGAGAAGTGAGATAATATATATATATATATATATATATATATATATATATATATATATATATATATATATATATATATATATATATAGGGGGAGGATATAGGGGGGTTAATCTGGTTTGTGGAGTCAGTTGTAGTATAGAGAGGGGGGGGATGGATGCTGCTTTACCCTGCCCCCCCCCCCCCCCCCAAACTCGTATTGATCTTGATACTGTAGGACCCCCTAACAACTGCTCTTTTAGTGTGTGTGTGTATATCCCTAGTAAATCCTTAGTAGGGCTTTTATCCGTCTGTGTAACGCACAAACACCCCCTTTTTTGTTTTACCTATTCGACCGACATTTTTCTCTAAAAATACCCTTAAGGTAGATTGAACTAAAAAAAAAAGAAATAATTAAGGGTTATTATCATAGTAATGTAATTATAGGACATCTAATTATAAAATATATTTGGGGGAAATAAATATTTCCTGTAATTAAGCTACACAAGTAAAGACTAATTATAATTTCAAAAACATTCAAGTTTTCTTTTCCCCAATTTATAAAGATAAATTTTTAAAAATTACCCACGGATGAACAAAAATTAAAAAAACAAATTCACTTTATAACATTTGGAATTTCCCAGAAATGTTAAGTATCGTCTGTTTTCTTTCAATCAGAAGTCAAGTCTATAGTCAGAGCTTTAAAATTCTCAGCAAATAAAAAAAGAATATTTTAAAATAAAAAATGTATTTCCAATGCGTTCTTTATCAAATTGAATTTAAAATTAAATTTTATTGTGTTTTTATCTTTTGAGTTACCATTGCCGATTGCCATTGACATTGTAACACCTGTAAAAAATAATTATGTAGCTTTTCTATCTTTGGAAATGTTGTTTATTGATTGATTATTTATTGTTTATTGTATAACATCGAATTGCCAAACAGCAAAGCCGCACAAGTGGTAACTCGGAAGGTAAATTACATAGATAAAAGATAAGTGAAAGATAAAGTAGTATGAGGAACAAGTAGTGAATAAAACGTAATAAAGCAAGCTAATAACAAGAAGAAAAAATGAGTAACAATCACAAAATAACAGGGTAACAATGAATAAAATAACAGAGTACAATGTTTACAAATTACTAAAATTCCTAATTAAATAAAGATTCCTAAAATTAATTAAATAAAGTTAAAATTACATACAATATTTCTATGATTTATATATATTTCTATGATTATTTGATTTTAACTTAACTGATTTTAAGTTAACTGTAAGTTAACTGTTAAGTTAACTGTAAGTTAACTGTTAAGTGTTTAGGACAGGTTTTATACGCATGCGCTAACATTGTACTGTATTTAAATTTAAATAATGTCTGGTTGGAACGGGTTTAGGACTATAATTCGCACCATATCAAAAACTTTCAAGGAAACCTAACGTTAGGGAACCTTCCTGTTGATATGCAAGGATGTTATACAAAGGGGATGGAATGTTAAGAAGGGGTTTAAGGCAAAAAAGTGACCCCATGGAGGTAAGAGAAATTGGAGAAAAAAATCATACTGCGCATGCTCCACGACCACAAACAAATTACCCACGACTGGGACAAATTACCTTCTTTGTTAATTTCAAGGTTTATTTTGTATCAGGTTATGAACTAACGTTTAATCAATACTTAATTTTTGAGTAAATATTTATTTTGTGTCGTTTAGTTTATTTATTTATTATTATACTTGATTTCTCTATTGTTATAAATTAATTATAAATTCAAATTTTTAAGTTTTTGGTAATATTCATACTACAGAGAGATTAAATTTTACTTTAAATCAAATTATAATTATAAATAACTACGGGAGACATACAGAGAGAAATAGACCCCCGCACCGGGACTCGAACCACGGAACCTCCTGTTAATCCGTTACAGGTGCTCTTACCAACTGAGCTATATGGAAGAATGATTATTCTCTGTCGTTACCGATACAAATCCCCGAATCCAAGCTTTCAATCATTTCATCAAATCTAGTAAGCCAAATATTCACGGCAATTGAACTAGACTGAGAATTAACGCTTATAATTATAAAGTATACTCAATTAGTACCTGTACCTAGTACGAAAAACGTACGTTCGTATTAGAAATTCAATTTTTTTCAATTTTTTCAATTTTTGGTAGTATTCATACTACGGAAAGATTAAATTTTACTTAAAGTATGAAAATTTAATCAAAATCGGTTCAGCAGTTTAGGTTTCACACGTCTTTACAAACAACAGACTACAGGCAGTTCATTTTAAAACCAATTTGTTTTAACTCAGGGGAGCTTAAAACGTGTAAATCCATCAAAATCTAATATTCACGTTATCACAAAACTTTCTCTCTATATACTATGTATATTAGAAAGTAAAAACAAAAAAACTTTGTAACCAATTAATTTATACCTTCGCTTTTTATTTTTATTTTTTTTTTAAATTCATGAAACGGAAAACTTTTTAATAAAAACTTTTATTTTTTTAAAAATCCTAAACAAATATTTTAACTCAGTTCATTAGAATAACACGGTATAATTTTAAAAGTAAAAAATACTTTCAGTTATTTTTGTTACATAATATGTTTAATTTTTTTCCAACATTAAACTTCTATGAGAGTTAAAGTTAAATATTTGAATTATTTTTAAAAATAAGGTAAAAATTGTTCTGACAGAGAAAAGCTGAAAGTTAGAATTAATTTAAAGTTTTTCCTGCTCATATATTAAACTAAAACGTTACCGTCGTGGTTTCGCCCGCCATTTTTTGTACTGCGCTTTTAAATTAATTAAATAGTATTTTTTCCACACCACTTTGCGGTAAATAAATACTCAGTCGTGTTTCTTTTTAAGTGGTACCAACCTTATTTCAACAAATTCACTACATTAACCATTCATTATCTACTATTTTACAAAATAATAAAGTAAGCAACACTTCTTTTTCTCCCTACTTTTACTTTTCCTCCCTGCTTTTTGAGTTCAGGGAAGAAAAGACGAACTTTACTCCCTCTAAATTAAACTGAAAACATAGCTTTTTTTCTCCCTTGTGGAAATAAAATACTATACATATTTTTAATCCGGGATAAATTTATGTTTTAAGGTAATGTACGAATAATAAAATTAAATGGGTTATGGAATAAGTCTAGGTTTTTTGATGAAAAATATTTCCGAAAATTTTAAGCGAACTATTTTAAGCGTACTAATTAATATTATTACGTTATTAATTAAAGTTCTATTAATATTAATAAGCATCATGATGTTAAATCAAAGCAAACGCCTTAAGATTTATTAATAAGCATCGTGATGTTAAATCAAAGCGAACGTCTCAAGGTTTATTAATAAGCATCGTGATGCTGAATCAAAGCAAACGTCTTAATGATTATTAATAAGCATCGGGATGTTAAATCAAAGCAAACGCCTTAAGGTTTATTAATAAGCATCGTGATGTTAAATCAAAGCGAACGTCTTAAGGTTTATTAATAAGCATCGTGATGCTGAATCAAAGCAAACGTCTTAATGTTTATTAATAAGCATCGTGATGTTAAATCAAAGCAAACGCCTTAAGGTTTATTAATAAGCATCGTGATGTTAACTTAAAGCGGACTTATTAAGGTTTATTAATAAGCATCATGATGTTAACTCAAAGCGGACTTATAAAGGTTTATTAATAAGTGTCGTGATGTTAAATCAAAGCGAACGTCTTAAGGTTTATTAATAAACATCGTGATGTTAAATATATGTGAACGTCTTAAGGTTTATTAATAAGCATCGTGATGCTGAATCACAAACGTCTTAATGTTTATTAATAAGCATCGTGATGTTAAATCAAAGCAAACGCCTTAAGGTTTATTAATAAGCATCGTGATGTTAACTTAAAGCGGACTTATTAAGGTTTATTAATAAGCATCATGATGTTAACTCAAAGCGGACTTATAAAGGTTTATTAATAAGTGTCGTGATGTTAAATCAAAGCGAACGTCTTAAGGTTTATTAATAAGCATCGTGATGTTAAATCAAAGCGAACGTCTCAAGGTTTAATAATAAGCATCGTGATTTTAAATCAAAGCGAACGTCTCAAGGTTTATTAATAAGCATCGTGATGTTAAATATATGTGAACGTCTTAAGGTTTATTAATAAGCATCGTGATGCTAAATCAAAGCGAACGTCTCAAGGTTTAATAATAAGCATCGTGATGTTAAATCAAAGCGAACGTCTCAAGGTTTAATAATAAGCATCGTGATGTTAAATCAAAGCGAACGTCTTAAGGTTTATTAATAAGCATCGTGATGTTAAATCAAAGCGAACGTCTTCAGGTTTATTAACAAGTATCGTGTTGTTGACTTAAAGCCAAAATTTTAGGGGTTGCTAAGCATCAGTATGTTAACCCGAAGTGCGTTATTATGCATCGTACAACTTGAATTTGAACCGCAATGCTTATGCTTGAGATGCTTTAGTGTAAGTTAAGACGAACATTCTTCAAGATGTGGACATCACCTTAAAACGTTGACTGTTTTGATTTTTGAACTATATTTGAGATATTATATATTGAATTGCATATCTATTTAAATATCATTGATAACATCTGCTTACAAGATTGTAATTTGACGGAAATTATTTTCTACAATAAGAAAAAAAAGTCACGATCCTGCTTTGTATTATTTGATAAAGAAGGCCTTAGACAGTGGCGTTAGTTGGCATTTAGTGGGAAGTACAAGAATTAGAACTGTTCTAGGTTTTGCATAAATGCATAAAGGTTGTTTATAGAGGATTCTCTACTACAGTGTGCTATTAATGAAGAGGAAATCAACAATATTGGATAACACAAGAGAGGACTTCTGTTTGTTAACAGTTATAAATGGAATCACGTGGTATCATCGTGTAGAGAGAGGTTCAAACAATTAGCTAGTGGAGCATCCTAGCGGTTAAAAGCCTAACTAAACACAAGCACACTGGATGCTCCCGTGAAACACAGGCGACTGAAACAAACCACGGTGACGAGGCATTTACATGACAAAGCAATTAGCTTGAAGATAACACAAGGGACGACATCCCCCCGCAGAGGCTGGTCGCCAATTAACCGGTCTTTGAACGCCTATTAGATCTCACCACCAATCAATATAACAACAAGGACCATCAGGTTAATTTCATACATTCAACAGTGTTCAAACCAATTTAATAATCTAATAAAAGAAGAAGACATTTTGAATTTGATTCATATTAAAAACAAAATGGCAGAATTACACGCTAATTCTAATTCAAACCGAGAGTCGCATATACTTTAATGACGTTATGTTATACAACCCATTGTTATCAAAGTTATTTCATCCCCCTCCCATTTTTTTCCGTTAACTTTATTTTAATATTTTACATGAACTAAAGTATAAATTTAGTAAAATTCAACAAGCGGGAAAGGTTGGAATTAATATGGGACCATATCTGTGAGCTACATTCGACAAATCATCCAAATTTCTTAAAAATCAGATCGTATACTACTTTTTAAGATATGGTGGTTCAAACAGAGAAAAGAAACTGTGGACAGACAGAGTCAGGACCAAAAATGTTTCCTGATGTCTGAAACAGATTTCTGCCTTGGAATTTTTGAATTCGGAGACATACAATTTTTTCGTTTTTCAGAACGATCACAATCCCTTCCGGTAAGCTCTTAAGCAAATACAAAATAATAAAAATCTTGTAATATTGCTTCCGAGTTTACCATAGCTAACGGAAGCTCTGTGATCGTTCTCAAGAACGTAAATTCTTTAAGTCTCCGATTTCAAAAAAGACAGAAATCCGTTTCTGTCATCAGGGATTTTTTACGATTCGTGATTCGTTCAATAACAAACTAAAGTAAAATAGTTTTTGACAAGTTGCAGGTTACTCATGGGCAATAAACAAAAAAAAAAAATACTAATAATTCAACACTAATATTTAATATAGAACAGTTTCGACTAATTCAGTTAGATATGATGACCAACACGAATATTTTGACATGACAGTGAAAATGCAAACGATGTTGCTCTTTAAATTGAACTAGCTTAAATTTGATCAGATTAAAGTTTCACAACTTACTGCTTAATCAGTGTTGCATGTTGCATGTGTGATTAATATAATGTGGGATTTTAGCGCTTTGTCTTCTAGTTGGAAAATCGATAACGTGAACTCTGATCTAATCTGATCTAATAGTAATACTAAGCAGCTGATAAAATACTAAATTAAGAACTGATCAACTAAGAATTATCTGAAGAAAATAAGCAGCAGCAAGTTCAAGACTAAATTAAGATCTAAAAGTAACACTCAGCTGCTGATAAAATACAAAACTTATTGCACAATCAGTGTTGCATGTGTGAAATAGAATGGTGCTAGTTTCAAAGTTATTAATAGGGATTTTAGAGCTTGTCTATTCGAGTTGGATATAAAGGAAAATCGATAGAAGGAACGTGAACTCTAAGGATGATCTCTGTTAAGAGATGCTGCCGTGGCGTTGCCATGGAAACCCGCGCCAAAACAAGCCAACTCTCCCGCCATTATCCCTGTTGTAATTTCCCTCATCAGCCGGTCTTGTCCCTCCAGAATTGAGCGACTGATCAATAACGCAATTACACAGAAAGGAGACTTGTTAATTACTATTTTGGAAACTCGGGAAAGTCTTTAAGTTTTCCATTCTCACAAAGGAAAATCAATGTTAGCACTGATAACGCTTATCTTGTAGTGAACAAGTCAAACTTTATTGGTGAAAATAATTACTAATTATAGATGACACTTGATATTCACGCCTTGTTGGTTTATACTTTAGATAAAGTTATGGAAAATTGTAACTTGAGTTTCTTAAACTAAGAATAAATGAATATCAGTTACAGTGGACTAGATAAAGACTAAAAAATATGAATAAGTTGAAATTAAAATCACCCAGAAAAGACAAGACTAAATTAAGATCTAAAAGTAACACTGAGCATCTGATAAAAGACTAAATTAAGAACTTAGCAACTGAGGTAGAAATAAAGTTAATTACCGGGTTACAGATGAAAGAATTGAGGATAATAATAATCCGCGGTGTAAATGCCCGAGAGAGCTTAAGCCTGTTAAGGGCTTATACAACATATAAATGTAATGAATGATACTGGATTAGGGTACCGCTTCATTAGCTGTATACCGTATAATTGATAATTAGGCACTTCACTTTATACCAGCGTTGGACTATGTTTGGTTCACCCGAACACTGACCGTGAGCCCCTTGCCGGAGTTGGGAATCGACCATCAGGATGTAGGGGATCAACTGAAGTAAATTAACAAGCTGCAGATAAACGAATAAATTAAGAAGTAAGCAATTGAGGATAAACTGAGGCAAATTAACCAAGCTACAGATAAAATACTTTTATCTACGATTGATACAAAATATAAACATTATATCTCTGTTTAGATGCGTAGAAAGTGATTATTTACGTACTTGTATTCATTGCGCATGCGCGTCTCATGGTTCTAAAGAATTCCTCTTCTTTACCACACTAGCGCGGTAAAGCATTGCTCGTGTGGTTTTACAACCCTCGCTATCGCTCGGGTGCAAACTCCACACTCGCATGGAAAATGCTACTTTCCGCACTCGACGCGTAATGTACTATTATTAAGAGGTACTTCTTTATAGAGTGTTACTCCCCTATGTCTTTTTAGAATATAAATGACTGAAATATAAATGAATTATATAGCACCAAATTTGGGGGCGCTACCCTTCTCAAAACTATGAAAAAACGTGATAAAAATGTATATATCGAAAACGGTTCCGACGATTTTTATTAAAAAATTCTAAAATTTAATCCATTTAAATACGAATCTAATGATATAAGCTCCGGGAAATATCTAGTTCCTGAGAAAATAGCTTTAAACGTGGACGGAGAGAGGCCGGGTTCGATTACCTACCGAGGAGAAGTTATTTTTATGATAATTTTTTTTATGAAATGTTCAATGATAATTAAATATTCCTACAAAAACTAATAAATGGAAAACACTGGGCTATGTAATAATGAACTCGTATATGAGAAAGTTTGTCTGAGTTGTCTCGGACCGATTTTCATATACATAATTTAATTTGACTCGCGCACATTCTTTTTATATTCTCATATAAAGAGAAAGTATTTTTGTATTCCTTCAATAAATGAAGCGAGCGTAAGCGAGCTTCTTACATTCAACGAAATATGCATCTTGTCTGTCTGTCTGTCTGTCAGTAACGTTTACGCGTGTGACGATAATTTGAGTAAAAGTTGACCGATTTAGTTGAAATTAGGTATACATGATCCTCTTACTAATACTCAGGCTAAGTTTGTTGGACAGCGTGATCCGTCCAAGAGTTTGCGCGCAACGCTCGCGTAAACGAGAGGTACAAAAATTAAATTGGAATTTCAGGACGGGAAAAGATTCTATCATCATCTATTCGATGAGACGAACATTTTTTTCAAGTAACATTTTTTAGTAAAACTGACAACGACACTGCTATGAATTAATAAAGATCGCTAAAACTATTAAAGCGGATCTAAACGTTTATAATAGAGAAAACAACCTTTTTACCGATATCTTACGTTCTAACGTAACGATTTTAATAAAACTTCATATACACCATCTAATGCACAATTGAAACAGGCATGCAAAATTTCAACTTGATACAAGCAGAAGTCTTTGCGTAGTGAAGAGATACATTTATAATAATTGTTTAAAAGCTACCGAGGGTGGTTAAGATTCATAGTCGTATAATGTGTAGGTTTGTTTAGGATGTAAAGCTTTGTACCGAGTACCCCCACTCTACCCCATACTGCCCTCTTCCACGTATCTTCAACTATGACATTCATTGTGATTAATAAATTTCAATATTCAGTATTTCATTGCAATACGCTCGCTTCAATGATAGAGCCACGCGATGCCTAGTAATATGATTTATTTTTACTTAGATCTGGTTAAGGCTGGCTCATTAAGGCGCAAGACAGCTTTTTTTAACCTCAAAAATATACGAGAGCTCGCAAATTGAGACGCCAGATTCACTAGCGTCATAAGTCGTATAAGAACTTCCCTGCCCAGCTCTACGTCTAAATTCGTGCAGTTAAGTATACTTGTGCAGTCAAGTTAAGTATACTTCTGCAGTTGAAAAAAACTGAGATGCACATCCCTGCATCACTAGTGCCCATATAATGTTTAACTAGATCACCCTGGCTAAATATTATACAAGCATATCCTGCTGACTGATCATGTACAAGCTTTGTAAATTGAGCAGCAAAATGTTAGAGGTGTAAAGCTAATTGAACAGCTGTCAGGTTAATAACCGATAAGACCATTTAAGAATAGATTCCTATGAAGGTCAAGCGTACTATTATGTGAAAACGGGAATCTTCCACTGAGTTTAGAGTGCGGAGTTTAGTCATGGTAATTAAATCTGTTTTATTATCAAAGGATTCATTTGCTTATCAGAGAGACGCGTCACAGTGATTCATTTGATTTTTTAAATTGTAATGTCATTAAACGTAATGAGCCCATTGTGTTATATGTATATGTATATATATATATATATATATATATATATATATATATATATATATATATATATATATATATATATATATATATATATATATATATATATATATATATATATATATATATATATATATATATAAAATTAAAGTTTTGTGTCATTGGTCAAAATTGAATATGTTTGGATACTTTTTCCAATTTTTATCATGTTTTCTTTTTTCGTGTATTTCGTGTGTCTGTCGCCACCAGTCCGACTTTATAGACGCAAAACTGGCTAAACGAAATCGTTCATTTTTTTTCAGAGGTGAGCGCAAACATGTAGGTTTTGTTTCATCGAAAAATATTGAGTACAACCTATTAGATTATTGTGTAGAAGTAATTAACAATTTTATCAAAAAAATTTATAAAACATATAACTTAAAGAATTTGATTATATAAGTGACAAAACTCACAGGCTCGGCTAATAAAAAAGTTCGGGTTTCGGCGTTTGGTCAAAAATTGGTCCAAACTGACTGGAAAAATCTGAAAAGTTAAAAAAATCTTTTGGACTTTGGACAGACGCAACTTTAAAGTTTTTTCGGAGGCTTATTACGGATTGCAGCGACGATTTTAAAAGATCTACAACTTTGGTCCTATGACGTTTTGTCGTACTTCCATCGGTTCTACCTGAAATAGAGTTTTTTTTAAATTGACTTTGAGCTCTTAAGGGGTCCACAATTAATGGCCGATTTAATTTCTGATTGGGGTTCTTTACCCTCACACTAATGCTCTTTAAATAGAGTATTTTTATTATTTAATTAATTTGTCCTAGAACTAGAGTGATTAAATATTTACTGGGGCAACAGACATGTTGATAGAAGAGACTGGTAATTATTTTACTAAGTTCAGATATCAAAATCTCACAATGTTACCTAATCCCCCCCCCTTTATTTCTATTTTCTCTCCTCTTAGATAAAATAATTAACAAAAATTCTTAATTAGTTAGCAACTCCGAAAACTAACTAACTTGGGGAACATTTATAAAAGTTAATTTTCCAGAAAAAGCAGAGGAATTTCCTACTGTAAGATGTCTTATCTCAGCCTTGTTTTGAAATAGTAATTATCTTTATTAATATATATTCTTACATTTTAAGAGGAAACCCTTTCTCAAATATTAACTTTTTAACTTTAGAAAATCAGTCTGGGCTCAAATTCACTTCTTACTCTTACTTTGCCCCTATTCTAACCCTAAAGTATACAATTTCAGAAAACCCTGCCCTGACAAACATTAATATTATTTTAAATATAATTACAAGATAAAAAGAACTTTTTATATACTACGATTTTATATTTTCTGTCATAAATCACAAATTTGAAACCCGTCACAATGAAGATTGTAAATATGGGATATGTCAAAACAAATAAAATAACTTGCGGATTTTTTCCGAACTAACTTTTCATACAGTAAAATTTGCTGAAAAGAATTAAATTCTTCTGAAATATGGCTAAAAGTATTCGAATAATGCATTGTCATCGTGTTCTGAGCTATTCTAAAAGTTTCAAATGTTTAGCTACTCAGGAAGTTAGTTAAAAATCGATTGCAAGATTTGTACTGCACAAACAAACAAACAAGAAAGCAAGCTAATAAAAACGTAGTAATATCGTAACAAATACAATAATTTTAATTTAGCGTTTCAAAGAAATTGTGATAATAATAGTGGGAGGACATGGTTTCAAATTAGTGGGAGGACATGGTTCCAAATTAGTTGGGAGGACATGGTTCCAAATTAGTTGGGTGGACATGGTTTCAAATTAGTGGGAGGACATGGTTTCAAATTAGTTAGGAAGACATGGTTTCAAATTAGTTGGAGGACATGGTTTCAAATTAGTGGGTGGACATGGTTCCAAATTAAGTTGGGAGGACATGGTTCCAAATTAGTTGGGTGGACATGGTTTCAAATTAGTGGGAGGACATGGTTTCAAATTAGTTGGGAAGACATGGTTTCAAATTAGTTGGAGGACATGGTTTCAAATTAGTGGGAGGACATGGTTCCAAATTAGTTGGGAGGACATGGTTTCAAATTAGTTGGGAGGCCATGGTTTCAAATTAGTTGGGAGGACATGGGTTCAAATTAGTTGGAAGGACATGGTTTCAAATTTGTTGGGAGGACATGGTTTCAAATTAGTTGGGAGGACATGGTTCCAAATTAGTTGGGAGGACATGGGTTCAAATTAGTTGGAAGGACATGGTTTCAAATTAGTGGGAGAACATGGTTTCAAATTAGTAGGAGTATCCTGAATCAAAATTGGAAAACCATTCCTTTCGTCATATTTCGTATACTTTAATAATTTTATGTTTTTACAACCTATTAATTGTCAAATTTATTTAATTTTCCCCCGTATTTTAAATTTGACAAAATTGTTTTGATTTTTTACATGAATTAAAGCGCCAATTTGGCAAAATTTAAAGAGCGAAGAACGGTTGAAATTAATCTGGGTCTATCAGTCTATCTGCTGGCTACTTTCGACAAACCATCTAAATTTCATAAAAATCAGATAAGTATACTTTTGAAGATATAGATGTAAATACATGTAGGTCACTGCGCATCTAGAAGAGAAACAAATAGGCGAAGAAGGTTGAAATAGGACAAAAAGGGCAAAATATGGCCAACCATCCAAATTTCATTTGAATCGGAAGAGGAGTTTTTAAGATGGTTCGCAAAAATTAAGCAACTAACATACCAACAGACAGACAGACACGTAACCAAAAGTGTTTCCTGATGGCTGAACCGAATTTCTATATTGGAATTTTTGAAAACGAAGATGAAAAATCTCGTTTTTCAGAATGGTCGCAGATAGCGTTACCTCCGGTAAGCTCTGAATCAAAATTGTTTTACGAAAAAAGAAGCTAACTTTTAAATTTCAAAGTTTTAGTTTCATCGGTTCAAGAAGTATCATCATCGAATTTCTGATATAAGTTCGCCGTCATCTTGAATCAAGAGCTCCAATGTGTAAAGAGCACCAATGTGGAACCGACGTATACAATTCACTCATAATTTACCTAATAACCAATTTACTGCTTAGAAAGAGAATTGGACCAATCCCGGATAGTATTTGCTCTCTAAACTATTAATTATTTTACTATTTTGATAGCAAACATCTGTTAACTTGTAACATCTGTTTTATTGTATTCACTATTATTTTATTTTTTATTTTATTATACTTATGATTGTAATTTATCATTCTAACCACAACAATTAGGTTACATTTTTATCTCATCTTATCTTATCATAGAATGATAACACACACGATAGAAATGAAAGAGGCGACAACATGTCAATGTGGGCGTCTATGAGATAGAGTGGCTTAAGTGTGAGTGTTACAAAACCCAGTCAAGAGTGTTGATTATTTTTAACAAACAAAAATAATATGTTGGCTTGACTTTACGACTCTAGTTCGAGTTGTGACAATAACGTCTATAAATACAACTCGCTGTTAAGCACAGGTGTCACGTGTTAGTTTATTATTATTATTTAAAAATGAAAGAATTCGTACGAGAAAGCTCTAAATTTTTACAACGTTTCCATGATAATTCAACACGGATTGAATGCAGGATCAATACAGTTTTTTGATCCAAATTGTCCATGTAAACCTAGACCTAGATTTAATACAGATTCCCCTTAGGAATCAAAATTCGGAAAACTCCTTCCATAGAGATATCAATAATTATATTAGAAATGATCATACAAAACACAATAGTTACTTTTAATTTTGTATCTTTTCTAACTCCACCATGTATAAGTGGTTATAATCGTATACTTAGCAGTGTGATTTTATAATTTATATTAATTTAATAAAAAGCGTAAGGAAATTCGTTCCTACCGGGTGTTCCGCGACACCACACGTATTTTTAGGGTCCGTAGGCAACACCAAGGGCCCTTATATTTTTCTGCGTGTGTCTGTCCGTCCGTCCTCTCGCGTGCTCTCACGGCTACACCTTTCATCCGATCACTTTGAAATTTGGCATGTACATGTCTTGTACCTGTGGGTAGGGTATATTTTAAAAATATAGCGACTTATAAAAGATATTTTTCAAAAAAAATAATTAGGGTAAAAAAACTTAAGGGTTAAATTTTCATAATCATCATTGTGAATCATGTTTCATCTCTCTGGTATTCGAACTCTCAACCGGAGTTTATTATAATTGTAGAGAACATTGATTTATTATTTATTATTTATTATAATTATAAGCGTTAATTCTTGGTTTAGTTCTAATGTCATAAATATTGACTGTCTAAATGTATATGAATATTGAAAGCTTGGATTCGGGACTAGTTATCGATTACGGTAGTGAAAAATCATTCTCCTGCGTAGCTTAGATGGAAGAGCGCTATACTGGAAATATAGAGGCCCGTGGTTCAAATCCCGGCACAGGAGTGTATTTTTCACTGTCTGTTTCCCGTAGTTAATAATAATTATAATTTGATTTAAATTTATTATTAATATTACATAAAATAAATTGGTTACATTATCTACATTGTCATCAGGTACGAAGCCATCAAACTGTGTCACTCTAACTTAGCTTGTGTCAAAGAGTTACTTTGTATATAACTGGCAGAATATTGCAGGGATTTAGGTTAGTGATTTGAATAAGCTTTGAGAGTCTATGAGTCGAGTGGAAAAGGCTTTGCCATCATTACTTACATGTTGCCACACAAATCCGCATTGATTTTTGAAACCTAATAACGCCACAAGTAAATGAAAAAGCTTCTAACAACGATTTCCTTCCCTCCCACCTTGAAGATGAATGCTTAATAATATATATGTATACACCTAAAGGTGGATTCATAGCTAGCGGATCTCGTCGCGTAGGGATTCATCTATGACCTTCTTACTGCGAATGCGCAAAAAGTAGCTCCAAACCAATTTTTTTGTGGAGCCGCTTTAAAACCTGAAAGAGACCTTTACTTCAAATCCTCTTCTAATTTTTTATGTATTATATATTTTTTTTTTTTATTTGAAGCGAGCGTCTTAGAATAAATATGTAATGAATATTGAGAAAAAAGTTAATCATGATGAGTTTATAGTTAAATAGGATGCTTGTAGTACGGGACAGGACGGGAAAAGGACTGCTCCCTACCTACCCGGCCTACTCATTTTAAAATATATCACTTCACTACATAAAAACTTCTGCTTGTATCAGATTGAAATTTTACATGCCTGTTCCAATCGTACTTTAGACGATATGTATGAAGTTTTATTAAAATCGCGAGGGGGGCGACCGCCCAGGGCCCCGCGCCTTGGAGGGCCCCGCGCCATAGAAAATTAAAATAAAATACTTATACTTCACAGGCAAATGTATAGTTGTTTTTTATCAGCAATCCCCGCTCTATCCTAGGGGGCCCCGCCATTTTGTCTCGCCCAGGGCCCCGCAAGAACTAGATCCGCCACTGAAGTCGACCTCTAACAAATCACCACTTTATACAATTGAGTATAATAGTGGTATACCTCCATTTAGATTGTAGTGCCATAATAAAGCAGTTTAGAGATTTATGATTCGAAGACAAAAGAAATTTCCTTCTTCACAATGATAACAAAGCTTGTGTCACCTTCGACTTACAAGGAGGTAGAAAAATCACCCCGGTGTACGTGCACGTATTGATTTTAAAGAAAAGCATTCGTGCCAACATTTATCAAACAGGTATTAACTGTGGAGCAGCAACTCCACGTTAAGCCAGAAATAGTAAGAGTTTTATATCAGGCAATGCTTGAAGCAATTTGATATAGGAAAGAGATTAATTGCGATTCCTTTATTTAATCTAGCAATGTTACAGTGAGAATAGTGAATGTGTGTGAATCATCAATCAATCACACAAAGAGAGAAATCTTCTGTAAAATACTTTACAGTGATTGAGGGATATACTCAAACTTTGAAAATCGGCTTATATATACATATATTTCATTGTGTTAAGTCAGAAGAGATCACTTGAGAAATGACAGAGAAAGCGCTTTCCTTGCATGTATAGTCTTGACTTAAAATTCTGATAGGCTTTTCCTCTTTTTTCCAATCTCTTTGTCATCGATACTACGTTGTCTTCATCGTTCCTATTTATCCCCCTTCCTTTTATAAGTTCGTCTTTAGAAGTTACAATAAAAAAAAAACCATTATCATCTAGGGAATCATTTGTTGTTTTAACTCAACACGGAAGAGAGCCCACAAAGAAAGAACACAATGAACCAAAAAAGACAGCAAAACAAAAGAAAAAAAACATCGCATCGAGTGTCACCAATTCTAGCATCTTCTATCAGATGAAAATAAGAAACAACAGTTGTATTCCTGCAACTAATTACGTTAAAAGGAAACTTTAAAGGTCTAACTTGTAAAAGAAGATATTTTTATCTTTTATGTATAAAATATAAAGCACTTAGTGAAAGACTTGTAGTGCAAAGTGTCCCTTCTTTTATTCTCTTCAGGTTTAAAAGGTTAGTTTGGTTTAGGTAAAGGTATAAAGAGGGTGCGGGATACTTGAGACGAGTTAAAAGGTTAGGTAATAGGTTAGGGAGGTTTTAGAGTCGAGGGCTACAGTTAGGTTATCTCAGTTTTAACTTTGTCCCACATATACAGTAGCTTTTATATTGTAGGTCTTAACTTAACTTTTTATAATACAATCCACTAACAAACAATTTTTCTCAAAAGAAATGCGGCGAAATGAATTAATATTTAAATATAGAAGGATTTAGTTGAAAATTTAACAAAGACAGTTGTATATATACCTATATAGATATTTAATCTAATCGAAGACCTAAACATTCAAATAAAGTTGAGTTTTTGTTTAACAACATCCACCTTACAACCATATCTAAACCTTTAACTACGTGACATTAATAGTTAATAAAGCATAAATATATTATCATTTGTATTAATTTTTATCACAGTTACAAATGTAAAAGTTTAAAATATAAGATAACTTAAATGGCTAAATATAGACCAGTGTCGACAGAATGCATTTTTTTAAAAAAAGAAGCAATTAAATACCAGACTGATGACACTTGACATTACGTACACAAAAGTATTTTCTTCGAATTTGAGCTGATTTTTAAATTTCAATTTTAATTTATACGCAAAATTATGGTGCGGCATAAGCAAGGATTTTTTTTTTTTCAATTTTAAACTGTTTTTAACCGGTATGAATTCGAAGTAATACTACTTCGAATTTACGCTGCACTTAATTTACGCTTAACACTTTAAAATCGGAAAAAATAATTTTTATCAGATGAAATATATAAAAGTTCGATTTAAATTGTGTTGACCCGAAAATTCGATTTAATCGTTTCAAGGTTTCCCCCCACCCCAGTTCAAAATAATTAATTTTTCTTTTTTAATTTAAATTCTGGTTTTGGTTGAATGACTGAAACTGGCAGAAAACATCTCTGAAATGTTTACTATTATGTAGAAAGAAGGAGCAAAAAAGAAGTGGGGGACACTTAATTCTAAAATTATAACGTTTCAACAGACAAATAGCAGGAATATTATGAAGAATTTTTGAGGCCGAGCTAATTTACACAATTATTCTAGACTGTATTTGGTTTCTTTTTGTAAATTCCCTTTTTCTCAAAGCGACGTGTTTGTTGCGATTGCTTCCATCATTTTCAGAGTCTTTAATTTATGCTAATTGTTCAACTGGGATGCTATTTGACCGAGATAAATCTAGCTTAAGTTATTTCTAACTCTTCTATAAAAACGCAACTTCTGAGAGAAAACTGTAAGAAAGATGGACACGTTTAACGTTATAAAGTCTCTGAAAAAATTGCAACCCTTAAACTTCTACCCATAGTGTATTAGGGATGATTTTTTAGGGCTTTCCTATAATTTTCCTGTGATTGGGTTATTATGCGTAAGAATTTTTTTGCTGAGTATTTTTGAAAACCAGTCGTGTTACAGACAGACATATGAGAGCGGGAATGTATTAGGGTCCTCGTTTTTGGCTACGGATCCTAACAAAATGAACCAAAGCTGAGTCAAAATTCTTAAGAATTACGATCTTACGAATTACAAGATCCACAACGCCTATAAAATGCTGCTAAAATCATTTGCGGTAAGTATAGTGTTATATAGGTATTGTTAGGTATTTGTAGGTATATGTAATGTTCTAGGTATTTATTCTTGCATTCTAGCCATTTATTTATTTGCATTACCTTAATAATTACACTGTTATTTATAACCAATTTATAAATTGGTTGTTATGACTGAGATGTTGTGGCACCACTTCATAATTATGATTACAGTCTTCGCACAACTAGAATCGACGCGTTGACAGCGCGGGAAAAACTAGCAAAAGGGAGGACGAGCCAATGAGGGCTTGAGATTTTCCCGGACAAAAGGTCGGGCCAACTAGGCAAAGATAAATGTCTCTAGTGGAGGGGAGAGGCCCTCTGGATAACAGTATAAGAAGGCTTCGTAGTGGCTTTATTTTTTCCCCCAGAGAGGTTGGCCAATCTGTGTGTCACTCAATTTCCCGCGCTGACAACGCGTCGATTCTAGTTGTGCGAAGACTGTAGAGAGGTTGGTAGAAAGTAACACAACAATATTGGCACCACAATTTTATATTAATAAACATACGCATTTCGACATTTATATCATCTTCAGAATAAGTGTTAGCATAGTTAGTGAAAGAATACGACGCTACATATTTACTTTACAAGCTTATATGTCTTAAAATAACACTACAAAGTGGGGGTAGAAAAGGGCTAAACTTGGAAATTCAAAGAGCTATCCAAGAACAAAATTTGTGTATAGAAGGTTTTATTATAGAAGGTTTAAATGAAAGATCTAATCTTAACCACTCTGTCCCAGTAAAACCTATAACAATTACTTTTGATAAATAACGTATATTAGTTTTAAGGTACAAATAATTTAAGTATAGTAAAATAAGGATATTATTATTGAGTACAGTATGTCTTGTTGTTACTTCAAGTAAACATCATGATGCACCACACCCCTGAAGATGCTTCCAGTAGTAGAAGCGAAACTAAGGACTTCAACCCTTCGTGACGCGGATTTCACCGGAAAATGAAGCTGTTTATTATGAGTCTACCCGTGGAAGCCTACGCACAAAGTTATTAATGTTTAGCTTTATTTAAGCAGTTTAAAAATAATTTTATCTACGATTGATACGAAATATAAACATTATATCTTTGTTTAGATGCGTAGAAAGTGATTATTTACGTACTTGTATTCATTGCGCATGCGCGTCTCATAGTTCTGAAGAATTCCACTTCTTTACCACGCAAGCGTGGTAAAGAAGAGGAATTCTTCAGCTTTACGCACGATTAGCGAGCTTGTTTACATTTAACAAAACTAATTTGCTGTTCTTTTATTAAAGTAACTGTTTATATCGAGTTTTTAGTGAAAAACAATGAGTGAATCAAGTGACTTTGACGAAAATGTAGAGAATAATATTCCTCCAGAAATAATTAATTCGGCAAAAAATACAACTAATGAATTAATGCCATCTTTATCAAGAGAGATATACGAACTTACATACAGCAAGTTTATTTTTTCTGTATTTATTATTTAAATCTAACAATCGTAGATAAAGTACGGTACGCAACTCGTGCGAAAACGGTATTTTGCATTGCTCGTGTGGTTTTACTACCCTCGCTATCGCTCGGGTGCAAACTCCACACTCGCATGCAAACTGCTACTTTCCGCACTCGACGCGTAATGTACTATTTTACCTGTCTTAAGCCTCGTACGCTCCAAACGCACATTCGCAAATGGGGTTTGCAAACGATTGCAATCAACGTTTGCGAACAACCGCAAACACGACGTCCACACCGGACGCACATTCTAGACAAACAGGTGTTAGCTGTTACGAGTTATTTTTCATTATTTTTTTACAGACTACATCATCAAGTACTAAATAAAACTCTATTGCATTTATATTAATTTGGAGTAGGTTCTATCAAAACGCGGTATAACGCTTATTTATCATTGGTGATTTAATAAAAAATGGCAATAGTAAAAGAAGACGAAGAGTCTGGATGTCAAAAAAAAAAATTATCCTCGATCATCCCTGATTTTAGATTATTATTTCTACAAAAATACAACGCCAAAACATAGAAATCTGTTCTTTTGGTGGAAAAAAGATAAATATCAATGTAATATTTCGTCTTATGAGGGCCCAAAGGAGGCTCGGGCCCATAGGCCTGTGGTGCCTTAAGTAATTAGCTTGAAAGCAATATAATTATTTAAAAAAAATAGTATGACGCATTTCTGGACTTTTATGTCATCTAGTCATCTATGTATATATTTATCTATTAAATCCGGTTATTTTTAAACGTTCTAGGTATCTAGGAAGATCATGCATGCATTTCCGTTGTTTTTATTCAATAATCAGTTATTGGGTTAAAAAAACCCAAGCCTGCAATTGAAAAACTTAATTACAAAACCCTAACTAATGAATTATAAACCTAATTAAACCCTAGTCCAAAAATATATCCATGTTAATTTTACTATAAAAGTGTGGTATTTAAAAAAAAAAAAAAAAAAAGAATTTACTTGCTTATTAATAAATATGAATACTAAGTTAGTTTTGTAATTACATGTAGATAATTGGATTTTGTGTTATTATGCATGTATTCAAAGGTTTGGGTGGATATTATCAAAAGAAAATGAATTTGAAAACTAAATTAGGTTTTCAGGGCTCTTTGTCTTTGTAAGGTTGGTAGCCCTTAAGCAAAGCTTGGTGCCTTTGTGTTTCAAAACGTAATACAATACCCTGCTAGGGGGGGGGGGGGGGGGGGGACTCCATTAGAACCTAGATCCTCCCACCTTCTACCTCTGTACCAAGTATCCAGGGGTAGAAACCCAGATTAAATCAATTACCTGTGTGGGAGTGGGAAGATAGGGATGGGTGGGCTATACCTAGGAGAGTAACATCAAATTTCATCCAAGTTCAAAACAGGTGGCTACTTTGCTGAAATTTAGTGCAAATTACATGATCGTTCATTTGAACGATCACGTAAAGTACGGAGACTAAAGTTTAAACACCGTTAACTCGTCGAAAATTGAATCAGTCTGGAGCTACTCTCCTTTCCTATTACGTAAACTGTGTCACGTTCATCATAAACCTACTAATAATGGGACACATTTGACTGACAGACAAAATTAAAATAAGTCATATTATTATGTATTCAGGGTATTTAAATAGACTGCATTAAATTTTCTTTTCTTTCTCATTATAGATTCTAAAAGCCGGATCCACACTATACAACAAAACACGGTGTAACACGTTATAATATAACTTTGTGGCAGGAAATTTTATAACATGTTACAAAAAGTCTGATGAAAAAGTTATATAACTCCATGTTATATAACATTTTTCTTGTTATATAACCATGTTATATGTTATCCACGGAGTGTCGGTAACATCAAAGGATGTTTTATAACATTTCTCCCCGCTCCCTCACTTCTCTCCCTCCCCGCCTAGTGCCACGTGCCCCCCTAGCCCTTATCACTACACCTGTCGCCCAATCCCTGCCCTTTACATGTCACTTTAGATAGACAACTTAGAATGTATTAACGTTAAAATTGACATGTCTAGATCATGTTAAAATGTTTATCTTATCTCCGTGGGTCCATATCATCTGCCCTAAGATTGTATAAAAGTTAGGTTCCACTGAAAACTTGTCGAGCTTTTAATGAAGGCCGAACCCAATATCTGCGACAATTCGTTTGCCGTCTTCGCCTTACCAAAATTACACAGGCTGCTGCAGCGAGCACTACGCCGTCCTCCCTCCGCGACATCATCACAACTACTACACATGCTTTTAAATATTTTGTTATCTAATATTTTATATAACTTAGTTATATGTAAAAGTAGTATGGACTGGACAGACAGGTTATTTAACAATGTTATTGAACAAGTTATTGTAATGTTTATATAACTTCCTACAACAAAGTTATATAACATGTTACATGTTATATGGAGTTGAGTTTTGTTATATAGTGGCTAATATACGCATTTAAAATCAAAATCGCTTTGTATATGACAAAACTTTAATCGATTTTGTCGTATTATTATTTTTTTTAAACATTCTTAAAGGTGCTAAAATGCTCAATATACAGATATAAAATCAAAATCACTTTTAATATATGACAAAATTTTGTTCGAGTTTGTCGTACCGATTGTTATTTTTTACTTTCTCATTACGACGTAAAACAGATAGAGTATTTTTACTTCTCATATAAAGAGCAAGTATTGTGGTGAAGAGAAACTTCGATTTAGAGATTTTGATGGATTTACACGTTTTGAGGTTCTTTGAGCCCAAAAAAGTGTTTTTTTTTTTTAAATGTCTGTCTGTCGTCTGTGCAGACGCGTGGAGCTTAAACTACTATACCGATTTTGACAAAATTTCGCATACATCTCCAGAAAAATCATACCCCGAGGAGAAATCGAGAAATTAATTTTAGCTCAAAATTTCGGGGCGCAACTCCCTAAATTCTGAAAAACGTGGAAAAAAATATTTCATGAAAAACAGTTTGAATGACTTTTATTAAAAACTTCCAAACTGTAGTCCATTTAATTACGAATCTAATGATATAAGCCGTTTTCCCGAGAAAAATCTAGTCCCTGAGAAAGTAGCTCAAAACGATGGAGAGAGAGCCGAGTTCGATTCCCCGCTGAGAAGTTATTTTTATGATAAAATGTTTAATAATAATAAAAAATGTACCTACGAAAACTACTAAATAGAAAAACACTGGGCTAAGTAATGGTGAACTCGTATATGACAAAGTTTGTATGAGTTGCCAATCTCGGCCCGATTAGTTTTGGATATATATATTGATGGATTTACACAATGTGAGGTACCCTCTATTGGTATTTATATTAAAAAAAAAAAAATGTCTACGGTCTCTGATCGTTCGCCTGTGCAAACTATAGAACGAATTTTATTGTTTCGTCGAATTTTTCAGTGATTTTATTTATTTACTTCTTTTGGGGAGGGGGAGGGGGGACCCCAAATTTATTTATTTAGAATGGACAATGAAGAGGGTATAGAATGGCAACTACAGTACACATGGCTTGTCATTTACTGTCAAATTTGACCTAATTTCATTTGACCTTTTCAATGAAAAATCTATATCTCTAACTTCATTTACCCCTAAAATAAACTTATTTTATAATAATTATTCTCGAAGCAAACTTTTGCCAACTAAATTATTAGTTTTTAGTTTTCTTTTCCTCTTTCTAATTATAATTGTATAATAATAATTGTGTAGATATATTATTCATGATGTCGAAGACAAATAACTAATGTATAAGAGTATTGTTTTAAATAATACAGTGAATAGTAAATTCATAGGTAAATAATTCATAGTGTCGATCGAAGACAAATTAAAATTGTAGAAGTATTATGTACTTATGAATTAAATATGTTAGTACGTTCAACTGCTTTAAATATAAAAATATTCTGCTCATTACTGTGACACATAGCTTCCTTTAAAGATCTTTTGCTGTTATGACCCATCATTGTATATATTTATTACTTTCTCATATAAAGAGAAAGTATTGTGATGGCGCGAAAATTCTATTTTTAAATTTTGATGGACACTCACGTTTTGAGTTCCCCCGAGTCCAAAAAAGTAGTTTTAAAAAGATTTTCACGAATTTTAGCATACAGGTTCAGAAAAATCATATCCCAAGACGAAAGTGGGAAATGAATTTAGCTCTTAATTTGTGGCGGGGGGGGGGGGGGGGGGGGTGCTACCCCCAAAAACTCAAATTATTTCTTTATAACTTGAAGAACGCATCTGTCATTTGTTTAAATCTCGAAAATTATTCTTATATCAGCTGTTTTGTAACCAAATACATTTTTTTTAAATACGAGTCTAAGATCAGCTGTTTGTTTACATCTTCGAAATGCGACTGCAATATCCGATGTTTCATCTTGTAATGTGACTTTAACATCAGCTGTTAAAATCTAAAATAACCTCCTTAAATATCAGATGTTTCAATTGACCAAATTTAAATTTAATATTAAATGATTCATTTACGAATGAGTCTTAAACATCAGCTGTTTATAACAACAAGATTCTTCTTAAATCTCAGTTCAAAATCCTTTTAATCCTCAAATGCTAATATCTACTAAATGTCACTTGTAAAGTCAGATGTTTTCATCTTCAAAATTCTCCTCAATGATATGGTGTTTACGTTTACATCAAATAATTGCAACTTCAACAGCAAATGTTTACGACATCAATGCTCCTTAATATCAGCTGTTGACGTCATCTAAATGCTCCTTAATATTAGCTGTTGACGTCATCTAAATGCTCCTTAATATCAGCTGTTGACGTCATCTAAATGCTTCTTAATATCAGCTGTTGGCGTCATCAAAATGCTTCTTAATATCAGCTGTTGACATCATCTAAATGCTCCTTAATATCAGCTGTTGACGTCATCTAAATGCTCCTTAATATCAGCTGTTGACGTCATCTAAATCTCTTTAATATCAGCTGTTGATGTCATCTAAATGCTCCTTAATATCAGCTGTTGACGTCATCTAAATGCTCCTTAATATCAGCTGTTGACGTCATCTAAATGCTTCTTAATATCAGTTGTTGACGTCATCTAAATGCTCCTTAATATCAGCTGTTGACGTCATCTAAATGCTCCTTAACATCAGCTGTTGACGTCATCTAAATGCTCCTTAATATCAGTTGTTGACGTCATCTAAATGCTTCTTAATATCAGCTGTTGACATCATCTAAATGCTCCTTAATATCAGCTGTTGACGTCATCTAAATGCTCCTTAATATCAGCTGTTGACGTCATCTAAATCTCTTTAATATCAGCTGTTGATGTCATCTAAATGCTCCTTAATATCAGCTGTTGACGTCATCTAAATGCTCCTTAATATCAGCTGTTGACGTCATCTAAATGCTTCTTAATATCAGTTGTTGACGTCATCTAAATGCTCCTTAATATCAGCTGTTGACGTCATCTAAATGCTCCTTAACATCAGCTGTTGACGTCATCTAAATGCTCCTTAATATCAGTTGTTGACGTCATCTAAATGCTTCTTAATATCAGCTGTTGACATCATCTAAATGCTCCTTAATATCAGCTGTTGACGTCATCTAAATGCTCCTTAATATCACCTTTTGACGTCATCTAAATGCTTCTTAATATCAGTTGTTGATGTCATCTAAATGCTCCTTAATATCAGCTGTTGACGTCATCTAAATGCTCCTTAATATCAGCTGTTGACGTCATCTAAATGCTTCTTAATATCAGTTGTTGACGTCATCTAAATGCTTCTTAATATCAGTTGTTGACGTCATCTAAATGCTCCTTAATATCAGCTGTTGACGTCATCTAAATGCTCCTTAACATCAGCTGTTGACGTCATCTAAATGCTCCTTAATATCAGCTGTTGACGTCATCTAAATGCTTCTTAATATCAGCTGTTGACATCATCTAAATGCTCCTTAATATCAGCTGTTGACGTCATCTAAATGCTCCTTAATATCACCTTTTGACGTCATCTAAATGCTCCTTAATATCACCTTTTGACGTCATCTAAATGCTTCTTAATATCAGTTGTTGACGTCATCTAAATGCTCCTTAATATCAGCTGTTGACGTCATCTAAATGTTTCTTAATATCAGCTGTTGACGTCATCTAAATGCTCCTTAACATCAGCGATTGACGTCATCTAAATGCTTCTTAATATCAGCTGTTGACGTCATCTAAATGCTCCTTAATATCACCTTGTGACGTCATCTAAATGCTTCTTAATATCAGTTGTTGACGTCATCTAAATTGCTCCTTAACATCAGCTGTTGACGTCATCTAAATGCTTCTTAATATCAGCTGTTGACGTCATCTAAATGCTCCTTAATATCAGCTGTTGACATTATCTAAATGCTCCTTAATATCAGCTGTTGACGTCATCTAAATGCTCCTTAATCAGCTGTTGACGTCATCCAAAACGCTCCTGTAATATTATCGTATATATATATTGTAAGGCTATATTTATATATTAAATAAATGTATTTAATTATTATTCATAACTTTATCGCATTTTAAAGCTTGTTTATATAAGTAATTAAAAAATGCGAATATGCAGTATAATTGTGATAAAGTAACGTCATATTACAATAATAGACGAATAAGCTAAATAGGGTTTTTGTTCTTCGAAATAAATATGATAACAGAAAATTTTTATATTAAAAAAAACATTTTCCTGTGAACTATTTAATTCAAGACGTTATAAGAAGGACAGGGTTTTAGCTGAGTAATATTAACAACAATTATAAGGGTCTTATCAGCAAACTAAACTGATAAGTGATAAGGTAATCGTCATAAATCGTCATTGCATGGACTGATTGTCTCGTGTTTCACTTTGATAATAAAGCTTCCCTTATCAACAATGCAGATTAAGAAATAGTCAAAAGTAGTTATTTATCACTTATCAATTTTAACAGGTAAACAATATAATTAATGAATTTTCAACACTTTTTTACTAAGAGCAATTAGCTGAAGATATGCGTACTAAAATTATGTAATAATATATTAGGCACATAACTTTGTTATCTATTGATTATATGCTTTTACAAGCCATTATTGCGTCTAATTTATTAAATTGTTTCCCTCCGTTTTATGTCAAAATTGTTTTGTTTTTTACATGAATTAAAGTATCAATTTAGCAAAAGTAAAGAGCCCAGACGGTTGAAATTAATCTGAGGCTATCTGCGATCTACTTTCGGCAAACCATCCAAATTCCATAAAAATTAGATGTGTATACTTTGGAAGATATAGGTGTAAATAAATGAATGTTTGTATGCATGTAGAAGATAATCAAATGGGCGCAGGTTGAAACTTATATGGGACCCACAATGAGCTAATTATAACCTACCATACAAATTTAAATAAGATCGGACGAATAATTTTGAATATAAATATGTTGGTTCCCAAAAATTGAGCGACGGACAGACCGACTAATCGGAAATAGAAAAAAAAGTTGTTCAGAACGATCACATAGCTTTTGTTACCTTCGGTGAGCTCGGAAGCAATATTAATAATAAACAGGTCAAGTGTGAGCTAGTCAGCACACAGCGAGGGTCCGTAGGCCACACTATATAGTGTTTAACTGTAAAGTGTATAAACAGTGTTTTTTTAAAATGCTAAAAAGCTTACTTTGAACCATTCTAAGGGTCTGATATTCTTAAAACACACTCTGATAAAGTATTTTTTTGCCACTGAACCGGACTACAACCATATAAATACATCAAAAAGACCATAATTATAAAAAAACGTATTTTGTCAATAAAAAATAAAATAATATTTTTTTCGAAATTTCCAAAAAGTGGTATCTTTACTTTTGGTCGAAGAATGTTCAGGAATTTTTTCAGATTTTTTGCACTTCACATAAGCGAGATAGAGGGGGGGGGGGGGGGTCGCTATATTTTTAAAATATGTGGGCAGGTACAAGACACATACATGCCAAATTTCAAAGTGATCGGACGAAAGGTGTAGCCGTGAGAGCACGCGAGAGGACGGACGGACAGACACAAGCAGGAAAATATAAGGGTCCTTGGTTTTGCCTATGGACCCTAATATGTATACCAATTTTTTTCGAAATCAGCCTATTCTGTAAGACTCTAAGGCTTAGTGACACACTTCGCTACCCTGTCAGCAATGATAATAGAATGGAACCTGCCACACGAGGTGGCGCCGCCCGGTCAGCCGATTGTTTTCAATTGAGCCTGTCAGACGGTGTCACCCAAGTCCCTGCCACTCAGCCCCCACTCCTTCAATCAAATATAGGGGAAATCAAATCAGGGGCTGACTGCATCCCTCATATAAGTGTGTTTACTGGTCAAACTGTTGTACAATATTCTAAGCAATTCGTTGCAAATTCCAAGCGACATTCGGCACAAAATTGAAAAGTCATTTTTTTTAATTTGAAAAATTGTTACTGTCCTCATTATGATACGGGGTTACACTGTATGAAACAAACTAGAGGTCGACCAAGAAGTCATGGAAATCTGAGGAGTGCGCTAGTGTCGTTGTTTTGGTGTCATGTATAGTTAGTTTTTAATAAAATAGGCCACTGTCAAAAACACAGGGTTGTTCTTTTGTTATTCATAATTTTATTTTTGATAACTTCCATATTTTTTTAATATTTTTTTTGCAACACGCAACACTGTACCTGATAAGAAATCACTAATAATATACGATACTATTATATTCTTATTTATTGATCAATCATAATATTCTATAATAACAAATACATATTAGGTTTGTTCCAACCCCGTTATTTCTAGTGTCCTTTGCATTCGCATCATCCCGTGGATTTTTGGATCGTTCAAAACGCTTAGGACAATTGTGACTATAATTCGTACTGTATAAAAACAAACAAAACAGGAAACCTAACAGATTGGAAACCTTCCTGTTATTATTCATGAGATTTGACATAACTGCGCATGTCATACAAACTAGAAATGGGTATTGTCTTAGCACCCGACTGTACTGTCTTCGGCAATACTCGGAAGTTCCGACTTTAAACGAAGCTAAGCTTTCAGTTTCTCCCGTGTTCATGACTTTTTGGTCGACCTATAGTATTATTTTTTGTCTGAAATCATTGGATGAACCCAAAAACGCCTTTTTTTCCTTCTTCTTTCACGACCATAATGATAAGCAAGCGCAGCTATCTGCTCCGGGTCCATTTCTCGACTGGTCGAAAAAAGTAAAAACTCGGGTGGCGCAAGACAGGTGGCAGAAGCAAGTTGCATCAACCGGGTGGCGAAGTGTGTCACTACCCTAAGGACTTCATACTGCACAGACAGATACTCTTTTTAAAAGTTAGGTACTTTTTTGGAGTCAGGGTGACCTAAAATTAGTAATTCTATCAAATTCAACTTAATGACGCACATATAAGAAAGTAATTATATTATAAAGAGAAAATAATTAATTTAAAACGAATTTAACTCGTATAACATCAAAGACATAGAATGCTCAAAAAAACAGAAACAGTCTACGTAATGCCATCACTAAGTAATGGTAATAATATCTAAAAGGGAAGGTAAATCAATCAATAACATGTGATAAACAATATCAATTATATCAAAGACTCAAAGCAACTCAGTAATACCAACATAAAAGGAACAATAGAAAGTAAATTACGATTAAACGAGGCGGTATATGGTGACAAAAGAACGGTAAGTTATGTAAAGCAAATGCAGTAAATTATTTTACCACAATACAAACTTAGAAAATACAATTGAAAAAATATTTTTTAATGAACTTTAAGACTCCAGGAAGCTTAGAATATATTAATTGTAAACAGAATTACATTATGTTTCATCAGAGAAAAGAAGTGTTACTTCTTAATATTTTTGTTAATTGTACTTAATAATGTTAATTAATACTTGTTAATTGTACTTAATACTAATTAATATTTGTTAATTGTACTTAATACTAATTAATACTTGTTAATAGTACTTAATACTTGTTAATTGTACTTAATACTAATTAATACTTGTTAATTGTACTTAATACTAATTAATACTTGTTAATTGTACTCAATACTTTCGTAATTATTTATCTCAGGTCGACTGGGCCTGTGTTCTGAACGAAGTTGATGTTAACAAAAGTGCCGACATTCTATCCCGTATTGTCCATGGTGGTATAACTCAGTTTATTCCTGAGGTTACTATAAAACGTAGTAAATACCCTCGGTGGTTTTCATCTGATCTGGTTTATATCATCAAGAAGAAAAATTATTTCCATAGAAAGCATCGTAAAACAGGCCAGCAATATTACCTTAATATGCATCGTATCTATAGACAACTCTTCAAGGGACGTATTAAAGAAGATTTGACATCCTTCCGTCTTAAACTTAATGCTACTCTACTTGATAACCCTAAATCCTTCTGGCTTGAAGTCAAGAGCATGTGGCGTTTAGCATGTCACATGTCAAGTTTGACTTACAAAAAATAATAAAACAAAAAAAATAATTCTTTTAATTTAGTGCATTGTGAATTTTCAAATAAATTGAAGAAGTTTTTGCAGGCGTGGAAAAGGGCGTATTTTTCAGAATAGTTGAATTCTAACTAAATTAATTGATTAATTAGGACAATTCCTATAGTGGTGACCCCGACTTTTAGAAAAATTTGAAGACAACTTCTGGTAAAGAAAATTTAAATAATTATCGATTTGGATAATGATGAACCCTAACCCAAACCCAATGCCAAATGAAAATCAAAATCAGGGTGGCACGGCTGTAACACGCGTAGCAGCAAAATTACCCCCTTTCTGGAAACAAAAACCTAAGGTTTGGTTCCACCAAACTGAAAGCAACTTTCACATAGCAGGAATAGTAGATGAAGTTACGAAATTTCATTACGTGGTTTCAACATTAGAAAGCAACGTTATTGATCATGTGACCCATCTAGTAGAATCCCCCGATCCAAGATTACCTTACACTAAACTAAAACAAGGTCTGATCGAAGCTTTTTCAGACTCGGAGACAAAACAACTAAAACGTCTACTGGAAGAATTAGAACTAGGTGACCAAAAACCTTCACAGCTTCTTAAGCAGATGAGGGATCTAGCAGGCACACAAATTGAGGAAAAAGTCATTAAATATTTATTTATCAACAGACTCCCCAGAAATATTCAATCTATTTTAGCAATTAGTGACGAAAATCTAGAAAAATTGGCAAAGATGGCTGACAAGATAACTGAAGTAACCCAACCTAACACTGCCATAGCCGCAGTAACCAGCAATAAAGCCGTAAGTACTTCAGAAATCGAAGATTTAAAGAAACAAATACAAGAACTTACCAACGTAGTTGCAAAACTCAGTGCTGGACAAGCAAGCACCTCTTGTCCTCGTTACCGTTCACGCAGCCGATCACGACAACGAAACAGTAATGTCTGCTATTATCACTCAAAGTTCGGTGAAGAAGCGAAGAAGTGTATATTACCATGCCAATGGAAGAAACAAAACAACGTTCAAAATCCGTTAAACTAGAAACCCAATGTGTGATCAAGGCGCCACTCATTGGTGAAAAACCCGCGTATATATGTCGCCTGTTTGTCACAGACAAAAATAAGAAATATCAATTTTTAATAGATTCTGGTGCAGATATTTCAGTAGTCCCGGCCACCTTCAAAGATCGTAAGAATGGTGCTGATGAGTACACTTTATACGCAGCCAACGGTTCAAAAATTAAGACATACGGCCAGCGCCAACTTGTTCTTAATCTTGGACTAAGACGCGAATTCTCATGGAAGTTTACGATTGCGGACGTCAAAGAATCCATTATAGGAGCGGATTTTCTGAGTTACTATGGTTTACTTGTGGACATACGAAATAATAAAGTTACCGACCCAGTTACTAACTTGTCATCTATAATAGAATGCCAGGGTAACTCGCCAGGCACTACCTTAACAGTCATTGATTCATCAGTAGACAGCCGCATAAAAGAAGTGTTAGAACGCCACTACGAAGTCATGAACCCAAATAGAAAACGACCTGATACGAGTGGGATAACATATCATTATATTGAGACAAAAGGCCCACCTATCAGTTGTAAACCAAGAAGGTTATCAGCAGAAAAATACAAGATTGCAAAGGCTGAGTTCGATCGAATGCTAGCTGATGGCACCTGTAGACCCTCTAAAAGTCCGTGGAGTAGCGCACTTCATATGGTACCCAAGAAAACCGGAGACTGGAGACCCTGCGGAGACTACCGACGGTTGAACGCGGTTACGATCCCAGATAGATATCCAATCCCAAACGTTCATGATTTCCGATACCACACAGATGGATGCATCATATTTAGCAAAATTGATTGTCACAAAGCTTACAACCAAATTCCTGTTAATCCAGCTGACATAGAAAAAACTGCCATCATCACACCTTTCGGACTTTTCGAATTCCCTTATATGGGGTTCGGTTTTCGGAACGCAGGATCTACGTTTCAGCGATATATCCATAAAGTATTACAGGGATTAGAGTTTACGTTTGTTTACCTTGACGATATATTAATAGCGTCGAAGACATTTGAAGAACATCTCAATCATGTCGAAATTGTGTTAAAACAGCTGAAAAATCACTTTTTATCTATAAATTTAGCTAAATGCGAGTTCCTTAAGTCAACAATCGAATTTTTAGGATTCGAATTGACTAAAGATGGCATTAAACCAACTGAAAAGAGAATCGAAGCTATCGACAAAATCTCACAACCACGAACAGTTCACGAAATGCAACAGTTCTTAGGTGCAATAAACTTCTACAGAGAGTTCATTCCGGGAGCTGCAGGAATACAAGCCCCACTAAACGTAGCCTCTAAAAAGAAGAAGGACAAGACACCTATAAATTGGACACAAACAATGAAAGACGCATTTAGTAAACTTAAATCCGCTCTGAAGGAATGCACCGTATTAGCATCACCAGTAGCAAATTTACCCCTACAGCTGTACACAGACGCTTCTGAGTTATCCATAGGAGCATCGCTAGAACAACTTCGAGAGAAGAAACGACAACCGTTAGCATTTTTTTCTAAAAAGTTAAATGGTGCTCAGAAGAAGTATAGCACATACGATAGAGAGTTGCTAGCGATATATGAAGCGATACGGCATTTTCAGGAAATTGTATCAGGCAGTAATGTCACGATATATACTGACCATAAACCCCTCGTATACGGCCTGAAACGAATCGGTTCAAAAATGACTAACCGGCAGATACGTCATTGGCAGTATATATCAGAACATACAAATGACATAAGACACATAGCCGGAGAAGATAACAACATGGCTGACTTATTGTCTAGGGTAAACACTGTCACAGATAAAGGAATTAGCATCGAGAAGATAGTCGAAGAGCAAGAAAAGGACACAGAGTTGGTCGAGATAAAACAGCTAGAGAACATAAAAAAAATGACAATTGACAACAATGAAATATACTGTAGATTTGAAAATAACCATATAAGACCTTATATACCGAAACAACTTAGACGAAACGCATTTGACATAATACATAACTTAGCACACCCTGGTATTAAACAAACGACAAAATTAGTTGGACAACGTTACTTTTGGCCAACTCTCAAAAACGATTGCAAAACATGGGGTAGAAACTGCATAGCATGTCAAAAATCGAAAGTAGGGAGACATACAAAAGCACCAATAAGTCCTTTCATGCCTCCTTCAGATAGGTTCGCACATGTCCACCTAGATATAGTCGGTCCATTGCCACAGAACAACGGAGAAAGATATCTTTTAACGTGTATCGATAGATTTACTAGATGGCCAGAAGCTTATCCGATGCCAGACCAACAGGCAGAGACGGTTGCAAGAACATTTTACGACCAGTGGGTCGCACGGTTCGGAGCACCAGTCACATTAACTACAGATCAGGGAAGACAGATGGAGTCGAGGATATTTATGGAACTATTAAAATTAACCGGAACAATGAGAGTAAGAACCACTGCATACCACCCACAGGCAAATGGATTAGTAGAAAGATTTCACAGGACTTTGAAAGCGGCACTGCGAGCGCACGGAAAAGAAAATTGGATGGACACATTGTCCACGGTACTGCTAGGGCTACGAATAGCTATCAAGGAAGAAGCACAGGCATCTCCTGCAGAGCTGGTGTATGGTTCCTCGCTGAGGATCCCAGGAGAGATACTAGTGACTGGAAAAACAGATAAAGAACCGTCAGCCGTGGTCAAAGAAATCAAAGAAATAATGAGAAAAATACAACCCGTACCAGCGAAATGGCATGGCACAAGCAAGGTATTTATTAATAAGGATTTAAAAGACTGTAGCCATGTTTTCGTACGAACGGATGCGGTCAAACCACCTCTAGCAACCCCTTACGAAGGACCTTTCCCCGTGATAGAGAGGAAAGAAAAAACTTTCAAAATTGAAGTAAAAGGGACAGAGAAATGGATCTCGATAGATAGGGTGAAGCCAGCATTCATAGCGGCCGTGCAAGTTGCAACGGACGAGAAAGAAGAAAGCCACCAAGATAAGGACAATAACAAAAACCCGAAAAAACAGGTTCGGTTCGCCGAACATGATGTTCGGTTGACCTAGCTACAATATATAGTGAACACACAAGTATACGTGCTCACTAGGGAGGAGGAATGTGGCGTTTAGCATGTCACATGTCAAGTTTGACTTACAAAAAATAATAAAACAAAAAAAATAATTCTTTTAATTTAGTGCATTGTGAATTTTCAAATAAATTGAAGAAGTTTTTGCAGGCGTGGAAAAGGGCGTATTTTTCAGAATAGTTGAATTCTAACTAAATTAATTGATTAATTAGGACAATGGCGTTTAGCATGTCACATGTCAAGTTTGACTTACAAAAAATAATAAAACAAAAAAAATAATTCTTTTAATTTAGTGCATTGTGAATTTTCAAATAAATTGAAGAAGTTTTTGCAGGCGTGGAAAAGGGGCGTATTTTTCAGAATAGTTGAATTCTAACTAAATTAATTGATTAATTAGGACAATTCCTATAAGCATGTCTAGTTCTTCACATCGATCCGCTCAAACTATTTCTCATCCATCTGGTACTACATCTGATTGCTCTGAAATCGCACAGGCTTTTTCTGATTACTTCTCATCGGTCTTCCCACCAGCACCTTCCATCTCATCGCTCTCTAACTCTCAAGCTGTTTCAACCGCCTCTTGTTCTACTAACTCTTCACTGTTTAATTATACTAATTCTAGTGCTGTTACCAGTATCTCCTCAGTTCCTATTCCTAATCCTATTCACATCCCGTCCATAAACACTTCCTCTGTCCTTGAAGCTATTTCTTCTCTTAAATGTAATAATTCTTCTGGTAGTGATAATATTCCCAACTTTTTGGTGAAGAAATTTGCAACAGTCCTTGCTCCAGTTCTTTCATCCATTTTTAACCGCTGCCTAACGTCGTCCTCGTCCACTTTTCCTTCTCTATGGAACACGGCAATAATTGTGCCCATCTTTAAGTCAGGTGATCCTAAGCTTGTTTCAAATTATAGGCCCATATCCATATGTAACGTTTTCTCTAAGGTCTTTGAACGTACTCTTCATACTACATTAGCTCCTCTTATTTACAAAATTCTCCATCCTAATCAGCACGGATTCGTTCCAAAAAAATCAACCGCCACTAATTTAGTTTCCCTTTTATCGTACTTGGCTGCTCGCGTCTCTAAAGGTCTCCAAGTAGACTGTGTTTACTTTGACCTAAAGAAGGCGTTCCACCTTGTTAATCATGCTCTTCTTCTTACCAAACTTAAATCTTTTGGTTTCTCTCAACAATATTTAGATTTTTTTTATAGTTATCTTTCTACTAGATTATGTCAAGTGAAAATTAATAGTTTTTTATCATCTTCCTATAATGCCAACTCCGGAGTTCACCAAGGATCAATTCTAGGTCCCCTTCTCTTTCTCATTTTTATTAATGATCTTTGTTCTGTTATACAGTGCCCCTTTCTGTTATTCGCTGATGATCTAAAAATATATCTAGAAATTTCCAGCTCCTCTTCATGTCTTCTCTTACAGCGAAATATCAATAAAATATTGTGGTGGTGCTCGACCAATAAAATGAGTATCAATATTGTTAAATCCTTAGTCATTAGTTTCTCTCGTCGTCGCTGTCCTATCAATTTTAATTACGATCTTGATGGCTCACCTCTGCAACGTGTTTTTAAAGTTTCGGACCTCGGGGTTCTAGTCGATTCTAGGCTTAAATTTAATGATTACATCGATTCTATAGTTGCCAAGGCATCCCTTCGGTTAGGTTTAATTCGTCGTATTAGCCACGGCCTGTCTTTAGAATGCTTCCTTAGACTCTACACGGCTCTAGTTCGACCACTTCTGGAGTACGCTGTTCCTGTGTGGAATAACCTATTCCGTATCCGATCTGATCAGCTCGAAAGAATTCAACGTCTGTTCGTCAGAATTTGTTATCTTCGTTTCTTTTACAATAAAATCTACTATTCTTACGAATCACTCTCGGAACGTCTAGGCCTTCATTCCTTGTGTGATAGAAGAAAAGCTTTCGAAGTACTATTTCTCTCCAAAGCTTTATGCGGTGACTACAGTTGTGATGAAGTTATATCTCAAGTTGTTATCCTCCCTATCGGTAAACGAGTTGGTAGGTTTGCTTATATCAAAGAGTTATCTGATATTAGTCCTCTGGTTCGTTCAATAAACCATACTAATCGACTTTTTCTTTCTAATAGTACAATATCTATTTCTAAACTTTGCAATCTTAAAACCATCCTATCTTTCATGTGCCCTACAATTTAAGAGCTGAACTCTCTTGTTAGTTAATTGTTCCTAATATCCCATACTTTAATTTTATTTATTTTTCCTATTTTTACCTGACATATCTTATCCTTTATCCTTTACTTCTTTACTCTTCCTGAACGCTTTATCCTTACTTTTCTACTCTTCCTGAACACTTAATATCCTTACTTTTTTACTCTTCGTGAGCGCTTAACCCGTGGCATTTTTTGCTGTTTAAGGCTCGAAAAAAAAAAAAAAAAAAAAAAAAAAAAAAAAAAAATACTAATTAATACTTGTTAATACAATTAGTATTAAGTAAATACTTGTTAATTCTTAAGTGGTTTTATGAATACAAAATACCAATTAGTGTGGCACATAGCTTCCGCGCATCCTTTTCTATAATGAATAGTCACATTAGATTTAAAACGGTTTCGATCCCCAGTGGGTTTAATTATTAAGCACACTCATTATTAATTTTACACTTTCGCACAATTTGAGCAAATTAATACATATTAAAATGGAAAGACCTAAAGGCTGAAAATCGAGTCTGGTGGAGAAAATTTATTTTATATTCTATTTTTCTGAAAACCCTTTGAAAAAACAAGATATGAAAAGCCATAGTTTAAATTTAATTAATGAAAAGAAGAAATTAAAGAAAGAAAGAAACTAGATTAGATATCAATTAAGGTAATTACAAGATAAAAAGAACTTTTTGAACGAGCGTAGTGAGTTCTTCATTTCAGAGACTTGGGATTTGAAAAGTTTGTTTGTTTGTTTGTCTAACGATAACTGGAGTAAAAATTGATCAATTTCAGCGAAATTTGGCATGTAGATGCATCTCAGCATTTTTGAGAACTGTATAGTTTTTGAAAATTCCTCACTTAACATTTCCAAGATGGCGGCCAATAAGGCGGACGACTAAAAAAAAAGTTTTAAGCCAGCATAATGTGTTATACATCGTTTTGAAGGTCTTTAAGAGAAGGAAAAGAATATGTAACTAATCAAATTTCACACTTCATATTTTCAAGATGGCGGCCAATATGGCGGACGACTGAAATAAAAAGTTTTAGTCAGCATAATGTGTTATACATCGTTTTAAAGGTCTTTAAGAGATGGAAAAGAAAATTTAACTAATAAAATATCACAGTTAATATATTCAAGATGGCTGCCAATATGGCGGACGACTAAAAAAAAAAGTTTGTCAGCTTAATGTGTTATACATCGTTTTAAAGGCCTTTAAAAGGAGGAAAATAATATTTAACTGATAAAATTTAATACTTCACACTTTCAAGATGGCGGCCAATATGGCGGACGACTAAACAAAAAGTTTTTATAGTCAGTATGACATGTTATACATCAATTTAAAGGTCTTGAAGTTTAGGAAAGGAATATCTAAGTATTAAAAATGTCACACATAATATTTTCAATATGGCGGACTATTAAAAAATAAATTGAATCTGCTTGGCATGTAATACATTAATCTAAAGGTCTATAAAAGTAGGAATAGAGTCAATAACTTTTCAAATTTCATCATTTATATTTTCAAGATGGCGGCCAATAAGGCGAATGACAAAATGTTTTTCGTCAGTATGGAATTTTATACATCGTTTTAAAGGGTTTAGAAGTAAGAAAAGAGTAAATAACTATTAAAAATTCACTCTATATATTTTCAACCAATTGTAGATAATTATTATTTCGTATAATTATTGCATACTAAGCAGTTTACACTGGAAATTTAGTTAAACGTTATTTAATAGAGGTATTGCAGGCTCGCTATGATCGCACGTTTATACAGGAGTTGTAATAATGTTATTGTTGACTCGCTGCGCTCGCCCTTTATAGACAGAATTTAAAATTAGTTTTCATTTAACTGGGTATATTGAAGGTTCGCTGCGCACACCAATTTATTTAGTATTTCTGGATAATGTTATGCCGTATAAACTTGCGAGCGCAGCGAGCCTGAATTAATTATATTAAATAATGATTACGTACAAATACTTTATAAACAGGCGAGCGTAGCGAGCAAACAATAACTTTATTTAATTAATATTAACTACAAATTCTGAATCAAACCGGCGAGCGTAGCGAGCCATCTTTAATTTGATTAAATAATTACTATATTTACTGTATAAAAGGCGAGCGTAGCGAGCCTTCTTTAACTTATTTGATTAAATAATTAGTATATTTACTGTATAAAAAGCGAGCGCAGCGAGCCTTCAATAACTTTATTTAATAAATATTTACAACAAATTCTGAATCAAACAGGCAAGCGTAGCGAGCCTACAGTAACTTTAATTAATAAATATTCACTACAAATGCTAAATCAACAGGCGAGCGCAGCGAGCCTGCAATAACTTTATTTAATACATATTTACAACAAATTCTGAATCAAACAGGCGAGCGTAGCGAGCCTTCTTTAATTTGATTAAATAATTACTATATTAACTGTATAAACAGGCGAGCGTAGCGAGCCTACAATAACTTTATTTAATACATATTTACTACAAATGCTAAATCAACAGGCGAGCGCAGCGAGCCTGCAATAACTTTATTTAGTAAATATTTACAACAAATTCTGAATCAAACAGGCGAGCGCAGCGAGCCTTCTTTAATTTGATTAAATAATTACTATATCAACTGTATAAACAGGCGAGCGTAGCGAGCCTACAATAACTTTATTTAATAAATATTTACTACAAATCCTGAATTAAATAGGCGAGCGTAGCGAACCTACAATAACCTTATTTAATAAATATTTACTACAAATTCTGAATCAAATAGGCGAGCGCAGCGAGCCTACAATCACTTTATTTAATAAATATATAATACAAAGTCTGAATCAAATAGGCGAGCGTAGCGAGCCTTCTTTATTTTATAAAATAATTACTATATTTACTGTGTAAACAGGCGAGCGTAGCGAGCCTGCAATAACTTTATTTAATACATATTTACTACAAATGCTAAATCAACAGGTGAGCGCAGCGAGCCTGCAATAACTTTATTTAATACATATTTATTAGAAATGCTGAATCAAGAGGCGAGCGTAGCGAGCCTTCTTTATTTTATAAAATAATTACTATATTTACTGTGTAAACAGGCGAGCGTAGCGAGCCTGCAATAACTTTATTTAATACATATTTACTACAAATGCTAAATCAACAGGTGAGCGCAGCGAGCCTGCAATAACTTTATTTAATACATATTTATTAGAAATGCTGAATCAAGAGGCGAGCGTAGCGAGCCTGCGTTAATATTATTAAATAAAGATAATGGACAAAATCATTTTAATGATCTTTTCAGGTTAAATAAGAATGTCAGGTTTTACTGAAATATTATTCTGATATCATTATTGAGAACATAGTATGGCTGATATAAAAGCACCATTCTACGCGAGTTCTTTATGCACCGCATCACTAGTTATATACTACGTTTTTAAATTGTCTGTTGAATCGTATGTAATGTTGATAATATAATTGTCATTGTTATATAATAATGTTAGTGAAAAATAATAGTTCCGAATTTATTTACTTCACATAAATGACAACCATCTAGAGAGCTGATCTTAAACCTATAAAAGGACAAATCTTTGTACAACGGATCTCACCTCATCTTGGACCAATTAATTTATTTCTTTGTTTACTTTTCCTTTTTCGCTGTTATTCAATATTTACCTCTTAATATAAAAAAATCACAAATTTGAAACCCGTCAAAATGAAGATTGTAAATATGGGATATGTCAAAACAAATAAAATAACTTGCGGATTTTTTCCGAACTAACTTTCCATACAGCTATTCGGGAAGTTAGCTAGAAATCGATTGCCAGATTTGTACCGGATAAACAAACAAACAAACAAGAAAGCAAGCTAATGAAAACGTAGTAAAAAGTTAAAAAAAAGAAAATAAGGAGATAAAATAATTAATATATTACTTTAAAACCAAACAATGGTCCCAACAAACAATAATCAAAAGTTCAGTTCAAAAAGATGTTCCAGTGGAAATTTCATTTCTTTTTGTTGAAGAGAAAATGAACTTGCATATATATATATATATATAAACATAAATATATATATATGCTTACTGTGCATATTTTGATATGACAGTATAGATGACTTTGTTAATTTGATTTGTATTTTTGTCAAATCAATTTATGTGTTTATTCTTGATGTTACATTTGTATTGAAAATATATTTAGTGCTTTCTTTCCTCCACTGAAATCTTGTTTCATCACTTTTATATCAAACTTTTGTTATACAAAGTTTCCTTAATTGTTACAATTTCCCTTTTTGTTTGTAAAAAGTGACAGTATATCCTTAACAATTTAGAGTTCTAAATAGAAAATTATAAAGAAAAAATTCCCTTAAACTACATTTCAAAAGCTAATTTTCACCCGGTTAAATATAAAGATATTTTAATTATTGTTTTTTATTCATTAACATTTTCTTCTTAATTTTCAAGACAAAAAGAATTAAAAAGATATAAAGAAATAAAATGGAAAAGAAAAAAGTAAAAAAAAAACAGAAAGAACTAATTATAAAACTACAGACAGGAAAAATTTGTTAAAAGAAAAAGGCCTGAAAATAGAAAAAGAAATAATAAAAATATACAATGAAGATTGTAGTTGATTAAGTTAGATTTCCTTTTATATTTAAGACAATCATAACAGAAGAATTAATTTAAACATTAAAAAAAAAAATCCAGTGTTGAAGTTAAAAAAAAAATAATAATAATACTAAGACATTCAAAATTAAAAATATCTAAAAAGAGATTTTGAAATTGCTCAAAAACATGAAAACAATAGAATGTGATAGGAGGAGGTTGGTGATAATGAAAGCTTAAAAGAGAAGAAAGGAGTCAAAAATTAGAAGAATAAGAAGAAAAAAACGAGTCTCTTGAAAGATCCTAGTTAAATGCCTCGAAGGTATCTCTAACGATGCAAGTTTTTTTTTATACTAAAATTGGGCCCCCCTGCAATTTTCAAGAGACATACGAAAATCTAAAAAGGGTTTTTTTTTGTATACGTTTCGAGTGAGTAAGGTATAGTTGAAAAAAATGGGGGGAAAAAATTTCATTGCTTTTTCTTTCTCGCACTTATAGTTATATGCCCTGGAGGCAGAGGGCGCCTGTTCGCCCCCTTACCCTCCCCCCCCCTCCCCTTTACCAACATGGATCGATAGGCACACAGAAATAAGGGAGAACCTAACCCGCCCCCCCCCGTACACTCAAAATTTGTCTTACCAGTTCCGTCTCTTTTTTTTTCTTTTTATTTTAAATTCTTACATAAAAAAATCGGTTTGGGCGCACTAAACTGTCTCATATACGAGTAGATAATAACTTGTTCCGCAGTGTTGGAAACTATTTGTTAGTTGCTTTTTTTTCGAGTTTTCGAGTTACCATTAAAATAATTCCTTCCCGACGGGGAATCGAAACTGACTTCTCACCCTTTGCAAATATATCTATTTTATTTAGAAGTAGACTTTTCCCTGGAAAACTGCTTTTATGGTTTAATTCGTCTTTAAATTGACTACAAAATAGAATTTTTTTAAAAATCAAAATCTTCAAAACCACTAATGAAAATTAACTTATTTTCACGAATTTTTAGGGAGCAGAATGAATAAAGCTCTTATAAATAAGAGCTAATAAAATTTCCTGATTTCGCTTCAAAGTATAATTTTTTGTAACATTGTGTGCCAAATTTTATCAGCACTGGTCCAGTACTTTAGGCTCCACGCGTGCAGACAACAGAAACAGACAGACAATATAATATTATACAAATATAAAATAAAAAATAATTAATAGTTAAAAAACACCTTTTTTGGATTCAGGGGACCCAAAAAAGTGTAAATCAATCAAAAAATCTTTCTTTGCAGCATTTCAATACTTTCTCTATATTTTTATACACTACGTACATGAGAATGTAACAATTAAATTATTATGACAATCAATGCATAGAGATTAAATTAATTAAGATCTAGATTTATTATTAATTAAAAGAGAAAGCAAAATAAAAATAAAGCCCACTGATAGGGAATCGAACTCACAGATATTAATGCTTTAATTACTGACCTAAATCAGAGAACCGTTCATTACAGAACGTCTCACCTTTACTCAATTTCTAGAATTAATAATATTTACGAACGAATAAATATGAAAGCCAAGAAAAGTAAGGAAATGTTAATAGTATATTACAATAGCAATATTTTTCTACACAAATTTCGAATAAAAAAAAGAAATCAAAATGTCGCTTTTTCTTTAATTTTTTAAACTCCTTTAAAAAAGTAATAGACATTCTTTCCCTTCTTGAAATTATCCAAGATTGTTTTCATGTAAATTTTCCGCGATGTTTTTTGAAACGAATGTTAATTTTTCTTTTCCCTCTTTTCTCTTGGTTAACTTATTCGCATTTCTCGTCAAGACTGTATTTCCATTCTATTGTTATATTTCTCTGTTTTCTTACTGAGAAAAAAATATAATTTCCTCTTCAAGTTCATCCAATTTTCTTTTTCAGTTCATGGTGATTATTACTATTCTCTCTCTTCATTTCTAACCCTCTACAGTTTTTCTTCAATTTTTCTTGTTGCAACCCTTTTAAAATAATTAAAAGATACATTCTTTTAAAGGATATATATATACATATATATATATATATATATATATATATATATATATATATATATATATATATATATATATATAATCCCTTTTTTAAACCATTTCTTTAATATTTCATTGTACCCTTATCCTATAATCTTATACAGCTTCTTTTTAGGATTTCCAAGGTAATCCTCGAAACCCTTGTGCTGGGGTGATATATCCGTCACACTTACGGAAAACATTGATGGTATCATATTTTTATTGGCCGATTGAAATTTTCGGAAAAAAATCCCCACTTTTTATTAAAATTTAAATTGCACATTTTGTGTACGCACATGCGAAGATCATCAACGTATTTAATCTTTTTTAAAATTGTGAGTGGGGTATCAAATTAATAAGTTATTAAAAAGGTTGTGTCAGGAAGTACTTGGATGCAAAAATCAATAAAATTATAATTGATAAGAATTATAATGTTTAGATTATATATTATATTAAGTATAAAAAGGTAATTGCAAGCAATTAATTGACCAGTATAAAATAACCCTACAAAATTAAGCTTTAAACTTCGGCTATAAACTAAGATTGGCAAAGTTGTTCGGACTTAACAGGGACTTATTTCTACTTCCTTTTAAATACTCTTAGGATATCTAACTCCATACTTTTAATAACTTCCATCAAAGTATTATTTCCTTTGAGGTAAAGCACCTAGTAAACAAACTCTACTCAATAACGTTTTAAAGCTAAACCGTTACTCAACCGCAAGCGGTTATTATTCAGCACCTACTGGATAAGTCAATGAGATGACAGCTTGCGGTTTGAAGAAACTGTTTCTCCTTAATAAACTTATTATGAAAAGGCAGATTTAACTCATTTACCAAAATCGGAATTCATACAATAATATTATCGCCTTATAACGGCGAATTATAAAAATTAAACATGTCAAGGTGTCAATGGTGTTTGCGGTCGCCAATTATTTCCTTGATGGTACTAAACGGAGTGATGAATAAGATCACTTCGAGATCACAAAGTTTACAGTGGAGGCTAACTGAGTGAAGGGTAAGATCACTTAGAGATCACAAAGTTTACAGTGGGGGCTGTAAATTCTCTTAGAGTGAGTCCGATCCTGTAAGGATATGTACGATCCTCTTAGGGTGTGTCCGATTCTCTTAGAGTGAGTCCGATCCTGTAAGGATATGTACCATAAGAGGATCGGACCCACCTAAGAGAATCGGACACACTTTAAGAGAATCGGACACACTCAGAACTGAATTATATTTTAAAATTTTCTGAAAAACTTTAAACTGGTGTCGAAAAACAAAAAAGCGTATATTGTACAACTATGATAAATGCTGGCGCATTTGGTAAACTTTAAAATGGTTCTCGTTAATTTGACACGTTACTAGCTTTAAGCCGACGAAAATATACTTGAAAAAAGAGAAGTAAATAAAAATAGGCCTAAACCCCTTGGAATTGGTTTGAGTTTGGAAAAACCTCTAGAACTCTTCAAGTATTTATATCACGATGCAGAACACTTAAAGTATCTAGATCATGATGCAGAACACTTAAAGTATTTACATCACGATGCAGAACACTTGTATTTACATCATGATGCAGAACACTTAAAGAATTTACATCATGATGCAGAACACTTAAAGAATTTACATCATGATGCAGAACACTTAAAGTATTTACATCATGATGCAGAACACTTAAAGAATTTACATCATGATGCAGAACACTTAAAGTATTTACATCATGATGCAGAACACTTAAAGAATTTACATCATGATGCAGAACACTTAAAGTATTTACATCATGATGCAGAACACTTAAAGAATTTGCAGATGCAGATCACCCTGTTTATATAAAATAGAATAACCCATCCTAAAATTATAATTCTTTATTCTATTTCCTTTTAGCGAATTTTCAAAGAAAATTACGCTATTGCAATGGCTTCAAAATTTTTGTAATGCGAATTTTTGAAAATTTTTTCCATGGAAATCCGTTTTAGACCATTCTGAATGGATTCCTAAAATTTAACACTATTTCTTATGTATGTAGGTATATATGTATGTGACGATATCTCCCCTTAGGATGCACTTAAAAATTTCAAACAAATTTTAAAATGTCAATAATATCAAAAGAAAGGATGAGTTCGTTGGCCAGAATTATTGGAGTCCATTTAGGGGTCAAATTTTGACCATTTAGGGTCAAAAAACGTGTTTTTTTTTACCATTTTACCTCCCCTTTTATGTGAAAATATGATAAAAGTGTGCATAACAACAATTACTGTACTCTTAAAGAGCTTTCCAACGACATGCATCTTAAAGGGTAAGTACAATTTTGACTTTTGTACCTCGTACCCCTGTGTACCAATTTTTTTTTTCACCCATGCAAATTCTAAACCAAAATTTTCCTATATTATCATAAGCCAATAATCCGCAGATTTCTTTGAAAATTCGCTTATTAAGTCATGGTGCATGACTGGACTTTTCTTTTCTTCTCATCCACATGGCAAAATATATATATGTATATTTTTTTTTAAAAAAATGCAGGTTAAATCATTTTTTATTTTTTTTAAAAAAAGCTAAGCAGGAAAAACTTAATTTTAAAATGAAAAGAAAAAAATATAAGAGGGTTGGAAAAGTGTAAGCAAATGTTTTGATTGGAGAAGACTTTGTTTGAAATGGAAAACTTCAAGAGTTACATGAATAATGTAAAAATAAGGGAAGAGGGAAGATCCGGAGGGGCGGACCTGCCTCTTGACTTTGGTCACATTCAATACAACCGCCTCCAACCGCCTCCAACCGTCTCCAACCACCTCTAACCATCTTTATATATACCAACACTGCCTGCCACATTGCTTTATAGACTCTCTCTGTAAGTGAGTGCCCCTGAACCACTCTGAAACTTTGAAATTAAGAGTTCCTTGCACTTAATTCCAACCCTCTATCTAGACTTTTCCTTCCTTTTTTCTTTTTGGAAAAACTGCTTTTATCTATATTAAAGAAAAGCCCTCCTCAAAAAAAGAGGATCTTTTACTCCTTTTAACTCACAGTCTTCGGACAAAAGAATCGTGAGGTTTTTTTAAAAAATATTTTGGAGCGAGATAAAAAAATTAGAAAAGGCAAGAAACCCCCCCCCCCTTATTTTATCTTTTAAACATCCGATGGAAATGAAAAACCACTCAAGGACTTTATTAAGTCTTACTCTCAAAAGAGAAATCATAAAATACAAAAAAAAAAAAAAAAAATGTATCAAATACATCTCTTGAAAAAATGGAAATAAACAAAAGATTAGGAACAATTAATAAACTTCAATTTTTTTCGTATTGTAATAAGAATGTTTATAAATGGAATAGAAAATTGTGGGATTTACTTTTTCACTAAAGTTCTGATACTAAAAATTATTTAACAGAAATAAGAAATATTTATATCCTTAATCCTAAATAAAAGAAATCGGTCCGAGACAACTCAGACAAACTTTCTCATATACGAGTTCATAATTATTTAGCCCAGTGTTTTCCATTTATTAGTTTTCGTATGTACATTTAATTATTATTGTGCATTTCATTAAAATTTATCATAAAAATAACTTTTCCCGGGCGGGGAATCGAACCCAGGCTCTCTCGGTCCGCGTTTTAAGCTTTTTTCTCAGGAACTAGATTTTTCCCGGGAAAACGGCTTATATCGTTGGATTTGTATTTAAATGGACTATATTTTAGAATTTTTTAATCAAAATCGTCGGAACCGTTTTCGAGAAATAATTTTTTTTTCACGTTTTTTCAGAGTTTTTGGGGAGCAGCGCCCCTAAATTTGGAGCTAAAATTCATTTCTCGATTTCGCCTCGGGGTATGATTTTTCTGAACTTGTATGCCAAATTTCGTCAAAATCGGCCCAGTAGTTTAGGCTCCAGGCGTCTGCACAGACGACAGACGACAGACGACAGACGACAGACAGACGACAGACAGACAGACATTTTTTAAAAACCACTTTTTTGGACTCAGGGGACCTCAAAACGTGTAAATCCATCAAAATCTCAAAATTGAATTTTCGCGCCATCACAATACTTTCTCTTTATATGAGAAAGTAAAAATCGTACGCAAGGCCTTTAGGAGCTTTTCTTTAACAAATAATTCCAAAATAGCGGTAAATATTAAGTTAAAATGTGAAGGAATTGTTTATCGTATAGAAAAGTATAATTGGTGCGATTCTAAACGACTGGGTTGATTTGGATGAAATTTGGCACACATGTTCAGAAAATTCTTACCCCGATACCGAATCAAGAAATATTTTAGCTCCAAATGTGGGAGCGTAATCACCCAAAAACTCTGAAAAAAGATAAAAAATTATTTTCCGAAAAAGATTCCGACAAAAAAAAGTCCAGTCATGCATCATGACTTAATCAGCGAATTTTCAAAGAGATCTGCGTATTATTGGCTTATGATAATATAGGAAAATTTTGGTTTAGAATTTGGATGGGTGAAAAAAGAAATTTGGTACAAAATGGGGTACGGGGTACAAAAGTCAAAATAGTATTTATCCTTCAAGATGCATGTCGTTGGAAAGCTCTTTGAGAATACAGTAAATGTTTTTATGTACATTTTTTGTCATATTATCATGTAAGAGGGTGTTAAAATGGGAAAAACACGGTTATATGCTATTTTTGACCCTAAATTGTCAAAATTTGACCCCTAAATGAACTCCAAAAAATCTGGCCAACGAACTCATCCTTTCTTTTGATACTATTGACATTTTAAAATTTGTTTGCATTTTTTAAGTGCATCCTAGCGTGAGATATCGTCTGGAGTGACACATATATATATATACATACATATATACATACATACATATACATACACATATGCATACATACATAAAAATGTGTTAAATTTCAGGAATCGATGCAGAATGGTCTAAAAGGGATTTCCATGGAGAAAATTTTCAAAAATTCGCATTACAAAAATTTTGAAGCCATTGCAATAGCTTAATTTTCTTTCGAAGAAAATTCGAAATACAGTCCATTTAAATACAATTAAATATATAAGTAGTTTTCCCGGGATAATTCCAGTTCCTGCGATAATTTCGCTATAAAAGCGGACAGTGAGAGGTCGCGGGTTCGATTTCCAGTTGAAGAGGATATATTATTATGATTAATTGTGATAAAATGTTCAATATTATTTAAATGAAGCTATGAAAACTCCAAAGAACTAATAAATGTAAAACACTGGACTAAAAAATTATATACCTACTTCTATATGAGAAAATTTACTACGAAATGTATAAAATAGATTTTTTTTAAAAATAATGTTTTCTGATACACTCCACCTTAATTCGTGTGTCTGTCAAAGTTAATGGTACTTCTTTAGATTGTTACTCCCCTATGTTATTTAGAATATACTAAAAGTAACTTGACAAAGTAACTATTAAGACAAAGGGATATTTAATCGATGTACTTTGGGACAAAAGAATACCACACTTCTGTTTATAATATAAGGGGAGTAACAGTCTAAAGAAGAACATTCCGTACACCTTCTTTATATTGTTACTCCCCTCTGATTTTTGGAACGAAGTTCCTTATGGCACGTTCTGGAGCCCGGGAGTGAATAAAAAAAAAAACGACCAAAATCACCGTCACAAAATAACCGTCACAAAATCACCGTCACGCAAAATCCGTCACGAAATCTACAGATGACGATAACTTGAGTAAAAGCTCGCCGAGATAAATAAAATTTGGTACACATGTTCATTTTACCAATGCCCAGGCTGAGTTCGTCGAAAAACGTTATCCGCCCAAGCATTCACGCGAAATGCTCGCGTAAACGTAAGCTTCAAAAGACGGGAAAAAGTGTTATTAAGGAAGCCTGTTACTTGACTTGTTTTGATTATTTTTGTTATATATGTCAAAAATGTCACTTTGATTTGTAAATAAATAAAATATAATCATGTAAAATTTCACCCTGATACAAGCAGAAGCTGTAGAGTAGGGAAGAGATATATTTTATAATATTTTAAATTAATTGGCCGGGTAGGTAGAAAACAGTCCTATTTCAATCCAAACTCCTTTAGCAAACATACTCTTTCACAATAAACTCTGCCAGGTACAAACAGTTCGTTACTTTTAATTTTGTCTCTTTTCTAACTCCGCCATGTATAAGTAGTTAGCAATGTATACGTACTTAGCAGTGTGGTTTTATAATTTATATTTAATGAAAAATGTAAGGAACTTCGTTCCACAAACACACGTATTTATTTTTATAAGGGGAGTAACAATCTAAAGAAGCGCCAAGTTAATTTTCCTCTATAAATACCTATATATAGTGAAAAAAGAATGTTTTAAATTTATTATTATTATTCGATTATTTCCACATAGCTATGATGAATTTTTGAATAGGCTGTTTGAGTAGGTTTTGGTTTTGCGTCAGTATTACTATAGCTAATGTCTGTATGACGTGAGAGAAAGCGGAAGAAACCAATAAACTAAATAAAAGTTAATTTTATATTAATGATTAAATCAATATTGAAAAGGGGCGTCTAGTTGTGTATACATTGTACAATACCAGATAATAGCTATGTTTAGATAACACTCAACTATTGGTTAATACAGACATAACGTTCCACGCTTCAACCAATAACAATTAATGTTTATCATTTACATTAATTACTTTACTGTTTTATTACAGTTTAATCTTACAATACTTGTTATTATACCTCTTTGAAAGTAAATAAAAAGTATTAAGCGTGACTCGTCTTCATTCCTTTCAATTTTAATGCTTCTATACTATATTATACCGTTATTATAAAGTAATGTTTTATCTCCGGAATAATATGGCACATCATTTATAAAAGAATGAGGACAACAACGTAAAAAATATGTATGAAAAAGCATCTCTAAGTTTATTCTATCCAACTTTTAATTTCTCTAAGTAGTGTAGAAATATTGTACAGTTTAAAAGAAAACAAAATATAATTTAAAAAATAATTATCAGATTAAATTACATAAAAATATAGGTTGATATGATGCAAGAGTAATAAATATAGGTTGATATGATGCAAGAGTAATAAATATAGGTCGATATGATGCAAGAGTAATATATCATATAGATTGATATGATGCAAGAGTAATAAATATAGGTTGATATGATACAAGAGTAATAAATATAGGTTGATATGATGCAAGAGTAATAAATTAGGTTGATATAATGCAAGAGTAATAAATATAGGTGGATATGATGCAAGAGTAATAAATAAAATCGAACAAAGCTTTCTCACATGAATTTCGATACTGAAACTGAATTTACCCTCCCATAATATTAAATTTATTTTAGTCCAGGAGATAGCGTGCAAAAAAGTGTCTGAAGTACAAAATTAGTTAGTAGATCACAAATAAAGTTGATGGTAGTTAGTCACTTGATAGGTAAGTTATTTAAATATTACTCCAAATTTAAGTTATCACCTACCAATTTGTACTTAGGATCATGAAAATCACACTGTGGGGAATCGAACCCTGCTTATCTCTGTCCGCATTTTAAGCAATTTTATCAGAAACTAGATTTTTCACGGGAAACGGCATATATAATTAGAATTGTATTTAAGCGGACTACATTTCAAAAATATACAAAATCGTCAATACCGTTTACGAGAAATAAATGAACGATGTTTTTTTCAGTGTTTTTGGGTTGTAGCGTCCCCAAATTTTAAGCTAAATTTTCTTTTTCAATTCCGGCTTGGGGCATGAGTTTTCTGAACATGTATGCCAAATTTCGTCAAAATCAGCCCAGTAGTTTAGACTCCACGCGTCTGCATAGACCGACAGACAGACATTCTTTTTTGGACTCAGAGGACCTCAAAACGTGTAAATACATAAACATCGAATTTTTAGCGCCATCACAATACTTAATTCTTATATTAGAAAGTAAAAATTCTTCGACAGAATTGTGAATATAGATATGATATGACGCAAGAGTAAAGAATTTTTTTTTTTTAAAAATGGGAAGGATTAAATGGTTTTATATATAAAAGAAAGAAAATGTCAAGTGCAAAGCTCCATCTAATGAACCTTACTGAGAGAAAGGTCACAACCTCGGGGCCACTTCCCAGAAATTTACATCCAACAGTGCAAAGCTCTATTCCATAACTATTAACTAAAATACTCCTAATAACCTTTCTTTATTCTAGAACAATATAACTTGCCTCTAACCTAAAAACTTTACCTTTCTACCTTAACCTTTCTTTATTCTAGAACAATATAACTTGCCTCTAACCTATAAAAACTTTACCATTCTACCTTAACCTTTCTTTATTCTAGAAACTATAACCTGACTCTGACTCTAACCTAAAAAACTAGAACCTCTCTTTATTCTAGAACACTATAACCTTACTCCAACCTATAAACTAGAACCTCTCTTTATTCTAGAACACTATAACCTTACTCTAACCTATAAACTAGAACCTCTCTTTATTCTAGAACACTATAACCTTACTCTAACCTATAAACTAGAACCTCTCTTTATTCTAGAACACTATAACCTTACTCTAACCTATAAACTAGAACCTCTCATTATTCTAGAACACTATAACCTTACTCTAACCTATAAACTAGAAGCTCTCTTTATTCTAGAACACTATAACCTTACTCTAACCTATAAACTAGAAGCTCTCTTTATTCTAGAACACTATAACCTGACTCTAACCTATAAACTAGAACCTCTCTTTATTCTAGAACACTATAACCTTACTCTAACCTATAAACTAGAACCTCCCTTTATTCTAGATCACTATAATCTTACTCTAACCTATAAACTAGAACCTCTCTTTATTCTAGAACACTATAACCTTACTCTAACCTATAAACTAGAACCTCTCTTTATTCTAGAACACTATAACCTTACTCTAACCTATAAACTAGAACCTCTCTTTATTCTAGAACACTATAACCTTACTCTAACCTATAAACTAGAACCTCTCTTTATTCTAGAACACTATAACCTTACTCTAACCTATAAACTAGAACCTCTCTTTATTCTAGAACACTATAACCTTACTCTAACCTATAAACTAGAACCTCTCTTTATTCTAGAACACTATAACCTTACTCTAACCTATAAACTAGAACCTCTCTTTATTCTAGAACACTATAACCTTACTCTAACCTATAAACTAGAAGCTCTCTTTATTCTAGAACACTATAACCTTACTCTAACCTATAAACTAGAACCTCTCTTTATTCTAGAACACTATAACCTGACTCTAACCTATAAACTAGAACCTCTCTTTATTCTAGAACACTATAACCTGACTCTAACCTATAAACTAGAACCTCTCTTTATTCTAGAACACTATAACCTTACTCTAACCTATAAACTAGAAGCTCTCTTTATTCTAGAACACTATAACCTTACTCTAACCTATAAACTAGAACCTCCCTTTATTCTAGATCACTATAATCTTACTCTAACCTATAAACTAGAAGCTCTCTTTATTCTAGAACACTATAATCTTACTCTAACCTATAAACTAGAACCTCTCTTTATTCTAGAACACTATAATCTTACTCTAACCTATAAACTAGAAGCTCTCTTTATTCTAGAACACTATAACCTTACTCTAACCTATAAACTAGAACCTCCCTTTATTCTAGATCACTAAAACCTATCTCTAACCTGTAAGCTAGACCTTCTTTATCCTAGAACACTATAATCTAACTCTGACTTAAAACTAACCTATTTTATCTAGAGTACTATAACCTATAGTAACATATCTGAATTCAAGAAGACTGCAACCCAACACATGAATGAATCCCCTCTAATTTTTTCGTAAAAAAAAAATTCAAATGGATAAGAACGTTAAGGTTTAGTAGGAGGTTATTTTTTTAGCCATATAAACCGACGAGCAATGTTTAGGGTCTAGTCAAGATCGACTAAAATGGCACCTGTAGCGAGATGGATGCTATGCGAGAGGGTGAATTGACTCTTGTCACCTGGAAACCCTTTACCTAGTACAAGTATTCCAGGAATTACATGAATCCGATGCTGCATTCCTATCACCACGGGCTTAACCTTATTGCTTAGCTCTTGTGCAAATTATTTATACCTCAAACACCATTCAATCCTTTCATCTAATCTTCCATCATACCATTCATCTAATCCAACCATCAGCTTTTAATCAGACATAATTGAAACTTAGTTGTCTAATTAAACATAATATTAATCCATTAAATGTTTAATCCCTAGTAGTAAATGCTTTCAAATAGTAGCTATTAATGAATTATGGTTTGTTGTCAGATAATTGCACTAGTTGCCTCATGATTGTATAGGTTAATTGATTCAATATTTAAGTAGGTACTAAATTATTAGATGATTGCACGGATTACCTCATGATTGTAGTACTTTCAATAGGTACTAAATTCACTTAGTGCGTAGGCTTCCGCGGGTTGTGTCGTAATCCATAACTTGGTTTTCCAGTGAAATCCGTTCTCGAAGGGTTTGAAGTCCTTGGTTTCGTTTCCACTACTGGAAGCATCTTCAGGGGTGTGGTGCATCGGGAAGTTGACTCGAAGCAAACACAATATATACTGACGACTGGAGAGCAGAACGGCGTATTTATACTGGTTTTCTAGGCCGTAGATTGTACCTGGATTTTCCGGGAGTCCTTTTACTCGGGGTAATCCTTTGTCTTTGGATGATGCAATCAGGCAAGGTTCTGCTTTCGTCAGTGTTCCTTTGTGGTGTGTAGGTGATGTATGAAGTCGGGAAGGTACTATGGCACCGCAACTTACTATCTCCCAGGTGCACGTGCTCATCAGAGGTTTTAAGGTCCGAGAAAGGGTGGAATCATTCTCTCTGTTAAAGTTCTCCGGTTGTTTTCCGATCTCAAAAGCCTCTCTTACCACCCTGCTGTGAAACCTGTTGACATGCGAGGACCCAAACGCCCTCAAACTTGGTGGGATGGCCGGTTTCAACATAATGTTGCCGGTTTCAACATGAGCTGTTGCCTACCTGTGATCGTTATTTTTCACCTCTCTTACGTGTTCTAGTAGGCGGGTTGAGATTAATCTTCCGGTTTGCCGTAACTGCAAGGTATTTGGTATACACCGCATTGAGATGAAGGTGGTCTTTTGGCGATTTCAGGAGGCTTCTGGCGGTCATGGGAGCGTTAATTGTGGTCCCGATGCCGTGTTTTCGGAGAATCCTGCTTATTATCCATCGCCCTTAATGTATCCGCAATGTACCTCAAACCCGTACCTTCAATTTATGGCAGATAAGCCTTCCACTGATCTTCTGTCCTCTCTGCTTGGATGCGGTCTTCGGTGGTCTCTTCACGACGGATGGTTCTCAGAATGTCTCCCTTCTTGAAGCCATTCTTTGTCAAAGCTGACTTGAGGTGCTGCTTCTCTTCTTCCCATAAGTTCAGCCTCAGATCCTGAACCCCTTGAGACTAAGGAATGGATGACAGCTTTCTCGTGCGTCGGATGGTGATGTGACGCTGCGTTGATGTACCTATTTGTATGTGTGGGCGTGTCCAAGGTTACCGTTGGCCTTCTTCGTCACCAGCACATCCAGAAAAGGTAGACAGTCCTTCTCTTCAATTTCAATGGAGAACTAAATTTTCCCATGAAGCGTTCATATGACTGAGGAAGTCATCCAAAGACTGTCTTCCGTGTTTTCACAGAAAGAAAATAACATTGACATATCTCCACCTACAAGACGGTTTCAGAGCAGCTAAAGCAAGGGCTCTATTTTTGAAGTCTTCTAGAAACAAGTTGGAAGCAAAAGGGGTCAGAGGGCTACCCATTGGTAGCCGAATGGGGTGCACGAATTATCTTATGATAGTATAGATTAATTGTTTTGATACTTTCAATAGACATTAAAAAAAATAGGGAAAAATGGCAACCGTCTAACAACAATGCGATAGCACCAAACCAATTTAATTTCCAATCTAAAAACAACAGCTGAGCGTATACTATCACAGAATCGAGAAGAGAATGGTTTTCATGACAGTCCGGAAGATTCTAAAAATTTTGGGGTGAGTGGCAAACGAGAGCTCAAGATTTTAACGGCTTGAAGCTTGGGCTAACCAGGTAAACAAAAAGTTAGTTAATGCTTCCGCTACCTTTGGTAAACTTGGGAGCAAAATAAAATATAACATTAAAAATTAAGTACTGAGTGGGCCATTTAAATCTTCGGGATGTTTTTTGGTAATTATTTTAAAAAAACCGCAAATTATATGCTGTTTTTGTGCTCATCACTTTTTGAATATGGTATCGTGAAAATGGTTGCCACTTGAGCAAATGATGCAAAGGGCTAGTTTTTTTTGGCATTTTCCATCACTTTTCGAATTGTTTCGGGCTGAATAGCAGCAATTTCCTGGTTGATATTGTCTTTTAAAGCTTCCACGGTTTGTTGCTTGTTGACATAAACTTTGGACTTCAAATAACCCTACAGGAAGAAGTCTTGAGGAGTTAAGTCAGGCGAACGCGGAGGACAGTCACCATTTTTCGAAATTAGGAAAGAGGAACAATGGTCGCAATAAAACGATATTGGATCTGGCTGTGTAAGGTGTGGCACCTTCCTGTTGGAACCAAAAGTTTTTCCTGCCATTATCAGTCAGAATTGGCATCAAAATTAAGTTATCATGGCCTGATAACGCTCTCCATTGACCGTTACGGCTACTCCGGCGTCTTCTTTGAAGAAGAACTGTCTAATCATTATTTTCGCATAAATTCCAGTCGAAGTAGTCACGTGTTGGTCGTGAAGTTGTACCTCATAAATTAATAGAGGGTTTTCATTGGCGTGGAACCGACAATTTTGTTTATTAACGGTTTCATTCAAAGAAAAACTGTTGGCACTAATTCGCTTGGACTTTTATTTTTGGACTTTTCGAACGTGGGCTGCCATAAGCCGATCTTAAAACAGATATGAAAGTTACAGAGTTGCCAGATGCCGAAGATTTAAATGTCCCACCCAAGTAAATAAAAAAAATTGAAAAAAATATATTTTTTTGATCTTGTTAAAAATATAACAAGTTTGTGTTAGAGATAAACCGTTTGAAAGGAGGATAATGGAAAAACCGCTGGTTCAAACACCAGAGGATAAAGTTAAGCTCCAAGTTTCCCCCAAGCTGAGAAGCTTTTTCGCTTGGAAACTAGATCAATAAACTTTCCCCTTGCAAACTCATCAAATAGTTCGAAACTTTCCAGCGTGGAGAACTCAAACAGAGAAGCATCTGATTTATTTTAACTCGTTACAAAAAAGGATTTGATCTCGAAATGAAGAGCAATTGAATAGAATTTTTCCCTCACAATTAATTAATTATTTTAAAACACTTAACTTAATGAAAATGTTTATTTATAAGAGAATTGGCTGATAAATTTCTAGCTTAGATATAAAATTGGGCGGTCTAGGCAACCCTCGGGCTGTTGCAACACAGAGCTAATTAGTTTAATTATATAATAATGATTCTATCTCACATATTATATTTTAATTATTAAAATAGCCATTCTTTAATTTCATACGTTTGGTCCAACGATTCCAAATTTCTTCTATTCCTTTATAGTACAGGATATAGCGTGCAAAAATGTGCCTGACTAACATCAAGATAGAAATTTGTGCGCACATGTTAATCTTTTAGTGACTTTTAAGAATATATGGTCGGCTAAGTGTGTCTGCGGGACATAGCTTGGCAATAGGCATTTGAAAAAAAAAAAAAAAAAAAAACTCGTGGAGAGCAGCCATGTCCCGCCCTTTATGGAGGACAATGTGATTTTCATGATCCTGCGAACGAAATTAGTTAGTAGACCAAACATCAATTTGAAGTTTGTTTGCCCCTCGATAGATGACCACTTTGATTCGGAGTAATATTAGAATAACTAACCTATCAAGGGAGAAAATATCATCAACTTGATTTTTGGTCAACTCACTATTTCTGCACTCAGGATCATGGCAATCACATTGTCCACCATAAAGGGCGCTGGACAGGACATGGCGCCGCTCTCCACCAGATTTTTCTTTTCAAGTGCCTATTGCCAGGCTGTGTCCTGCAAACGAACCAAACCGACTACATCTTCTGTAAAAGGCACTAAAAGATTAACTTGTACACAAATTTCTAGCTTGATGTCCATCAGATACTTTTTGCACGCTATTTCATCGACTATTAATTTTCTTGTGTATTCAAAGTAAATTTAAAAGGGTTCAGAGTGACCGTGGTCCTTTAAGCATTAGTCACTTCCACTCGGCTTTAGATGAATCGAGATCGTGAGTTCGATCTCACGCCTAGGCACTTTAATTTACATGGCTCACTATTTATCACACTGTATTTGCTTCGACAGTACTTTGGTGTGTAAATTCCTTACAGGTTTAGTAAACAGAGCCTAAATTAAGTGCTTTAATTGATAACTTTAAAGAAGTGGTTCATCTACGCCTTTGTACTACTAACACTAGTGTATGCAAGAGAAAAGTTTTCAAAATAGTTAATATAGGTCATTTAAAACCTCATATATGTATTGAGGGAGAATTGATAAAAAGATAGAAGTTTAATCAAACTTTTGACATATTAATAACTTATCCTCGTTACTGAATGGCGGGTGATAAAAAAAGGATTTTAATCAGCAGGACATGCTATGCGTTAAAGGTATTTAATAGCAAGAAAAGAATATGTATATGTTAAAATTTTAAACATAATCATAATATTTTAATGATGGGGAACGACTAAAATCATGTTTTTAGTCAGCATGTCGTGTCATTGTTACCTTGAAAGTATGAAAAGATTAAGTATAACTATTACTACAAATTGTAAATCAAAAATGGCCGCAGAAAATGTATGCTTATGTCGCATGTTACATGCCAGGTAGATTAGAAGTATGGAAGGTTTTCCCCGAAAAATGTTTCCTGGTTAACATGTTTTCTCCTTATATTGAAAACAAATATGGCGCATAGAATTATACGCGTTTTTTATGCACCGCATCAGTATAGTATAATCTATATATAATTTGATTGAATATATAATTATCATTGAAATTAGTTGAAAGATTGAAACTTTTGTCTGATTATTATTTTTGTATATTGTGGTTAGACAAGTATAGATTATATTAAATTAAAACCACGAGTGTGTTCAAATTATCACTATGGTTGATTACCACAAAATGTCGGTCAATAAAACCAATTTTGTTTATAACTTAACTTATTAATAACTGCGTCAGTTTTAACTTTCTAGGTAATGGTAGTGTCGGAAAGTTTGTAAAAAAAAAAAAATTACAAAAGTTGTACTTCACAAACTAATGTAGTTATGTAAAATCGTGAAAAAACAGAAATTCCCCGTGTGGGAGATTTGAAGCTCTGAATTTAGATGCATATGTTATCAGTTATCAACAATGTTTTTTGTTGTGAAGCAAGGTAGCGTTTATAAATATGTTATTAGTTATTTTGTCTGTTTTGAAATAAGGTGACTAATAATAACAACAAATACTTTGAAAGATAAAGTTAGGTTAAAATGAAACAATAATAAAGAAAAGTTTTTCTTTTAAACAAAGATATCGGTAAAAAGAAAATCTAATAAAATTAGAGTATAGAAGAAAACTTAGGTCCAAGTACCTTCTTACAAAGATCTAAAAAGATTTGAAGAATTTTCTTTGACAAACAGAGAAAACTGTGTCGGATTAGAAACAAGGGGAAAACGGACAAAAGCTAAGTTTGCTCAAAGCATCTAAACTTCCTTTCGTTGGGGAGGGGGGTAAAGACAACTCGTGCTTAAAGCAATAAATGTTGACATTACAAAGTTTGACAAATAAGCCCTTTTGTGTGCTTTGTTACCTTCAAGGAAACTGGCCTTGATAGGGCAAATTGGCTTAACCAAAATATAGTTTAAGTCAATATTACAGGTGTTGCTTTCTCGCCAAATACCAAAGTTAAATAGAAGTAGAATGTATTTGAACATAATAATAAATCTTAAGTAAATAATAATAAAAATAATAATGTGAGAATAATTACAAGATAAAAAGAACTTTTTATATACAACGTTTTTTCTGCGACAAATTTTCTGTTGAATCATATTATGTAATGTTGATAATATAATTGTTATTGTTATATATAATCTTAATGAAAAAAAATAGTTCCGAATTTATTTACTTCACATAAATGACAACCATCTATAGAGCTGTTCTTAAACCAATGAAAGGACAAATCGTTGTACAACGGATCTCCCCAACATCGAATCTAAACCGTGCCAACGATATGGCCCCGGGTAGGGAGTAGGGGACGGTAAGAGAAGAAAAATGAGTACAAGAAAGGCTCGTTTCACACTTACCCGATTGTCGTTTTAACGACGCCGGGTACACGACGAAAGGGTTAAAAAGTAAATGAGACTCTTCACACTAGGCCGACACCGTGCCGGCGTCGTTTGACCGGCACACGACAGTCGGATAGCCGTGCTGGGAGCCCGACACTCCCAGCGTTGTAGCCGGCAGTCGTGTCGTTTGAGTAAAGCCGGCCCGGCCTAGTGGGATATTTAGATACATGGAGCGCTTCACATCTACCCGGCCCGTGTTGTCTAGTCAGTTTGACTTTTTCCTTTAGCCAGTGTATATCATTTGTTTTTTGCCTGTTTATATCAATAGTTTAGTAAATTCTTGTTAACATGTTCTTGTTAACTTTTTTTTAAATTTAAATTATTTGTTAAATTCTTGTTAACTCTTTTAGCGAAATTTCAAAGAAAATTACGCTATTGCAATGGCTTCAAAATTTTTGTAATGCGAATTTTTGAAAAAAATTTCCATGGAAATCCGTTTTAGATCATTCTGCATCGATTCCTAAAATTTAATTTTTTTTTAATGTATGTATGGTATGTATATATGTATGTATATGTATATATGTGTCACTCCAGACGATATCTCCCCTTAGGATGCACTTAAAAATTTCAAACAAATTTTAAAATGTCAATAATATCAAAAGAAAGGATGAGTTCGTTGGCCAGAATTTTTGGAGTTCATTTAGGGGTCAAATTTTGACAATTTAGGGTCAAAAATAGCATAAAAAGTGTTATTTCCATTTTATATGAAAATATGATAAAAGTGTACATAACAACAATTACTGTACTCTTAAAGAGCTTTCCAACGACATGCATCTTGAAGGGTAAATACTATTTTGACTTTTGTACCCCGTACCCCTGTGTACCAATTTTTTTTTCACCCATGCAAATTCTAAACCAAAATTTTCTTATATTATTATAAGCCAATAATACGCAGATTTCTTTGAAAATTCGCTCATTAAGTCATGGTGCATGACTGGACTTTTTTTTTATTCGTCTATACAAGAGAAAAGCCAGACAATGATCCCGCTCCATGTTCAAAGTACGAATTGCCCCGAATCGGTCCAACATGCACGGCCTAATGTCGGGTATATGTGAAAGAAACTAGGTTTGTGTCGTGGCCGGTTAAAATGTCGTTTAAACGACAATCGGGTAAGTGTGAAACGAGCCTAAAGAAGTGCAGATGCAGAAAAATTAAACCTATACCTAGATCACAAGTGTAAACAAACCTGGTTGTCACACGTCAAATAATTTATTTCTTTGTTTACTTTTCCTGATTCGCTGTCATTCAATGTTTATCTCTTAATAAAAAAAATCACAAATTTGAAACCCGTCAAAATGAAGATTGTATAAATATGGGACATGTCAAAACAAATAAAATAACTTGCGGATTTTTTCCGAACTAACTTTTCATACAGCAAAATTTGGTGAAAGCCCATTAAATTCTGCTGAAAGATGGCTAAAAGTGTTAAAATCATGTATTGTCATCGTGTTCTGAGCGGTTCTAAAAGTTTTAAATGTCTAGCTATTCAGGAAGTTAGTTAGAAATCGATTGAAAGATTTGTACCGGACAAACAAACAAACAAACAAGAAAGCAAGCTAATAAAAACGTAGTAAAAATGTCAAATACAGATATCTCATTCATTTCAAAGACATAACGAGGTTCTATTTGACTATTATCCACCCGGAAGTCTTGATCAAGTAAGTATTTATAATTTAGAATAAAATTAATTGAAGCGAGCGTAAGCGAGCTTCTTACATTCAACGAAATATGCATCTTGTCTATCTGTCTGTCTGTCTGTCTGTCTGTGTGTAACGTTTACGTGTCCGACGATAACTTGAGTAAAAGTTGACCGATTTAGTTCAAATTTGGTATACATGTTCCTTTTATTAATACTCAGGCTAAGTTCGTTGGACAGCGTGATCCGTCCAAGAGTTCGCGCGCAATGCTCGCGTAAACGTGAGCTTCAAATTTAAAATTGGAATTTTAGGACGGGAAAAAATTCTATTATCACCTATTCGATGAGACGAACATTTTTTTCAAATAACATTTTTTAGTAAAACCAACAACGACACTGCTACGAATTAATAAAGATCGCTAAAACTATTAAAGCGGGCCTAAACGTTTAAAATTGAGAAAACAACCTTTTTACCAATATCTTACGTTCTAACGTAACGATTTTAATAAAACTTCATGTACATCGTCTAAAGTACAATTGAAACAAGCATGTAAAATTTCAACGTGATACAAGCAGTAGTATTTTAGTAATGAAGTGATACATTTATAATAATAATATAAAAGCTATTACGGGTGGTTAAGATTCTTATAGTATAGATTCTATAGGTTTGTTTACGAAGTAAAGCTTTGTACCAAGAACCCCCACTCTACCCCACACTGCCCTCTTCCACTTATCTTCAACTATGACATTCATCATGATTAATAAATTTCAATATTCAGTATTTTATTGCAATTCGCTCGCTTCAATGATAGAGCCACGCGATGCCTAATGATACTACGAGTAGAGGCTAAATCATTGTCAGAGCTTACTGCAGTTCTAGAGATAGTAAATGATTGACAAAAACATTTTGTGTTTAAGAATGTAGAGTACATTCGATAAATATGTTTGAAAGAACTACCTTCTCTCTATCTAGAGATCTAGATCTAGAGGAAATACATTTTTGGCAACATTTTAAAATAATTTGCAATAAAATCTAATGAGACCGAATTAATATTTCAAATGATTTAACAAGTGTATTTGGCAATTTAAGCAAATTTAGAAGCTAGTAAACAAATCGCAATATTGAGTACCAAATTTGGCATCAATTAATGGCAAATGGCAAAAAAATGGCATTTGGCAAAAAATGGCATTTGGCAAATTAATGGAAAATCGAAACATTTATACTAAATCTGACATTTTGAAGCATATAGAAGTTCATATACTTCAAGTTAAATCAAGTGTTAAGAAGTATGTAATGCTTTGAAAATGGCTTGATCAAAATCTATTAACGCCCATTACAAGACGAGCTATGGTTTCGCTGCAAATTGTGTGAAAGCTTCACACAGAATGGAATGGAAGGTATTTTAAGTTGGTTCCTAATGCTTAGTGCTTTGTAGTGTCAAGTTGGGAGCGTTGCAAATCGAAGTGGCTACGAAGCAGCTAACAGCAAGGGGTGGTTCAAACCATCCCTTACAGAGGGGAAACCCATTCCAAAACTCATTTTGGTTCGACAATGGATTTAGTTGAGGGTTCCCATCTACCTCACCCAGTAGTACCACCCTTCTGGCACAATAGCATCAATCTTTTCAACCCCTCTGCTTCGATTCTATCAAATATTTCACTCTTACACAATAGTATTCAGCATTGGAGAAAAAAAAGTATATAATATATTTTTAATATCTACAAAGTTATAAATAAATAATTTTAACATTTGAAAAAAACACTTAACCAAACACAGCAAAATTCGCACTAGGCATCGCATTGTTCTATACTATTGAAGCGAGCTTATGGCACAATAAATATTGAATATTTAGAAAATAGTTAAATCAGGATGAGTTGATAGTTGAAAAGGGTGATAGGAATAAAGGGTAGTGGAGTAGGGATACCAAGTACCTTCCTACATTGCCATATAAACCCCAAAAATTCGTTAAAATCGGCCCAGTAGTTTAGGCTACCGTTTAGCAGACGACAGACAGAATTTTTTTAAAAACCACTTTTTCGGACTCAAGGGTCTTTAACGCCCTAGAACGCTAACCATATTTTTTAACCTCTTAAGACTAACCTTGAGTCATATTGACTCCCAAATCTATTATACCCAGTTTTATTAAAATATAAAGGCCTAAAATGTACAATATTTTTTTAACACGTTTTAGTGCTAGTTGAAGAGACACTTGGGTGCTTTGTTTCCCATAAAAAAAACAATTTTTTCCTTTTAATTCTGGTTTTTCAATCTGGACTACTATTACATATCCGGTATTGTTATCTACCGGAGTGGTTTTATTTACTTTTTTTTATGTAACTTTTTTCTTTCCTTTCCTTTGGTTTTTCTATTTCGTAAATTGTTTCAATTAATTTATCATTTTCCTCATCATCGCTGATGGGATTAAAAAAGGCATTTTCTATTTTCAAATCAGGGTCCAAATCACAAGCGTCACCATTATTGTCGAATACGCTCTTTTTCATTGTCGGTATCTGAATCGGTCATTTCCTTCATCAAGTGATAAATGTCGTTTAGATCATTGTATTTTTTCTCCATTATTTGACTATATTCATATTCTATTAACTTTATATAATTTAGACATATAACGACAAAAAAAATATATAACAATTTATAATATAATGAATAAATTACAATTATATTACCTTTAATTTGAAATAATTATTGAATTAAAAGTTATATAATATTTAATTTATAAGATTTAAAATGCCAAAATAAACAATACCACGACATACAATTCTAAAAAATACTATTCTGCGTCAAAATGACCTACAAAATATTTACGTGTAAGACTAAACAGGAGTCAAAATGACTCCGTGACTGCAGAAAAACAAACGATATGTCCTCTTTAGAATCTGAATGTGAAATTGATAGAAGTGTAGAAGGGTCATTCAAGGGTGGGAGATAGCATAGTTAAGATGTGGGAGTTCTGTGTTTTACAGACACCGTGCATTCGTAGTTGAAAAAAAAATGGTAGTCATTTTGACTCCAGGTTAGCTTTCTAGGGTTAAAACGTGAAAATCCTGGGCTGAATTAAAATTAATAAAAAAAAGTGTAGAGTTAGAGATAGAGTAGTGGTTCTCGGTTGGTTAGTTCCTATTCCATGGATATCAGCAAGTTCGTTGGAAAAGAAAAATGTCAACAAAAACTGTTCACTAACGGTTCGGCTCGCAAATGAATACGAGCTTTTAAGCTACACGAATCTTTACAAACGACAGAATCCACAATAAAAATAAAAAGTCTGTTTTATGAAGGTCCCTTAAGGTTTATTTTTCAATTATTTTGATGACTTTGAGAGTTTTTGCTTTTATTTTAGAAGCGAGAGTGGTTGTTGAATTGTTTTATTATTGCACCCAGGTTTAAGTCAGGTGTCAACTAACACTTATATCAAGTAAAAAAATGTTAACAACTTTTCTTTCTATTTAAATTTTCATTTAATCCTTTTAAATTTTCATTTATTTTTTAAATCTTCCACATCATTTAGAATTTCATTTTAAAATAATTTTTGCTTCCGAGCATACCGAATGAAACGGAAGCTATGTGTTCGATCTGAAGAACGAATATATTTTATCTCCGATTACAAAAATTCCTAGACAGAAATCAGTTTCAGACATCAGGGAACATTTTTGGTTCTGTGTCGGTCTGTCGTTCAATTTTTCCGAACCAACATATTTTAAAAACTGCATGTCCAATTATAATGAAATTTGTAAGGTAATAGGTCATTATTAGACCATTATTGGTTCCATCTTAGTTTCAACTTTCTGCGCCTATTTGTTTCTCTTCCACATGCGCACAAACATACATTTATTTACACCTATAGCTTCAAAAGTACTTATCTGATTTTTATGAAACTTTTATTGGTTATCGAAAGTAACCCGTAGATTTGAACCCGTCTGCGCTCTTTAACTTTTGCTAAATTGTTACATGTAATTGACACAAATTGTTCTGATTCATTTAAAAAATCAAAACAATTTTGACAGATCAAGATTTTGATAAAAGGGGGAAATAATTAAATATATTAGACAATAATGGCTTGTAAAAGCATAAAATCAATAACGTACGTGATAGGTTGCGAGGAAGCTATGTGCCACACTAATTGACAGTTTATTTTTAGATTTTCTCTTTATAATCCTCTTATTTTATTTTATTTATTATAAGTGTGTATTTTCTACAATGATTCTACCCAGAGCTCCTACAAGTTATATACAAATAAATAAATTGGGATTTGAGGGATGTTAAAACGTTTAAATCTAATAAAATCTTAAAATCGATATGGTTTTTACGTCAGTACAATACTTTTTTCTCTTATCTGTAAATTCTTGGTTTTTTATAAAAGTAGAAAAAAAAGCTTAATTTATATTTAACTTTAAATTAGTTTAGAAGATTTAATAAACGAGGGGGAAATGAAATGCTAAAAATATCTGAGTTGAAGGGAGAGAATAGGATGACGGTCCCTAGCTGCAGTGAATACAGACTAAACAGATAAGCCTAGTGTAAAGTAACAAAGTACAGAATACTGTAACAAGACAAAGTTTTACTTTGAAAACTTAGCACATACTTCAAAACAACAAGATTCATGCTTATACAGCCAAACACCAACTTACAGTATAAAGCATACAAACACGCTTATATTTATATAACAACTTTACAACTTATATTAATACAATCATCTTTTGTATCCACACAAACAACTTTTAGATTAAAAAGTTACAAAAAAAAAAGTCCGACATGAAATACAGTATTTTACATTGTTTACTTCTTAAATTAAATTGTCATAGACGATTTTATAACTAATTAAACGATTAAACTAACTTTACAGTTATAGGCCGATCGGGCACCAGAAGCTGAGCGGAGCGTAGCGGAGTGTAGCTGAGTGTAGTTGAGTCCAAGGGGTGTGGCAACCGAAAGCGGAGCGGAGTCGAGCTGACTGTAGCGGAGTCTAGCAGACTCCGCTCTGTGTTCGTTTGCGTGAACTAAGCTAGTCCACCCAAAAATGTCAACCCAATGAAAACATTATATTTGTGTTCAAGTTCAAAATCCGAGGATCTAAACCACGAACAGTTTAATGAACTTCTAAATAAGATGAGATGATATAACGGGTTGTGATACAAACTATCGGAGATTGTTTGTAGTTTATTTATTTTCCTTTTAATTATATTATTGAAAGAGAGATTAGATGGCTAATAAGGCAGAGAAAATAAAGAAAATCACTATTTCATTTGAGAAACGTTTCGACCAATTATTAATGTCATCTTCAGTCTTGTTTTATTCAATAATTCAAACAAACATATTTATAAAATTAATTCAAGGTAATTATAATTATTCATTATAAATTTTGGCATATCCTTAATCCCACTGAAATCAAGTTTTAATTAAGAACCACTGTATAATAAGATGAATCTCCTCGATGAATAGTTGTTATGAAGATCCCATATATACAGCTTTTGATAATTGTCTTTTTAGTTATTATTATATATTTTTTAAAATGTTATAAATTGTTACTAGTATTGTTTAATGTTTTAATTTATATATTTACATAATAACATTTACTGGTTATTTCGATGTCGGTATGTTATACCAACGTGCCACTGTTAAACATTTTAATTTTAGACCCTCTCTTATGGGGATAGTATATTATATAATCAAACAATAATGACGTATGTAAGTATATTTTTTACTGAATGCAAGTCTTAATTAAAACTTGATTTCAGTAGAATTAGAAGTATATGTCAAAATGTTTAGAGAATAATTATAATTACTTTAATATAATGTTATATATTATGCTTGTTTAAATTTTAGACTAAAACAAGACTGAAGATGACATTAATAATTGGTCGAAACGCTTCTCAAATGAAATAGTGATTTTCTACACTATATTAGCCATCTAATCTCTCGTTCATTTATCTACAAGAGTGTATTAATCAATTAATAAAAAGTTTATTCGTTTAATTTTTTTAATAATATTATTATTGTGGGTGGAGGGGGAAGCGGAGTCAGCTTTCAAAACCGACCGTCAAAGCTGAGTCGAGATGCGTCGCTTGGCTCAGCTCAGCTCCGCTCCGCAACCGGTGGCCCCCCTTACATTTAAAACAATGGGATTCGATTTCACAAGCTGAGTCAACTCCGCTCAGCTCCGCTCCGCTCAGCTTCTGGTGGCCGATCGGCCATAATAAGATCCTAGTCGATGTGAAATAGAAACCTTCCAAAGTAAGAGATTTTAAGGGGCTGATAAAGTAAAGTTGATAAGAAAGAACTAAATAGAAGTAAGTGATGAAGTAAGAGAGTGAGATAGCTAAGTGATAAAGTGAGAGTGAGTGAACTAAATGATAAAGTAAGAGAACAAGAGACAAATAAAGACTGCAGGGAACTAAGAAATTTATACAGTAAGAACGTAAGAGAGAGAGAGAGTGCATATAGACAAAGTAATTGATAAAGTAAGAAAATGAGAGAGAGAGAGAGCAAGAGAGAAAGAAATTGATAAAGTAAGAAAATGAGAGAGAAGAAGAAAGAGAGAGGGAGAGGGCAAGAGACAAAATCTCTATAGTATATAAAAGTGTGTGTGTGTTCTTTGTACAAATCTACAGTTTTAGTCCGATTTCGATGCAAATTTGCACACTCTTGACCTTCAAAGCAAGGGGAAAATCACTGTCTGCATAAATTTTCGAAATTTTTATTATTTAAATTTTGGTACTCAGGAGTACGGAGTACAAGTAATTTATACGGGGTCAATGTATTGAATACCCTTCATGACGCATATCGTTGAAAAGCTCTTTAAAATTGCAGTAATAGTTTTTATCAACAGTTTTGTCACATTTTCATTTTGGAGGGGTGAAAATTTGGAATATTTGCAAATTATCTTATCAAAGGGGAGGGGGTATAGAAATAAGTGGGAGGGATAGAATCTAGATATTCTCGCATAGTAAAATAATTTAAATGTTTCTTGATAGTAGTGTACAAACTTATCAAATTAAAATAACACTCCGTAGCGAAGCACGAGTATCCAGCTAGTAATTAATAAAGTAAGAAAGTAAGAGAGAGTTAAATATTGTAATAAAGTAGGAAAGTGAGAGAGAGAGAGAGCAAGAAACAAAGTAATTGATAAAGTAAGAAAGTGAGGGAGAGAACAAGAGAGAAAGTAATTGATAAAGTATGAAAATGAGAGAGAGAGAGAGAGAGCAAGAGACAAAGTAATTGATAAAGTATGAAAATGAGAGAGAGAGAGAGCAAGAGACAAAGTAATTGATAAAGTACGAAAGTGAGAGAGAGAGAGCAAGAGACAAAGTAATTGATAAAGTACGAAAGTAAGAGAGAGAGCAAGAGACAAAGTAATTGATAAAGTACGAAAGTAAGAGAGAGAGCAAGAGACAAAGTAATTGATAAAGTAAGAAAGTGAGAGAGAGAGAAAGTAATTGATAAAGTTAGAAAATGAGAGAGAGAGCAAGAGTCAAATAATAATAAAGTAAGAAAGTAAGACAGAGTTAGCAACTTATTTAGAGAGAAAGAGAGTTTAAGGAAAAAAAACAAACTTTGAGTTATTAACTGCTCACTTTTTTAAAAGGAAGGAGTGGGAGGAAAGTAAAAGAAATTCAAATTAATAAATAAAATTGAGTCCCCTTTGCTGAAGAGAGTTAAAATTAGATTGAAACCATTTAGCTGGTAGTGGAGGGGGGATTTACCAGCGGTTAATAGACCGGTGTAAAGCCGCTACTACCAATGGAAGCCCTCCATGAAACACTGATCAAGTTAAACAACGAGGGACCTTTGCAGGTTTACCAACCAGTACACGAGTAATCCAATCAAAATCTTAACCAAGCTCTTCCTTTTATCAACAACAAACTAAATTTCCCTAATTTATTTCTATTAATTCTTTTTGTTTTTCCCAGATTAAAGATTAAACCAAAGTTTACTTGTAAACTGATATATAAATTAGGCATTCAGAGAAAAACAGAGTTATAAAGGAACTAAATTTGTAGATTCAGCAATTAAATATGTAACTCGGTTTTGACTACCGTAATTATACTTCCGTCCGTAATTATACTTCAATTATATTTGAAAAAGTAATTGTAATTATAATTTTCTCAATTGTATATGATGTGACGATTTTTATGAAAAGAAAAAAATGTATAACAACTTTTTTATGGATTGACTCATATGACTGAGAAATCGAAATAAGCCTGAAAAAGCCCAAGATGAGGGCGAAATATAGCGCTGGAGGAGAGAAGAATTTAAAATATGTTAATTTTTTAACCCTAATATATTATTCACAAAAAAACCCTATAGACCCAAGAAAATATATATAAAAACAATAGTGGTTCACAAAAAAAATTGATTAAATGATTAAAAAAACTACAAGAATATTAATTACATGAGTTATTTGGGGGGTAGCGCCCCAAAATTTGGAGCTAAAATTAATTTCTCGATTTCACCTCGGGGTATGATTTTTCTGAACATGTATGCCAAATTTCGTCAAAATCAGCCCAGTATAGGCTCCACGCGTCTGCGCACAGACGACAGAAAGACATTTTTCTTTTTATTAAAAAAAAAAACCTTTTTTGGACTCAATACGTGTAAATCCATTAAAATCTCAAAATCGAATTTTCGTGCCATCACAATACTTTCTCTTTATCCGTAAAAGTAAAAAGGAATGCGTAAGGAACAGTCAATCAAATAGAACCCCCCCCCCCTCTTAGCATTTTTAACCACCTCTAATGCTCTTAACTACCACGAAATTCTTATAACCATCTCTAAGCACTTTAAAGCCCCTTCAAACACTTTTCATCGCCTCTAAGTACTTCTAAGCCCCATAAACATAAAGAGCTACTTAGGTAATATTGGAAGAACCAAACTTCCAAAACTGGAAAAAAGCTTCCAACGCTTTATATATACAACGTTTATAAGAAATATAAAATCGGTCGGATAAATCGAGCACAATATTCTCATAAAGATATTGGCACTAACATCTTATTTAATTAATTTATTGCTTCAATGCTTACCGAAGGTAACGGAAGCTAGGTGATCGTTCTCAAGAACGAAAATATTTTAATTAAATTTTTGGTAGTTTTCATACTACGGAAAGTTTAAATTTTAATCTAAATCAAATTATAATTATTATTCACTACGGGAAACAGACAGAGAAAAATACACTCCAGCGCCGGGATTTGAACCACGGGTCTCCTGTATGAGAGGAAAATCATTCTCCTGCGTAGCTTAGTTGGTAAGAGCATCTGTACTGGAAATACAGGAGACCCGTAGTTCAAATCCCGGCGCTGGAGTGTATTTTTACTACGTTTTTATTAGCTTGCATTCTTGTTTGTTTGTTTGTTTGTTTGTCATGTACAAATCTGGCAATCGATTTTTAACGAACTTCCCGAGTAGCTAGACATTTGAAACTTTTAGCATAGCTCAGAACACGATGACAATGCATTATTTTAATACTTTTAGCCATCTTTCAGCAGAATTTAATTAGTTTTCAGCAAATTTTGCTGTGCGGAAAGTTAGTTCGGAAAAAATCCGCAAGTTATTTCATTTGTTTTGCCATATCCAATATTTACGCAATCTTCATTTTGACGGGTCTCAAATTTGTGATAGATAAACATTGAATGACAGCAAAACAGGAAATATTGATTATATTATTTCATATATATCGATGGCATGGTTTAGATTTGGTGTTGGGGAGATCCGTTGTACACAGATTTATCCTTTTATAGGTTTGAGATCAGCTCTCTGGATGGTTGTCATTTATGTGAAGTAAATAAATTCGGAACTATTTTTTTTTTCTCTAACATTATATATTATATAACAATAACAATTATATTATCAACATTACATACGATTCAACAGAAAATTTAAAAACGTAGTATATAAAAAGTTCTTTTTATCTTGAAATTATTCTCTGTCTGTTTCCCGTAGTTAATAATAATTATAATTTGATTTAGAAGAAAATATTTTATGTCTCCGATTTAAAAAATTCCAAGACAGAAACAAGGGCGGATCCCGCCAATTTTGAAGGGGGGCTGGACTCTCTTTTTTGTGGGGGGGGGGCCAAGACGGCCCAAGACGGGCTAAGACATGGGGGCCAGGTCGGGTATCTACAATTTTTGGATATGTTGTTAGGACCAATGGCACAAGTAAAATTCAAAGTTTACAGAACTATCACATTCTTATGTAGAAATATTTTATATTTCTCCTCAAAATGGCAATTTTGGGGATTATCCATTACGTCATTGCCACACCAAGAACGTCATAACATATTTGTTAGAAGAATGAAGATATTCCTTCAACATAATAATTCTTAGAATGAGATGATGACATCAATTAGCGAACATTATTTAAATACAATGGAATGAATATATGCGGTAACTGTGAAATGGAATGACGCAATGAATTAAAATCTATTAAATAATATGATATTTGACGCAATAATAAGACGTAGTTTGATTCAAAATAAAATGTTACGTAAGAATTAATCCCGTAGGTTAATCTAAATGTAATAGCTGAATAATAATACCTTACTGATAAGAAATAACCAGATGATTGTCAATATTATTAAACACTTAGTGTAATAATACATTTAGTATAATATATATATATATATATATATATATATATATATATATATATATTAGCAGAGTAATACCGTGTTTTTGCACACTGCAATAGGCTACACAATTTGCAAGAGACACCAAGGGATGTGCCACGACGCAAGCGTGACACATAGGAACTGTTCCAACATCAGACATAACGTCATTAAGATGTTGGCTCGGTATTACACCATGTCCTGCATCGTTTCGTCGCGTCCGACTCATCAGGGGCCCGACGATGCCCACCCAACTCTGGACCTATACTAGATCAAGAAGATCAGACAAAGGACTTCCCAAGTAGCACAGCTGATCCAAAAGACATCCCTGGGATATCCTTTTGTCCAGATTTGATCCTGTCCATAATTGTTTATCCATGGGTTCCCCTATGGTTATCACGTTTTGGATACCTCATTGGGTCATCCTAAGGATGTCCTACCGATGTCCTTAACAGGATTGTCCGGTTAAGGGTATCCTATGGATATCCAGTTGGGGATATCCTATGGACATCGAGTTAAGGGTATCCTATGGATGTCCTTAACGGGATTGTCCAGTTAAGGGTATCCTATGGATATCCAGTTGGGGATATCCTATGGACATCGAGTTAAGGGTATCCTATGGATGTCCTTAACGGGATTGTCCAGTTAAGGGTATCCTATGGATGTCCTTAACGGGATTGTCCAGTGAAGGGTATCCTATGGATGTCCTTTAAAAAAATTGTAATTAAAATTGGAAAAAAATTAGAATTAGAATTAGATTTATTTTTGTTATTCAAAGGATGATGTTTCGGTGAAAGCTATATTGAACAATCCTCAAATTATTTATAAAAGTTATATATTTATGGTGTAAGGTTAAAGTATTCATTTTGAGTTGCTCTTAATCGGAAATGTCTCATGGCTGAGTGGATAAAGCGCGGGACTGACATTCAGGATGTCCCGGGTTCGAATCTTCCAGAGGCTACATTAAAATTCTAGTAGGAAAATTATAACTTAGGGATATCTTCATATGGGAAAATAAATTAATATTCCATATGGCAATTGTCATAATTCTTTATTATTTTTTACAAATTACATTTTAAGCATCCAGAATATGTCCCTAGAGTGTCCATAGGATATCCCACGGGATATGCTATGGACGTCCCGTGGAGGTTAGAAGGCCGGACATCGGGTCAGCCATAAGACGTCCAAAATCAAAAATTTTACCATCCAGGGGATGTGCAACAGGACAAAGTGACTGGTCCTGTGGATGTCCCAGGGACAAAGTCGTGCTACTTGGGTTATCAGAGACGAGCGTGCTCTCATACCGCCATTCTTGCTTGGCTGGCAAAACACATCAGCAGAGTAATACAGTGTTTTTGTACACTGCAATGGGCTACACAATTTGCTAGAGACACCAAGGGACCGACGTACCGACACACCGATAGACAGACCGACCAACGACCGATAGACAGACCGACCAATAGACCTTCAGACAGACACAGAACCAAAAATGTTCCCCGATGTTAAACGGATTTATGTCTTGGAATTTTTGAAATCGGAGACTTAAAAATTTCGTTCTTCTGAACGATCACATAGCTTCCGTTAGCTGCAGTAAACTCGGAAGCAAAAATCCCTTATTGATATAAATATATAAAGGAAAATTAATTTAAGTATTCTCCTCCATAATAAATAGTTTAGAATAAAAAAAGTATTCATGGTATTTTTTTCTATTATTATTCCTTATTGTGTAATAGTACAATAAAAAAGATCATATTTAATATATTAAAGTGACCGAATCTACCGATCTGTCATAACCTATAGATGTGTTGATCGTAAAAGAAATACCAAAAAAATATGATTCATTCAATCTGAGGATTTTTAAACAGGAAATGCCTGATATGCCAACACAAACCTGATAACAACTATAAAAAAGTATAAGAGAAGAAAATAAAAAGTAAATAAAAAATAAAATATTTTTAGTATTATAAAAAAAATCAAGACAAGAACTTAGAGAGCAAGACAAACTTTTTATTTCATTGCCGCAACTTTATGTAAAAACTTTACAACATTTATAATCATACTTAAGGAAGTAAAAAAAGTTGTATGTATGCAAAACAATTATATTGATAAATAAGAATTGATTTATAGACAGCTAATAAAATAAGCAAAGTTTTATTACAGTAAACATTATTTAAATACCCAATAATAACGGTAATTAAAATTATTATCTACAATTATTTAGAACCTTGAACAGAACATTCCCGCATTTTTATTATATGCATAGTTAAGAAACTGTTAATACTATAATCTACGATTGTTACGAAATATAAACATTATATCTCTGTTTAGATGCGTAGAAAGTGATTATTTACGTTCCTCTTCTTTACCACGCTAGCGCGGTAAAGAAGAGGAATTCTTCAGCTTTACCCACGATTAGCGAGTTTGTTTACATTTAACAAAACTAATTTGCTATTCTTTTATTAAAGTAACTGTTTATATCGAGTTTTTAGTGAAAAACAATGAATGAATCAAGTGGCTTTGACGAAAATGTAGAGAATAATACTCCTCCAAAAATAATTAATTCGGCAAAAAATACAACTCAAGATTAATGCCATCTTTATCAAGAGAAGAGATACGAACTTACATACAGCAAGTTTATTTTTTTCTGTATTTATTATTTAAATCTAACAATCGTAGATAAAGTACGGTACGCAACTCGTGCGAAAACGGCATTTTGCATTGCTCGTGTGGTTTTACTACCCTCGCTGTCGCTCGGGTGTTAACTCCACACTCGCATGCAAAATGCTACTTTCCGCACTCGACGCGTAATGTACTATTATACTTATACTATAACGTCTGCCCATTAGGCTAGGCACACATTTGCGATTTATTGTCGTTGCGACTTAGAAATCTTAGTCGCAAAGACTTTATGTGGAGCGCATACTGCGACTAATAAACCGCTGACTTCTTACTTTCAATGAAATATGTGTCATGTCTGTCTGTCAGTAACGTCTAAGCATCCGTCGATAACTTTATAGTAAATGTTGACCGATTTAGTTGAAATTTGGTATATGTGTTCCTTTTACTAATGCTAAGGATAAGTTGGTTGGACAGCCTTATCCGTCTTTGAGTTCACTCGTATCGCTCGCGTAAACGTGAGTTTTAAATGTAACATTTCAAGATAAAAAGAACTTTTTATATACTACGTTTTTAAATTTTCTGTTGAATCATATGTAATGTTGATAATATAATTGTTATTGCTATATAATATATAATGTTAGTGAAAAAAAAAAAAAAAAAAAAGTTCCGAATTTATTTACTTCACATAAATGACAACCATCTAGAGAGCTGATCTTAAACCTATAAAAGGACAAATCTTTGTACAACGGATCTCCCCAACACCAAATCTAAACCGTGCCATCGATATATTTGAAATAATATAATCAATAAATAATATAATCGATATATGTCCTGTTTTGCTGTCATTCAATGTTAATCTCTTATTTATAAAAATCACAAATTTGAAACCCGTTAAAATGAAGATTGCGTAAATATGGGACATGGCAATACAAATAAAATAACTTGGGGATTTTTTCCTAACTAACTTTCCATACAGCAAAATTTGCTGAAAACCAATTAAATTCAGCTGAAAGATGGCTAAAAGTATTAAAATAATGCATTGTCATCGTGTTCTGAGCTATGCTAAAAGTTTCAAATGCCTAGCTATTCGGGAAGTTAGTTAGAAATCGATTGCCAGATTTGTACCGGACAAACAAACAAACAAACAAAAAACAAGAAAGCAAGCTAATGAAAACGTAGTAAAATTGGAATTTCAGAACAGGAAAAGATTCTGTTATCATATCATATCATCTATTCGATGAGACGAACTTTTTTTTTGTCAATCGACGAAGATGGTTTTGTTTTGTCAGTCTACTGATAAACTTGATGTGTCACGCTCTTTGCTGTATTAATTATCGAATATTTCAGGTGTTAAAGCGAAATAGTGAGGGGAGTGTGTAATAATACCTAATGTACGTGACAGAAAACACGCACAAGTATTTATTGTAGGTACATTTGAAAAAACTTGTTTGAACTAATATAATTATTTAACGTGTTAGTAATTATACTTCATGATATTTTAACTGTAGTATTTTGGTTTCCTTTGCATTTGAGGGGACTAAGGAAACCTGTAATTTTACGCATGCGCAGTTTATTAATTCGCATCTTATTTGGAACTGTATCGAAATGTGTTCGTGAAAAAAAAGGCAATTGTTTCTTTTATGTGTCTAAACTTCTATACCAACTACCTTATGGTCACTTAAGATTATCTATGTGAAGAATAAAAGGTTATTTATTTGCCTTATAATGCGAAAAAAGCTCTACAAACGGCAATGCGCATGCGTCTATCTAGCACATGCGCATTCTGTCTAATAAATTAACGCATGCGCATAACGTGTAAATAACGATCTAATTCGTATTTTACTTCACTACTTTAGATTAATTAAAGTAAACCCTTTCTTGTTGGACTTTTAAAGATATTTAAAGACTTCAATTATGCTTTTATAAGAGATTTAAAGAACAAAATTAAAAAACAAAGAGAGAAAAACCAAGACAAAACATAATCCTGTTTTTGTATTAACACAGCTCTAGAGAAATAAATACTTTATTTTACTTCAAAAGTACTTTTTATTTGTTCTCTTTTATTCTTGTCTTAAAATAAAATTGTGTTCCAGTGTAACAAAATTAACTTTTAAATAGATTTATTTGTTAGCTTTGTCAAATAAATTATTATTTAAATTTTGAACTTAAACTCAGAGTAATTACTATTTTTTTGTTTTTTTTCATTGCCTTAAATTTTGAAAAAAAAAACAAACAAATGTAGATTAGTGTTAAAAAAGAAAATGAAAGAAATGACAGAGGAAAGATTTTCTTTTGTAATTAAAAAGAGAACTTCAATAAGAAAACTCCGACAAATTTTCCTCACTCAAGAGTCAAAATCCCTTAACTTTCTCACTTTCATTTTTTTTTTTTTTTTTTTTTTTTTTTTTTTTTTTTTTTTTTTTTTTGTTACTTTTCAATCCTTGAGAAGTTATGTTCTTTTCTATTTTTAATGTTTGCTTTTGTTTGTTAAAGCTAAAGGGAAAAAGTTACAAAGGTGTAAAAGAAGAAAAAAAAACGCAGGACTTACTTTTGACAAAGAAAAACTCTTAAATCATCTCTCGTTTAGATTCAAGAACACCTGACTTTTAAAAAAAAAAAAAAAAAAAAAAAATACAAAGATACATTTTTAATACTTTTTTTTAAAGGTAAAATAACTGTTAAAGCATTTTCAATGTCAATGTTATGGAGTTAATTTGAAAATGAAGGTGAGAAAAAAATAAAAAATAAAATAAAAATAAAAATATGACAAATAAAATGTAATTTCTATAAACGTACATAAAAAATTTGTTCATAAAAATGTATCTCTTTTGAAGAGGATCCATTCAACAATTTAATTTGACTTAATTTTACTCGGTTTTAGAATAAATAAAGTCGTGTTTCTACTAAAATAAAAACTTTTAAAAGTTCATTTTTTTTTATATTTTTTAAGTCTGCCAGACTTCGTTTCGTGAAATAAATCCAACTTAAAAAAGCTGTTCAAAACAATAATTGGGTTTACAAAACACAAAATCCAACAACTGCTTTTAATTCCAGAAAAAAATGGCCGCTGTTTATAATGGTTGTATTATCGCCAAAATTAAATTAATTTGACTTCACGTTATAATTGACCTTTTTGTCTTAGTTTTATCACTATAGAATTCAACTGATTTTTAATAAATCATTTGAACATTCAAAATGGTCGTTATATTCCGACTTTATGAATTTTCTAAAAAAAGAAAAACACCTAAATAGCCACCGAATTCAAAATAGCCCATAGATCTTATATTAACTTTAACCGCATCCGCAAATTTAATATTGAATAAAAATAGAAGAGACCCAACTGGGATTTGATACAGGTCCAAATCTCATGGTTTTAAAAAATTCGTCGACAGAAATCTATTTCTAATAGAAAAAATGTGTTTGCCTATTCTTTTGTCGATGCGAATCAAGAAAACATGTGTTTGCCTATTCTTTTGTCGATGCGAATCAAGAAAAAATGTGTTTGCCTATTCTTTTGTCGATGTCAATCAAGAAAAAATGTGTTTTCCTATTCTTTTGTCGATGCGAATATAGAAAAAATGTGTTTGCCTATTCTTTTGTCGATGCGAACCACCATAATATATAAAGACTAATCGTCGAATTTGAATGAAATTTCGATGAAGTCATTAAATGCAATTTAACCTTCTGCGCCCTTTACTTTCTCCTTTACATACGCACGAAATTTATTTTTCATTAACACCTAAATCTTTAAAAGGACTCATTCAATTTTGAAAAAAAAATTCGAACATTTGTCAAAAGTAGCCCACAGATAGTCTTACATTAACTTCAACCGTCTCCACACATTTAATATTAAATAAAAATAAAAGTTATCCAACTGGGAGTCGAAACAGGTCTGAATCTCATGTTACTATTCGACCAATAATAAGAGGAGATGAAGGTATGTGCCACACTAATTGTCACTTGTTTATACAATAAACTGAAATTGCTGTTTTTCTTTTTGAGATTTACTTAGCCTCAATTTCACACTTTCAATTCCTAGTCGGATCACATTTGTTTTATCGTCCAAATATAGTATTCGAGGAAGCGGCGTGACGCACTAATTGGCAGAATATTTTGTACGTAGATGTTGCTTTATCATGGTACAAACTATAAGTATAAGATTAATCCTCTTCAATGCTGGGAAGATAATGCTTTACGAGATAATGGAACCTGATTTTACCCCCAAAGAAAAGCGACTTGAATACAGTTTCAATTAATATTGAAGTTAAATCAGTTTGGAGAGGATATTTTTAAAATAAAATATCAGCTGTTTGTTGGTTTTTTAAAAGAAATGTTTAAAGGGTCAGAAAGAATCGAAAGGCAAGAATGAAAAAAAAAAAAAAAAAAAAAAAATTCCAGAGTATTCGAAAGGTATAATAAGATAGATTGAAGAAAATGTTTCTTAGGTTTATAAGGTTGCATTGTGAGAAGAGATCCTTCAGGTTCAGGACTCAGGTAGTCTAGCACAGGAAGCACTTATAAAGGGGTAGCTGACCTTAAGATAAGCTATCCACAGTCAGGACTTCGTCATAATGATCCCTAGAGTTACTACGCATTCATTGCACTGCGCCACCGCGTGGTGCACTCTATCTGTAAACCTGTAGTTTCAGGGACAACATAATTATACCTGTATATCAGGTACAGCTGTCCCTTTTTTCTCCAGTACTAACAAAAACAAAAACCAACGTATATTGTTGTTGAAAAAAACCTATAAAACGTTTTATGCTCCCACGCATGCATAATATGATATGCCTACAATAATAAAAATCAGATCGACTTACTCTAACTTATCTTTTTCATCTCCATAGTAAAACTGAATTTAAAAACCCAATAATATCTTAAATTATAATCTATTCATATAAAAATAATTTAATCTATGTATTTAGTTTTGAACATTTTTTTTTTTTTTTTTAAAATGTCCAGCTGGTGATAGTTTAATATTGTTTTTTAGATTTTCAGCTAAATAAAATATATGTTTCATCAATACCTCGGAAACTAGATTTTTTTATCCTGGTAAAATGGCTTATATGGTTGGATACGTAAAGAAATTGACATTTTAGAATTTTGCATCCAAGCTTAACGAAGATAACGGAAGCTATGTGATCGTTCCGAAGAACGAAACATTTACTATGTTCACACATCGTTTTGGAAACGGTTTTGAATACGATCCGCTAGTTCAAAACGCTGTACGAACGGAGATCGACGGATCGTATCGGGTTAAATCCGCTCAACCTAAAATACGTGATCGGATCGGGGGATCGAAATTCAAAACGCTCGTATGAACAGGTCGTGGAGGGGATCGAGGTATCAGGTTATTTTACTCTTTTCCACTTTTTAAGTTCTTGAAGCTTTTAAGTTTTCGTGAGCTTCCGTTTCTTTTTTTTTAAACTGCAAAAACGTTTTTAAATAAAAGTTAATACTATAAAGAACCTGTAAAAACTTTTAATAACTTGTAAATAAAATGTAAAAATTCGCGGACATATTAGGTAACAAGAAAGAAGGTTTTACTCGTGACGTCACCGTTACGAGATTTCTAAAACAAATATTTCGATCACCTGTATTTTTTGTTGTGTGAACGGGAATCGGTTTGAAAACGAATTGGATCCGAAACGCTTTCAAAACGATATGTGAACGTAATAATTTTTAGTTTTCCGATTTCAAAAATTCCAAGACAGAAACCGTTTCAGACATCAGGGAACATTATTGGTCCGTGTCTGTCTGGCGGTCTGTCGCTCTATTTTTACGAACCAACATATCTTAAAAACTACTCGTCCGCTTTAAATAAAATTTGTATGGTAGGTCATAATTAGCCCATTGTTGGTCCCATATAAGTTTCAGCCTTCTGCGCCAATTTATTTCTCATCCACATGCGCACAAACATACATTTATTTACACCTATAGCTACAAAACTACTTGTCTAATTTTTATGACACTTTTATGGTTTATAGATAGTAACCCGCAGATAGCCCCAGATTAATTTCAGCAGTCTGTGCTCTTTAAATAGTGCTAAATTGATACTTTAATTCATGTAAAAAATCAAAACAATTTTGACAGATTTTATATACGGGGGAAAATTAAATAAATTTGACAAAAATTGGTTTTAAAAGCTTAAAATGATCAAACTATACGAAGTAGGACGCGAGGAAGCTATTTGCCAAACTAATTGGCAGACAATTTTTTTTATAAAAATCGTTGGAACAATTTACCAGAAATATTTTTTCCAGAGTTGTTGGGGATAGAGCCCCCTAATATGGAGCTAAAATAAATTTCTCTATTACACTTCGAGTATGGATGTTTTGAACATAATATATGCCAAATTCATCAAAATCGGTCCACTACTTTAGTCTCCAGATTCTGCACAGACGTAAAACTACAGAAGCCAAACTACTAACGGGAGACTACAGATCACGAATGACAGAAGACAAACTACTAACGGCAGACTACAGATCACGAATGACAGAAGACAAACTACTAACGGCAGACTACAGATCACGAATGACAGAAGACAAACTACTAACGGCAGACTACAGATCACGAATGACAGAAGACAAACTGCTAACGGCAGACTACAGAACACGAATGGCAGAAGACAAACTACTAACGGCAGACTACAGAACACGAATGACAGAAGACAAACTACTAACGGCAGACTACAGATCACGAATGACAGAAGACAAACTACTAATGGCAGACTACAGCTCACGAATGACAGAAGACAAACTACTAACGGCAGACAACAGATCACGAATGACAGAAGACAAACTGCTAACGGCAGACTACAGATCACGAATGACAGAAGACAAACTACTAACGGCAGACTACAGATCACGAATGACAGAAGACAAACTATTAACGGCAGACTACAGATCACGAATGACAGAAGACAAACTACTAACGGCAGACTACAGAACACGAATGGCAGAAGACAAACTACTAACGGTTGTTATTTTTTAAAAACAACTTTTTTGTTGAATAGTTGAATTTAATTTATTCTAATATCACCTAAGGAGATAAGAAATTAATAAAAAAGAAAAAAACATTGCAACGAAAGACAAAAAAGAGATATTGCTGATAAAAAAAGAATCTGGTGTTGAATTATTTTCAGTTTAATATTTTAGCTTGTTTAACACGAATGAGTGTTTAACAGTATGAACACAATATTAGCAAAGTGCAAGGTAAAGCATGTCATGGTTCACTGTGTAGTACAGATAAGATCCACCAGAGCGAGCTAGTGTTGTTCTAACCAGCAACTCATGTTAACAGATTAACCCCCACTCCTTGTCCTCCAGGGCTTTAAACCTTTTACTAAATGAAATCTAGAAGGCCTCATACATTATTCAATCTGGCTTTACCGAGACTTAACCCCTTTACTTACTTCCAATCAATGTACATTGCTTCTAAACTCGGAATATATTTACATAACCTTCCATTGTCAAGTCACCCATCTATCTTTATATATAAAATTAAAGTTTTGTCTGAACATTGATCAAAATTTTGATCAATGTAACAAAAAAGCACATTTTTTTAAAAAAGCACATTTTTTTTGGATACTTGTTCATTTTATACATTCCGAAAACCGAATCCGGCCTTAACTTTTTTCGTGTATGTTACGTCGCCACTTGTCCAACTTTATAGGCGTAAAACTATCTAAACAAAATCGATTATTTTTATTCGCAGAGGTGTGTAGTAACATGTTGCGCATGTTGTAGGCTTAGGCTTGGTTTCATCGATAAATATTAAGTAGAAACAACGTTATCAACAAATTTATAAAGTAATAGTTATTTATGTTTATGTTACTAGGCAGCAAAATGGAATTTTGCTGACAAGTTTTTTAAGTTTTAGTTCCGAGCCAAAGGCGAGGATATAGGTTAAACAAATTTACCGCTGAGGCCAAGCCGAGGCAGGTAATCTTTAAACGAGTCAGGAATGTTTTCTTTGCTGCGTAGTTACACACAATACAATATTTTATCTACTAACGGCAGAAAAATTACACTAATTACACTAAGATTTTAAGAAATGAAAGTTGTAAAAATATAAAAGTTTAAGTCATTAAATTAAAACAAAACGAAGGCAAAACAAATTCAGTGTTGCCATTTTTTTTCATTAACAGCTGTTTGCTATCTCATTTTTTTAAAAAAAATAATCACTATAAAATAATAAAATTTGTTTTATTATTATAATTTTTAAAGGTATTTTTTTAAAAAAGATATAAATATTTAGCAGAATATTACGCTTAAATATATATTATAAGGGGGGGGGGGGTTCATAACCTGGGATCTAGTAACCCTTTCTTAAAGTTTGCCAGCCTGTTATTTTGCTGACACTTTGAACATTTGCTGACTCTTTGATACTTTGCTGAAACCTTATTATTTTGCTGAGTGTTTTTTGACATGTTACAAAAGAATCAAGAAAAATGAAATTTTGCAGATTGAAAACAGTACAAGAATGCTTAATTTTGCTGCCGTGAGTATATAAAAATATTTTCATAACAGTGTTTATTGATTTTAACTTCAAAATTAAAATGACGCATAACTTCCAAAGTTTTTAAGCTAGAAAGTTTGAAACTTGGCACACTAAAATCCATCCTTACATGCAGTGCCGCCTGGAAAAATCATAATTTCCCAAATCACCCATTTTGCTGAGTAAGCAGAATTTAAAAAAAATTGAAATTCGTTATAACATTTTCTGATAGCGCTGAAATTTGCACCAATTATACTTCGTTATAAGACAAATAATTTCAGCTAAATTTAGTTCTGATATCAGCCACCATTTTGAAAATATCACCTGTTGCTAAATAATTTTGGAACTATTTCGCCGATCGAGGTGAAATTCGCACCAGTTATACCTAGACCTTTCTATAAGATAATTAATTTCCCTAGATTCTAACTAAATATCTACCATAATTTTGGTATTACATATATGGTAAGGAAACGGTCCAAGTCACCCCGCGTTTGATTTTTAAATACCTTATATGAAAACTCTTCAGGCGAAAATTAAGAATTTTGTTTTTTATTTTTAATGGTTATTTATCGTAATAATGATATGGAGGATTTTTTTGCATGCAATAAATAGCTTCTTAACTGCGATTCCAGGCGTACATATTTTATTCTTTATTAAGCCAGAAGTTAATTTACATATAAAAAATCTTTCTCTTAGACGAGTCTCGAATCACAAACTTCGTTACATGCAATTTCTTTTCATCTAAGCTAATTTACTCGAATTAAATATTTCTACAAAAATTAATTAAGAACTTATCTTATTAGGTGCTTACCGTGAAAAGAGATTAATTTATCTTGAATTTCTAATTATCGGTCGCGTTAACATATATTTTTAAGCCATGTTTTACTTTCTCATATAAAGAGAAAGTATTGTGATGGCGCGAAAATTCGATTTTGAGATTTTGATGTATGTACACGTTTTGAGGTCCCCTGAGTCCAAAAAAATTGGTTTTTAAAAAATGTCTGTCTGTCTGTCGTCTGTGCAGACGCCTGGAGCCTAAACTGCTGGGCCGATTTTGACGAAATTTGGCATACATGTTCAGAAAAATCATACCCCGAGGCGAAATCGAGAAATGAATTTTAGCTCTAAATTTGGGGCCCTACCCCCCAAAAACTCTGAAAAAACACAAAAAAAAATTATTTCTCGAAAACGGTTCCGACTATTTTGATTAAAAAATTCTAAAATGTAGTCCATTTGAATACGAATCCAACGATATAATCCGTTTTCCCGGGAAAAATCTAGTTTCTGAGAAATTAGCTTAAAACGCGGACGGAGAGAGCCCGGGTTCGATTCCCCGCCCAGGAGAAGTTATTTTTATGATATATTTTGATGAAATGTTCAATAATAATTAAATTTACATACGAAAACTAATAAATGGAAAACACTGGGCTAAATAATTATGAACTCGTATATGTGAAAATTTGTCTGAGTTGTCTCGGACCGAGTTTTTTTATATATATTTTGTTGTGTTTATAACAATATTTAATTTCTACATCTATTATATAAACAGAAAGCCATACTTAAGAAACATTAAACCCTTAAGCAACTCAATAACGATTATATATATATATATATATATATATATATATATATATATATATATATATATATATATATATATATATATATATATATATATACATATATATATATATATATATATATATATATATATATATATATATATATATATATGTGTGTGTGTGTGTGTGTAAAAGCACTATTCCCAAAGCACACATGTAACATCTGGATACCAGGAGACACAGATGTAACATAATACTTCTCTGTATCCTAACAAGATGGATGAAAGTAAAAATAAAATAAAATACAACAAAATGTATTGTAAAGTTAAAAGAAGTTGAAGCATGTCATATTGTGGAGATTTGGTAGCAAATATAACTAACTCATAGTAATATTAATATTCAGGTCTTAAATGTCATTTGTACAGTTTATGTATATAATGAAGCGAGACGCTAACCCCGTGTCATACATCCCTGTGTATTACATGATGTTATTTCCATATATATATATTTCCATATATTATATATATATATATATATATATATATATATATATATATATATATATATATATATATATATATATATATATATATATATATATACATATATAAGACCTTTGGCTGGCCTAAGCTCTCTCGGGCTATTGCGCTGGAAATAATAATTATTTATAATTTTCATATTTCATAAATTTACGATTCATACATATTAATTTCTAAAAACGTTTCTTCTTAGTAGTAGTTTAGGAAACGTCCTGGTAATAAATCATTTTCTTTATAAAAATAACTTAGGTATTCACAGATTTCATTATAGTCGAGAAGATAGCGTGCATAACAGTGACTGACTAACATCAACCTACAATTTTATGTATGAGTTGTTTTTGTTTTTTTAATGTCCCCCTAGAATACCAAAACAAAAAATCGGGTACGGGGTACCTCGGGACTTTTCCTTACTTCAGAGGCCACTAAAGTGGCCTCTCCTGAGGAGCAGCATTGGACGTGGTCAGTACTTGGATGGATGACCGTTCTGAACTAACTGATTTATTATCATTCTTCAAAAAAAACCTTATTTTGCTTCCGAGCTTACCGAAGGTAACGGAAGCATTGTGTTCACTTTTGAGAACGAAAAACTTTTATGCCTCCGATTTCAAAAATTCTAAGACAGAAATCCGTTTCAGACATCAGGGAACATTTTTGGTCTCGTGTCTGTCTGTCTGTCTGTCTGTCGGTCTGTGTGTCCGCGAATTATGAAACGTGCGACGATAACTTGAGTTAATTTCAACCGATTTTGATGAAATTTGGTAGACATGTTCATTTTACCAATGCCCAGGACGAGTTCGTTGGACAACGTTATCCGTCCAAGCGTTCACGAGCAAAGCTCGCGTAAACGTGAACTTTAAATTCAAAATTGGAATTTTAGGTCGGGGAAAAAATCTAACTTCATCTATTCAATGAGACAAACAGGTTTTTTTTATATTTGTTCCTTAATTTTTTCCGGTTCAAAAACCTATTTATACTTTCAGTATTATTAACCGTCAAAGTTTAAAAATTTATAACTTCAAAATGGCGGCCAACATCAAAATGAAATTTAGTGGGCTTGTTTTTCATACAGAGAGGTACATTCGAGCCAAATTTCAACTCGATCAGGACCATTTTCGATTTATTACTATTTTGTTAAATTTTTGCTGACTCAGCAAACTGGGTTCGAGATGGCGGAAAAAGTTGATTTTCCGGGCGGCACAACTACAGGTTAGGACTGATTTTTCTGCCAAGTTTCAACTCTCTAGGTTAAATACCTTGGGCGCTACGATGATACCACACATACACACACACACACATACATACGTCATGCTGAAAACCACTCAGGAGGTCTTAAAAAACACTTAAAACGGATAATTCCGTTGAAATCTCGAGAAAAAATTTTTTGGTGAAAACAATACTTTTCCAACAATTAGTAGTGAGGAAAAGTAAAAATCGGTCCGAGACAACTCAGACAAACTTTCTCATATCCAAGTTCATAATTTCTTTGTCCAAAGCCCAATATATTCCATTTATTAGTTTTCGTATGTATATTATTTATTATTGAACATTTCATCAAAATTTATCATAAAAATAACTTCTCCTGGGCGGGGAATCGAACCCGGGCTCTCTCCGTCCTCGTTTTAAGCTATTTTCTCAGGAACTAGGTTTTTCCCGGGAAAACGACTTATATCATTAGATTCGTATTTAAATAGACTACATTTTAGATTCTTTTTAATCAAAATCGTCTCAACCGTTTTCGATAAATAATTTTTTTTCACGTTTTTTTAGAGTTTTTTTGGGGGAGTAGCGCCCCCAAATTTAATTTTATTTAAGTGTTACCATTCGTTAAGAGATATACGACGTCATGAAGCTACGAACCTGACGAATTGCCACACGGCCTTTAGCTGAGTAACTCTATTTTTAAAATAGAACACAGTTTGGATTTGAGTTTCTTTTGATATAAAGGTGGAATGGATGATAGAGAAGAGAGGTAAGTTAATGCATGATACTGGCATAGTGAGGACTAGAGAATTCAAGAGGTAAATAATGTCTGGAAACCGTTATACCTGCGGTTGCGGTTAATCCGACTTCCCCCGAGGAAGATATCCAGGCAGAGTTAACTGACCCCACGTAATTACACTCTATTTTACTTCTAACAACCTTTTGAAATATTATACAACATTTTTTCAACATAATACTACAAGAGATCTACACAGATCTTACATTTAAAAAAAAAATACGTGTGGTGTCGTGGGACACCCGGTAGGAACGAAGTTCCTTACGCTTTATATTAAATATAAATTATATAATTACAGTGCTAAGTATATGATACTGCTAACTACTTATACATGTCGGAGTTAGAATAAGAGACAAAATTAAATGTAACTATTTGTACTAGCGGAGTTAAGGCAAAATTAAAAGAAATTTTTTTCAAAGAAATCTTTGAAAAGAGCGTCTTACAATAAATGATGTATTGTAAATAGAGAAAAAAGTTAATTTTGATTAGTTTATAGTTAAAGCATATGGTTGTAGAGAAGAAAATAACTGTCCCATTAGACCTCCGTCGGCGAATCTCCAATTAAAATATTATAATATAAAATATAAATCACCAATACTAAACACATTCTGCTTGTATCAGGTTGAAATTTTACATGACTGTTTCAATTGTACTTTGGACGATGTGTATGAAGTTTTATTGAAATCGTTACGTTAGAACGTAAGATATCGGTAAAAACGTTTTCTTTATTTAAAACGTTTAGGTCCGCTTTAATAAATTTAGCGATTTTTATCACATCACAGCAGTGTCGGTGTTCGTTTTACTAAAAAAAAAAATATTTAAAAAAGTTGTTTGTCTCATTAAATAGATGATGTTAGAATTTTTTCCCGTCCAAAAAATCCGAATTTTAAATTTGAAGCTTACGTTTACGCGAGCGTGCGGCGGATAACGTTGTCCAACGAACTCAGCCTGGGCATTGGTAAAATGAACATGTGTACCAAATTTCATCTAACTCGGTGATCTTTTACTCAAGTTATTGTCATCGGTAGATTTCGTGACGGATTTTGCGTGACGGTTATTTTGTGACGGTGATTTTGGTCATTTTTTTCGGATTTACTCCCGGGCTCCAGAACGTGCCATAAGGAATTTCGTTCCAAAAACTAAAGTAATGTATAGTCGCCTAACGCTAATCATATAAGCTACGTAACTAGGTAATTATAAGCTACGTCCCTAATCAATTATAAGCTTTGTGAATATAGCTAATGATAAGCTACGTTCTTAGCTTATATGGTAAGCTACGTATATAGCTAACTAGTCTTCAACCCCCTCAAGCGTGAGGGCATGTGCTAGGTATCAGTGGTTAGGTTTCCTATTGTTATGTAGTTCAAGTGATTAAATGAAATTACTAATTATAAGTATAAATAGTTTCTTTACTAAAGCCTTTATAGAATAGGATTATAGGATAAGAACTGTGTAATATACATAAATCATTCTATTTTTAACAATAAAATACCCTGCGCCTAGCAGTTTGGAGGCTATTTAAATTATTACATGCAAATATACCTCTATTTAATTACTCACCACGATAAATAACCATTATTTAATAAAAAAAAAATCGGTCCGAGACAACTCAGACAAACTTTCTCATATACGAGTTCATTACTTAGCCCAGTGTTTCCATTTATTAGTTTTCAAATTTACATTTAAATATTATTGAACATTTCATCAAAATTTATCATAAAAATAACTTCTCCTGGGTGGGGAATCGAACCCGGGCCCTCTCTTAATATGAGAAAGTAAAAAGTGATCTTAATTGTGCGTATAAAAATACTAAAAATCTATAATTCTGATGAGTAAAAAATACAAACAAAAGTAAATGCTATATCAAATTAGTTCAGAATTCACTACAATACCCTCTATTACAATCATCCTCTTAAACTATCAACTCATCATGATTAACTATTTTCTTTATCTAAGATGTATTGCATTACGCACGCTTCAATGCAAGGATCTTATATAAAGGGGATAGAGGGTTGAGGCAAAAAGTGACCCCATGAAGATATGTAAAATATTTGCTCCAATGGGACAAATTACCTTCCTCTTGGTTATAGGTTACCAAGAATTTGTTTATAAGTGTCAGGTTATAACCTGTTAAAAAAGGTAATTTGTCCCAGTTCAAAGGTCGTGGAGCATGCGCAGTATGATTTTTTCTCCAATTTCTCTTACCTTCATGGGGTCACTTTTTTGCCTTAAACCCCTTCTTCACATTACATCCGCTTTATATAAGATCCTTGCTTCAATGATAAAAGCCACGCGATGCCTAGTTGAAGCGAGCTTCTTCAATTCAACAAAATATGCATCTTGGTTATCTGTCTTTAACTTGAATAAAAGATGTCCGATTTATTTGAAATGTTGTAAATGTTCCTCACTAATGCTTAGGATAAGTTCGTTGGACAACGTTATTTGTCCAAGAGTTTGCAAGCAACGCATGCGTAAATGTGAGCTATCTAACATATCTATTTTAATAAAACTTCATACACATCGTCTAAAGTACAATTGAAATAGGCATGTCAAATTTCAACTTGATACAAGGAGAGGTTTTTGAGTAGTGAAGTGAAACATTTATAATAGTTTAAAAGTTACTGCGGGTGGTTAAGATTCTTATGGGAGTGTTATTATATTATAGTACATAGGTTTATCTAGAAGGTGAGCTTTGTACCATGTACCTCCACTCTACCCCACACTACCCTCTTCCACTTATCTTCAAGCTCTATGACATTCATCATGATTAATATTCAGTATTTTATTGCAATATGCTCGCTTCAATGATAGAGCCTCGCGATGCCTAGTATCTAATAGTTTAAAAGGAACTGCGGGTGGTTAAGATTATTGTAGAGGTGTAGTTGCTATACTTCACTAACCTCTTCCACATAATCTTCAACTATGACATTCATCATGATTAACTGTTCCCTTATTATTAAATATTTGTACGCTCGTTTCAATGATAGAAACACGCGATATAGATTAAAATATACTTCAAAAGTTAAAAATATATAAAATAATTTAACAGCTATGACAAAGAATAAAATAACAAACGTAATCGATAAAACAAAAACTGAAACTGGACATAGAATTTATAATGGGATTTATCGGTTTAATTTTGGGAGTATAGAATTGGACGGGACGTGACAATACAGGATCGGGTAAAGTTTACCACAGGCTGTGACTGGCAGGTCCAATATATTCCTGCATTTCCATTCCATTTCCCTTCTATATCAACCCTTCTACTCTGAGGCAACTCTCAGCCTTCTCAGTTTAAAACCCAACAGAGAAATTCGGGGCAGCTCAATCACCGTGTCCACAGTTAATCAGAATGATATGCCAAAGATAATGTAGATGATAAATCACATGCGGGGTTAAACATAAATTCATTAATTTTATTAAAACTTTTAAATCAATTTTAGGGTCCGTAGGTAAAACAAATGCCCCTAAAAATATCCTGCATTAGTCTCCTGCGAATTTGCGTTTGTCTGACTGTAGTTTTGCGTAATAACCCAAACACAGGAAAAATATATAGAGAAGATAAACAAAAAAAATTAATCATACCTCAAAAATAAGCTGTTAGGCATTTTTTTTAACGGAATGCGTAATTTAGGGGGGTGTTAAATAAAATAGGAGGACGCACTAAGTATAAATATATATTCAATTTTTTGTACCAATTCATCTAAGCGACATATGACTTAACAATTCCATTTTTCATATCCTTCTGCATTGTTTAACAAATCAATGAAAAAAATCTGTAAAAAAATGTATACTTGAGGCATTTCTCATAAGTCATATCTCTAACCACCTCAATACAACTCTAAACTTCTAAACCCCTTTTTTAACCACCTTAATCCATCTCTAAACTACTAAACCCTTCTCTAACCACCTAAATCTATCTCTAAACTTCTAAAACCTTCTCTAACCACATCAATCCATAACCTTCCCTAACCACATCAATCAATCTCTAACTACATCAATACATCTCTAAACTTCTAAAACCTTCTCTAACCACCTCAATCCTTCTCTAAACTTCTAAAACCTTCTCTAACCACATCAATCTATCTCTAACTACCTCAATACATCTATAAACTTCTAAAACCTTCTCTAACCACCTCAATCCTTCCCTAAACTTCTAAAACCTTCTCTTACCACCACAATCCTTCTCTAAACTTCTAAAACCTTCTCTAACCACATCAATCTATCTCTAACTATCTCAATGCATCTATAAACTTCTAAACCCTTCTCTAACCACCTTAACCCTTCTCTAACCACCTTAACCCTTCTCTAACCACCTTAATGTATCTCTAAACTTCTAAAACCTGTCTAACCACATAAATCTATCTCTAACTACCTCAATACATCTCTAAACTTCTAAACCCTTCTCTTACCACCTTAATACATCTCTAACTACCTCAATCCTTCTCTAAACTTCTAAAGCCATCTCTAACCACCTTAATATATCTCAAACCACCAAGAAAATAAATTAATTATGTTATGTTACAGTAAATAGCCATATTATTTCTTATTATATATTTGAATTGAAATCGATTTGGAAAAAGTACAAATAATGAATTAGTATAACAACCAAACTAAAATAATGTTTGTCACGCTAAAAGAACAATTCATTATGCATTACATTAAAATCGATTCATATATATGTATGCATAAAAGATAAAAAATAGTAGATTCGACGCACGCACGAAAATAACTGAAGATACGAAAATATAATGAATGCTAGGTTGAGACATTTTGAATATTTTATTCTAAAAAAAAATTAAAATAGTCTCATCAGAATTAAAATGATCTATTACTTAGCATTAAAATAATTTATTGTTTAGCATTAAAATGATCTATTATTTAGCATTGAAATTATTTATTATTTAGCATTAAAATGGTCATACTTAGTTGGGTCATATAGGGTGTAAAAATATGAAGATCACTGCATAAACAGGCTATATTTCGCCCCCCTCCGGGGCATAATCATGCCTAAAAGGCCCCCGCAGACGACCGACTTTTTGTAGGTAGTGCCATTATACGTTCTGACCGACTTTTAATCGGTCCCCACCGACTCAACGCACACGTGGTTCCGATTTTCCACCGACTACCGCGCAGCCCTAGAGAATCTCTTTAGTACTTTCTCATCTTTTATTATTGAACGCTTGCAGACATGGATATTGAATATATTCAAAGAGTTCGGTCCTTAGCCATTTATCTCCTTAAGAGAAGAGACGGGAAAATATGTTATTCACGCAAGTGGTGGGTACATCCAAGCGTGAGTCAAATCAAAGATTGCTAAAAGGTAAATTTCATACCCTACATCTCGATCTCAGGGACCATCCAGATAAGTTTTCCAACTGTTATAGGATGTCGATATTTAAATCTGTAAGTCCCCAGTTTGGAATAACCTCACGACAAACTTCCTCTCACAGCTTTACTTCACATTTTTGTCGCGATACTGAGACTCGAACGTATTACAGAGCGAAGGTCTCAGCTCCACTTCACATATAAGTTCCGGATCAATCTCCATCGTTAAAAAATAACTTTGCTTGTCTGTTTATTTTAATCAACTTCAATCCGTTATCAATTCAATCGATAAAAATATATGTACAATTAATTTAAAACTAATATCTCTAAATACCTCTTGGAGTCTATCAAACAACAATAAATTAATTATTTATTTTTATATTCATTTTTTATCGTTCCTTCGTAATTGCTTTGTCACTTATTTTTTTTCTTATATAAACTAAATGAATAAATAAATAAATAGTAATATTAAACACATTTTGTTTATATTATATAAGATTAAATGTATATGAAAAAAAAAAAAAAAAAATAATAATCATTGATATGTATATCTTATGTTTAAAGTTATTATATTAGTTAATCATATTAGATATGTAGAGAAAGGGTCCTCTCCCTAGGTAAAAAAAACACCTACTGAGGGCCCTCACCATGTTTTTTTTTTTTTTATTTGTATATGTATTTTATGTCTTTTGGTGAAAATAAATATTATTATTCTCAATCGTTGAAAACAGAACGGTAGAAACACAGGACGAGGCGGGCTCAGATTGATTCTCGACCGACAAAAAGTCGGTAGAAAGTCGGTGGTGTGCGCCACCCCATAGTGTAGCATGTGTTCCATCCCCTCCACCGACAATCGGATCGGTCAAAAAATAGAACCTCACCGACTTTCGCTACCTACAAAAAGTCGGCCCGACTTTTTGTCGGCCGTGTGCGCGGTCCCACCTGTTTCTATTGTTTCCATTCGTACCGTCACCTACCGACTTTTTGTCGGCCGACAAAAAGTCGGTCGTCTGCGGGGGCCTAAAACATCAATAAGAACTCATAAATATAATCATTTGTGTAAAAGTACATCATGAAACATGAAGAATTTAACAAATATAAAAAGCGTCTTACCTAATCATAATCAGTAAAAGTTTCACATAATGTTAAAAATCGAATCAAAGTATCTTAAAATATGTAGGTATATAAATAAAGTTACAAAGGTAGTTTTCACCTTCACCTTTTCACCTACATATTTTAAGATACTTTGATTCGATTTTTAACATTATGTGAAACTTTTACTGATTATGATTAGGTAAGACGCTTTTTATATTTGTTAAATTCTTAATGTTTCATGATGTACTTTTACACAAATGATTATATTTATGAGTTCTTATTGATGTTTTAGGCATGATTATGCCCCGGAGGGGGGCGAAATATAGCCTGTTTATGCAGTGATCTTCATATTTTTACACCCTATATGACCCAACTAAGTATTAACATTGATAAAATAGGGACATCTAGAAAACTTATGAATTAAAATGGTCTATTATTTAGCATTTAGCATTAAAATGATCTATTATTTAGCATTGAAAAGACGAAAAGTTTGATATGAAATGAATTCGAAAATAAAGTTTTTATTTTTCTTTAGAAATCAACACGCAAACATTGTTTTACTTCCAATATTTCTTAAATAATTTTTATTCAGACATTGTCAATTGTTTTAATGATGATTACTAAGCAAATAATTTTTATTCAGACATTGTCAATTGTTTTAATGATGATTACTAAGCAAATAATTTTTATTCAGACATTGTCAATTGTTTTAATGATGATTACTAAGCAAATAATTTTTATTCAGACATTGTCAATTGTTTTAATGATGATTACTAAGCAAATAATTTTTATTCAGACATTGTCAATTGTTTTAATGATGATTACTAAGCAAATAATTTTTATTCAGACATTGTCAATTGTTTTAATGATGATTACTAAGCAAATAATTTTTATTCAGACATTGTCAATTGTTTTAATGATGATTACTAAGCAAATAATTTTTATTCAGACATTGTCAATTGTTTTAATGATGATTACTAAGCAAATAATTTTTATTCAGACATTGTCAATTGTTTTAATGATGATTACTAAGCAAATAATTTTTATTCAGACATTGTCAATTGTTTTAATGATGATTACTAAGCAAATAATTTTTATTCAGACATTGTCAATTGTTTTAATGATGATTACTAAGCAAATAATTTTTATTCAGACATTGTCAATTGTTTTAATGATGATTACTAAGCAAATAATTTTTATTCAGACATTGTCAATTGTTTTAATGATGATTACTAAGCAAATAATGTTTAAAAAATGTGTGACCATGCTGAATATTGAAAGGTGGCATTGAAAGAAATACAAAATTATTTTGGTTTGGAAAAAAAGAAAAAAAAAAAAATAGAAATAAAAAACGTTTTCGTAATATTTCGTGTTTTCTTTTGTATTTTTTTTAAATTTATTAATTATGCAATATAATACTCGTATGTTAGTCAAGCGTTTTATATAGAAGTGCATTATTTAGTTAATGATAAAGTCACGCGATTCCTTAGTCATTAATACATTAGACAACAAGTGGGACTGACTGCAGGAAGTTTTGAGCACATTATAATGTAAGAATTGAGGATTGATTTTGCGTCGTTGCGGGATTTAAAAGGCTGAGGTTGGAATGACTTGTGGTCACGCACTTGGCATTGATTTCTTTCCTTGCCTTTATATAGACTTGAATAGAAGTGTCGGACTAGAACAACACAAAAACACCACAACTATAAGATCGTGTCACAACCATGTTACAAATATCCGAGAACTGAAGATAAATCCATATACAAAATTGTTTAGTCAAACAAAACTCAAAGCGCAAAATTGTTTAAGTGAACTCACTTTGATCTAAAGTGGTTTAGAAAGTTGTTTACTTCACAAAAAGGAAGCTAGACTTGCAAATTTAAAGGTTCAAGGTGCCATTGGTTCCGGAGATATTGTCACGTTGAAATCTGAATATAAATGGCCGTCATTTTGAATCAAGATGGGTAATCGTAAAACTATTTTTCAGTGAGCACCTAGAGCCCACTAAACTATCTACAATCTTTCATGAGCATAAGTCACGTGGTTTCAAAGATATCGTGATGGGTTAGTCAGGCAGTCAGTGAGTCACTGGCATTTGAATGATCTATATTACCTTTTAATTTCTTATTGTTAACTTGTTTAATTAATTTTGCTTCCGAGCTTACCAAAAGTAACGGAAGCTATGTGATCGTTACGAAGAACGAAAATACTTTATGTCTCCGATTTCAAAAATTTCAAGACAGAAATCCGTTTCAGACATCAGAGAACATTTTTGGTTCCGTGTTTGTCTATCGGTCTGTCACTCAATTTTTGCGTACCAACATAACTTAAAAAATAAACGTCCAATTTTAATGAAATTTGTATGGTGGGTCATAATTAGCTTATTGTTGGTACCATATAACTTTCAACCTTCTGCGCTCATTTTTTTTCTCTTTCACATGCGCACAAACATAGCTTTATTTTAAACCTATAGCTTCAATAGTACTTATCTGATTTGTATGAAACTTGTATAGTTTATCGAAAGTAACCCGCAGATAGCCCCAGATTAATTTGAACCGTCTGCGCTCTTTAAATTTTGCTAAATTCATACTTTAATTCATGTAGAAAATCAAAATAATTTTGACAGATTAAAAAAAACGGGGGAAACAATTAAACAAATAAGACAATAATGGTGTGTAAAAGCATAAAATCAATAATGTACATGATAGGATGCGAGGAAGCTATGTGCCACACCAATAGGCAGTCTATTTTTATTATCGCATATAGTTTTTTCCTAAGGCTGCAAGTAGACAATGTCTACATTATGTGCAGTCTTAAGTGGAATTGAATATCAATAAATAAGTAAATTTAGTCGATTACTCAATTTCGTTCTACCTACTACAATGTTTTGTATCCTTTTCAGCTAAAGGGGTTTGAATTGGAGAGAAAAGCTACTTTTCCATAAAAGAGCCGGAAAATTGGCAATATTTCCTTAGGGCTTAACAGAGGATATAAAGGGCGGCGGTTGAATTCAACTGAACCCTCTTCGAACTGAAAGATTACCCCCCCCCCCTCTCCCCCCCCCGGACAATCCAACAACTTAACGTTTTAACTAAAACCATTTTTGGTTTTCTTTCTATTTATTTATTTTTTAATTTCTGAATAAAAAACTAATCAATTGTTTTGCATTTAAACTTTTAAACTTTTCAAATTACGAAGTATAACACAGATTGAATTATATAGATAAGTATAGTTAAATAGAACAACTTCCATTTAATAAATAGATAATAATAATAATCTATTTCTACAGGTATATAATATAATTTTTTTAAAAATCATTACTTTTAAAGATGTAATGTTACACTAAAAAAACTTTGTTTATCTACGATTGATACGAAATATAAACATTATATCTCTGTTTAGATGCGTAGAAAGTGATTCTTTACGTATTTGTATTCATTGCGCATGCGCGTCTCATAGTTCTGAAGAATTCCTCTTCTTTACCACACTAGCGCGGTAAAGAAGAGGAATTCTTCAGCTTTACGCACGATTAGAGAGTTTGTTTACATTTAACAAGACTAATTTGCTGTTCTTTTATTAAAGTAACTGTTTATATCGAGTTTTTTGTGAAAATCAATGAGTGATTTAAATGATTATGACGAATATGAGGAGAATAATACGCCTCCCGAAATAATTCGGCACAAAATACAACTAATGAATTAATGTTATCTTTATCAAAAGAGAAATACGAACTTGTATACTGGAAGTTTATTTCTTTCAGTATTTATTATTTAAATCTAACAACCGTAGATAAAATACGGTACGCAACTCGTGCTAAAACGGCATTTTGCATTGCTCGTGTGGTTTTACTACCCTCGCTATCGCTCGGGTGCAAACTCCACACTCGCATGCAAAATGCTACTTTCCGCACTCGACGTGTAATGTACTATTATCGCCCTCCACTTGTAAACATTCCTATCCTGAGCGGCCGGTAATGTTCCATTTTACAGCCCTGGGGCCTGTAATAATGCATGCTTTATCTTTACAGGGCCACTAATAGTTCGAGAAGCGGCCGCTGCCGCGGCATGCAGGAAGCGCTAATAGTTCTCAGCGTCAGCTGTTTAATTAGTAACAATCAATATTTTTATAACTGCGGTTTGTTTTGGTACTGATGACTGATGTAACCTTGATGTAACCTTATTATGCATTTATTGTATATTATTGTTTATTGTTTATTGTATAACATCGAGTTTCCAAACAGCAAAGCCACAAGTGGTAACTCGGCTTTTATTGTTTTGAAGATTACGGCAAAATAGTTTGCATGTTTAGTAATTAGTTTACAGGTGGTGGGCAATAAAATAGTGTACGCACCACGAGCAGTAAGTGACATGACAGGCCTGAAATAACGCCCTTACTTGCTCTAGGTACGTTAATAGCTATTTCGCTCTTCAGAACGTTAGCTCCGTCACATAGCTACCGTTACCTTCGTAAATCATATGTAAGTGAAAATGTGTAAGGTATCAATCATTAACTACTGTCCTTTTAAAGTTCTTTAAATAATGCAGTATAATAAATAATAAACTCATTTTCCTGTCGAACCTTAATCTACCTACATTCTCGTAAACTGAAAACCAAAATTCGTTAAAGGAGAGAAAATAAAGGTTAACGTGGTCGAGAAACTAACTGGTTAGAGTTTAGTGCCCTCGGGTCTCAGGTATAAAGGCCTTTGATCCAATTACTTCTGTTTACCAGACCAATTTTTACACCCTTCTAAACTAAAACCCTCAAATTACCTCTATCGATATTTTGGCTCACTGCTGTGTCAGAATCTAAACAGGTTAAATTTGATCAACTATTCGACAACTTTATCAATAAAAAAAAATCTAAAGTACCAAGAATTTGTTGTTCTTAATTTTTGACTATTAACAATATACGTTAATAAATGTTTAGTATTGGGTCTATTTGATGGATGTTGAGGTTTAAAAAATGTTTTAGAAAAACTACTATTTCATCATGAAACGTTTCGATTCATATGCTGCATCATCTTCAGATTACTAAATTACTTTATAAAATAATACAGTTGATTGAAGATGACTCTGCATATGAGTCTAAACGACTCATGATGAAATAGTTGTTTTGCTGAAACATATTTTACACCTCAACATCCTTCAAATAGACCCCTATAATAAAAGTTAATAAGGCGTACGCATTAAGTTATCGGTAATTTAATGCCTCAACATTAATAAATTTGTCTATAGTATAATGTTGAAATATAATCAAATATTTGGTCCTTTGGGCAGGATATAAGTTATAATTAGTATTTTACAATTTAAACATTAATTAAGCGTTTAATCACATTAAACAACTATTTTATCAGTAATTTTTTACAATTTGGCGCATATAACAGGAAAATGAAGTTTAAAATGAATGTGTGAGTGGTAAATATATCTCAGAATAAATATAGAAGTTTGTTTTTATTTTTAATTTGGCCGAGTTCCAAAGAATTTTTAAAAACGTTTTATAAAGAGCCGGCAAATAATAATAATAATAATTGAAAAGCTTACTTCTTAAGACTCTATTAAAAAGTAAAAATGTATTAATAAAACATAACCACGTGGCACGTGGCATAAAATGTTAAAATAAATGAATTCCAAATGATATTACAGTAGAACCTCGCTTACACGACCCTCGATAACACGACAATCTCAATTACAAGTGCAATTTTCAAATACCCTTGAAATTGCTATAACACATAATGTTAAATTAACCTCTATAACGCGACTACTATTATCCAAACAACTTCAATAACACGGATTTTTTCTAATTCACAACGTAACTCAGAACCTCTTTAACAGGTCGTTTTGAGAAGTCAACCTCTATAACGCGACTCTATACAGGTATGGGTCGACCTTGAACATGTCTAGACTTGAAAACCCCGCCCTGGAACCTCTATAACAAGTCGTTTTGAGAAGTCAACCTCTATAACCCGACTCTATACAGATATGGGACGACCTTGAACATGTCTAGACTTGAAAACCCCGCCCTGGAACCTCGATAACACGACTGATAGCCAAAATAACCTTGATAACACGACCCTCAACAAAAAGAGTACCTCGATAACAAGACTGTTTCCCTAATCCCCTTGAGGCACTTCTTATCGAGGTTCTACTGTACTTATTTCTTTCTTTTTAAACCGTGTTCCTTTCGAAACAGTAATTACTTTTATTTAGAGACAATTTAAAATTTTTAAACAAATGTAATTTATAATATCAACAATTTTAGTTGTTACTAGAGAGAATTCAGAAGAAATTATAATGATGAAGAAAACTCTAAACATGAAAATTATTTTGTTCATTGCTAACACATCATTAATATAAGGGAGGAAGACAGATAAAAATCCACCCCACCAACAAGAATCGAAACCCGCACTTCTCGTTGCAATGCTCCAATCTTGCTTTTACGATATTTCCTCGTATCACTCGAAAGCGTACTTCACAAATAGAAACCAAGATTATAAGGGGGGAAAACTCACTGCGAACGTGAATTCACCGAAAAGTCACGTTCAACGTGGGTTCAACCGAAACGTCACGTGAATTCACGTGTGGTGTGGTGACTTCAGTGTTATTATAATAATGTATACATTGAAATGCCACAAACACACATTTAGCGTGAGACGTGAGGTCACGTGACAGCACGTGAGCTTACATGAGGTGACGGTAGTATGGCGACCTTTATGGATAAAAATGACAAAATATGTATGTAAATAATTAAATAAATAAATAAAAATTGCATAAAGGAAGAGAAGTAATTTGGTTTTGTGTCATGGACATAGCGGAAGATACAAGTAAATGACATGAGTTAGAGACCGGAGGCGGCAAAGGACTCGCTGGAGCGCAACACCCACCCAAATTACACCCTTATCAAATTGCCTCCCCCGGGGGGTCGTTATCAGCTTCTGAATAGAGGACTTGGGGTTCTTTTTTGTATCGTAAAACTGAACACAATCCCATGTAGAGGAAATATTAAACATTATATGACTTCCTTAACCAATTACGTTGTTATTTTAAAAATAATTTTATCTTCATTTATATAATTGGATATAATTTGAATGCGATGTTTAAATTTTGATACGGTACATTAATTTATTATCCACAGCTATTTGATAATTTGGTTGAAGTAGAAGAAATAAAAGAAGAAATATTCTACCAATTAGTATGGCACATACGTACTTTTATTGTATTTGATTTTCACATACAATAAAAGTATCAATTTAGCAAAATTAAATTTTCGCACACGGTTGAAATTAATATAGACGCATCTGTAGGCTACATTCGACAATTCATCTAAATTTTTTAAAAATCAGATGAGAACTTTTAAAGAAGTTGGTGTTTATATACCCGTGAATATAAAAAAAATAATGTTAGCACGTAAAAGAAAAATCAATGTGCGATGAAGGTTGAAACTTTTATGGGACTAACAATGAACTAATTACAACCTACCACTCAAATTTCATTAAAATCGAACGATTAGTATTTAAGATATTATAGATAAGATTTTTGCTGGTTCGCAAAAATTGAGCGTCAGACCGACAGATAGACACGGAACCAAAAAATGTTCCCTGGTGTCTAAAATGGATTTTTGTCTTGGAATTTTTGAAATGGGAGACCTAAAAAAATGTTCATTTTACGGAACGGTCGGTAAGCTCGGAAGAAAAAAGCACTAATAACCTATAAATGGTACCTATTTATCTATTATTTAGTTTAATATAAGCAGTGTCTATAGTCGGTTTGTTCCAACCGAGCATTGTACCGTCCGCGGGATCGTCACGAGCATGCGCAATGGATAAAAGCTGTTCCAACCCGACTTGTGACAGTGTTTCGTACCGTCCACGAAACTGTTCCAACCTGGACAGGGATCGTTTGCGAACCTTTCACTGTACGGTCCAAACGATTCTCTGACAATACCATGTGTACTGGTTTGTATAACATGCGCAATTATGTCAATAGTCACAAATAAAAGGTTTCCCTCAATGTTTTTAATACAGTGTGAATTATAGTTCTAAACCCGTTCCAACATGACATGATTTTACTGCGGTACAATGTTAGCTCATGCGTATAAAACCTGTCCTAAACGATTCCCGAACGATTCATGGGACGATACAAAGGACGGTACAGATATTTACCTATTTAGATTTATTATTTATTTGTTATAGAGTTGGTTACATTCAGGTTATGTTATTTTGAGTTTATGCTTTGTTTACTTTTGTATAATATGTCACTCAAACTTGTGAATAAACAGTTGGTTGTTGTGTTAGATTTTCAATCTTAAAATCAAATCGAAAATTTCAGTGGAGTGACCGATTTCTAAGTTTTCTAAACATAGATATAAAATTTCATCAACAGCGGTTTAGTTGTTAAGGGTTCATGCATGTGCTACTATCATACAAACAGATAAAAATAAAAAAAAACTTTATTTTTGGACTGAGGGGACTTTGAAACGTGTTAAAATTCTAATATCCCAGAATTCAAATTACTTAGAAAAGGTAAAACTATTACATTATTAAAATGGCATTCTCGCGCCTTCACAAAACTCTATCTAAAGCCTCGTCCAGACTGCCGAACCTCACCGAGGAAACGAGCCGAACATTGGTGTCTGCGCATGCCTAGTCTAAAGTGCGCCTACGCATCTCACTATGCGCATGCCGAGTCTAAAGTGCGTCTGCGCATCTCACTCTGCGCATGCCCAGTCTAAAGTGCGCCTGCGCATCTCACTCTGCGCATGCGCAGAGACCTGTGTTCGGCTCGTTTCCTCTGTTCGGCAGTCTGGACGAGGCTATAATGTACATACATACATCTTATCCTACGTAAATATATATTATATTTATCTTATATTTATATAAGAAAAAGTAAACAGATCATTTAAGTAAACAGAGGCGAAGACTTACCTCGAAATGATTTGTTATTGCTAAGCTAAGGTAACCACAAATATATTCCATTAAAAATATATATGTGTGTTTTGATTTGTTGGTCTTCAAATAGATAACTTATCTAAAGAGATATCTAAATTGATTAACTTAATTTTACTTTTTTTCTAAATATAAAATTAAGCCCGTTGTCACGAGCTTAACGGCTTTTATTGTTGATAAAAAGTACTGGAGGTAATAAAAATATTGTATAATGATAAAGAATAAAACTGATAAACATTCCTGTCGAGTCAATATTGATAAAGACTGCCACGGTTATAAAACTCTCTACTGTAAATATACAATTTACAATCTACCTACATTGTATTACTCTATCCTCTGGACAATCCTTTATGAAAACTATTTATAGTCTACCATAAACTTACATAAACCATAAACTTATGTAAACTAGTTAACTAGTAGCTCTGTGAACAACAGCTGTTGTGAAAAAACAAACCATTGTTTTATGACTTCAAATGAAATCGAACATTGCGATTGGTTGTGACTGCGTAACAAAAAAATTTACAGACAGACTGACAAAATGTCTAATGCTCAAATTAAATAAAACAAAAGTTAATCCAACTGGAAAAAAAACATTTGTTTGATTCCACTCGCAGTAAACTTTCTCATATACGCTTTCGTAGGTACATTTAATTATAATTGAATATTATATCAAAATGTACCTTCGAAGTAACTTCTCCTCAGCAAGGAGTTGAACCCGGGTTCTCTCTGTCGACGTTTAAAGTTATTTTTCTCAGGAACTAGATTTTTCCCGGGAAAACGGCTTATGTCATTAGATTTGTATTTAAATGGACTACATAGCATTTTTTAAATCAAAATCGTCGGAACTGTTTTCGGGAAATAATTTTTCTCATGGACGAAATATAGCCAATGTAGCCGATGTTATAGCACAATTTTCACATGTCTAGATGTTTCAAGAAAAGTTAATACATTTTGAGAAGCTATAGTATAGTGTCGTATTGCACTCTATTTCACAATTCATTTACATATTTTAGAAAGCTTGGAGGCCCTCTATAGGGGGTTTTAGAGACGAGAATCTCACGAGATAAATAACAACACGAGGTTACAAGATATATCATTGTTAATATTCATTACTGTTTCACATTGGTAATTAATGTGTGATCTTCATGTAGATTAGATTTCACGTATTGATTGTAAATGAATCCTTAAATAATTTCTAATCAACTCCGCAGTTATAAAAACTAGCTATAAATTCAACTAAATATCACCATATATCTATACAGTTATACCCCGAACATACGTAATAGATGGGACCGCCAATCCCAACACTTTTTTTTGGACCAAAAACGTGTAATTCCATCAACATTACAAAATTAAAATCAATCAATTTTTGCCACAGTACTTTCTCTCTATACTACATGGTGGTCCAAAAGTCTCCCCCCCCCCCTCTTAACTTTTGAACGGTTAGAGATAAATTAATGAAACTTGGGGGATCCGTAGCATGTTAAGGGAAGTTTGTTTTCAAGCAATCGAGTACTAGGGGCAACCACCCATTTTGCCCCCAGGCCACCTAACATCAAAATTTCAAGCTGTTTTTTACTATTACTTTGCCCCCTATGGGGAGGGGGGGGGGGGGCTAAAGGTATAAAAATGTTAGATTTCAGTGCCTGGGGGCAAAATGGTGGTTGCCTCTAGTACGCAAGTGAACCCCCAGGCCACCCAACTTCAAAATTTCAAATTGGAGAGTATATTTTTGATAGCATAATTGGATTCTACTGTGAAAAATAATAAAATTTTACTTGGAACTTTTTCTCTATATCCAATATTTTGCCCCCTACAGGGGGGGGGGGGGGGATTTCAAAATCACCCTTCGAAAACAACAAAGAAAATAACACTATATTTTAATCAATTTCTGATGGATTTTTAAGGTGTATTTAAAAATAAAAAAACTAGTAGATTTCCATTTCTTTTATTTGTGAGACGTTTCGACCCTCTAAGTCTAAGGTCATCTTCCCATCACATCATTTTGTTTTCATACTACAAATGAAAAACATTATAACAATATTATTAATAACATATTTTATCAATTCCTTTTAACCTTAACCTTTTAATTAAAAAAGGTGTTTATTATTTTTTTACAACGTTTGTTGAAGAAAAAAAAAAAAATATATATAGAAAATAACACTTAAATCGTAAAATCTAAACGGTTTGAAATAAAGTGATAAAACTTGGGGGATCTGTAACATGTTAAGCGCAGTGTGAATTCATCCACTCGCGCACTAGGGGCAACCACCATTTTGCTCCCAGGCGCTGAAATAAATCATTTTTATACCTTTGCCTCTCTATAGGGGGCAAAATATTGGAGATAAAAGAAAAATTTGAAGTAAAATATGTTTATTTTTTGCCGTAGAATCCAAATGTTCCACCAAAAATATACACTCCAGTTTGAAATTTTTAAGTTAGGTGGCCTGGGGGCAAAATGAGTGGTTGCCCCTACTGCGCGATTCCATGAAAACAAACTTCTCTTTACATGGTACGGATCCCCCAAATTTCATTAATTTATCTTTAACCGTTTAGACTTTACAACGTATTTTCGGAAGGGTAATCATTACTATCTTTGCCCCCCTATAGGGGGCAAAATATTGGAGATAGAAAAAAAGTTTCAAGTAAGATTTTGTAATCCTACAAGAGAGGAATTTTCCAGTTTAGAACTAGCGGCTAGTTTGATAGTAGGTGTTGTTACGGTGCTCGTATAAGCTAGATTGCTAGATAGAGGTATAAGGTAGATCATGTGACCGGTAAATAGCTCATAAAGTAGCCAGGTCTTCAACTCCACTAGCCGGGTAAGCAAGTAATCACATAAGTAAGCAGTAAGACGTTTCCAAGTGGCAACTTTATAAGAGGCTTGTAACCTAGCCCCGTTAGAAAAGCAACTTTAGTGGATGAGTTAAGTTGAAGGCTTAAATAGTTGCCCCTAAACAAATAATCTCCTAAACAAATTCTTTCTCTTACAAATTTCGACTCATTTCACCGCCATTTATAATTAGTGGATAAAAGCCGTCTTTCTACAATTACTTTAATTAACTTGTAGTTACTTTAATTAACTTGTAGTTACTTTTATTAACTTGTAGTTACTTTTAGTAACTTGTAACTTCTACAATTTGTAATATGTAACTTGTAATTTCTACTTTAATTAACTTGTATGTATAGTTACTTTTAGTAACTATTAATTTCTACAAGTTACTTTAATGGAGAGACGTCATTGTATATTCTTAAATTGTAGACTATTAAAATATACGTTAATTTCTTCTTTTTATCTTGTAAAATGTTAAAATCTAATAACATTTTTGGTCCTTTGGGTAGGATACTAAGATTAACATTATCAACAGTATTTTAAAAATCATTAATTAGTAATTAAGAAAAAAGTAGGATAAAAATAGACCACTCTGACGGTTATCGAACCTCAGAACTCTACAATTAATACTTAAGAGAATATTAGTTAGAGCAGTGAAAAGAAGCATAAATCTAGGGATCCTTTATTCGAGTCTCGGCGGGGCAAACAATTTTTTATCTGGTATATTCTCCCTTTCTTTTTAATAATTTTATAATTAGCATAAGTTTTTATTAATAATTTTACCTTTATTAATTTATAAAAAGGTTTATGAACACATATTGCGTACCTGATGCTATTCTAGCTAAATAATAAAAAAATAGCTAGAATTATCAAATTTAGCTTCATCTCCATGTTATATTCAGCCGAATAAATACTGTAGAAATAATTTCGCTAATAATCAGAATTTACATAGATATCCTGTCCGGATTATAATTTCCTCTTTTCAGCATTAAATTGATCGAAATGCAAAGATCCGTGGTTCGAGTCCAGGCAACATGAGTTTTTTTTTCTCCGTCAAAAAAAGAATTGCTCTTTATAATGAATAGAAATGTAAAAATCGGTGGCTCGATTACCGATAATGGGACTTTTTTTTCCTGGTAGAACAAATTTAATTGCTTTTATATAATGGATTGAAGTGCAAAAATCCCTGGTTCGATTCCCAGCCGGGACTTTTGTTTTTTCTCCTTGATAAACAACTTTTTTTGCTTTTGATAATGGATTGGAATGCAAAGATCCATAGTTCGATTCCAGGCAACGGAACCTTTGTTTTTTCTCTTCGATAACTCAACCTTTATTGCTCTTTATATTGGATAGAAATGCAAAGATCCCTTTTTCGACTCCTGGCAACAGAACCTTTATTTTTACTCTATGATAAAACAACTTTTATTGCTTTATATAATGGATTGAAATGTAAAGATCCATGGTTCGATTCCCGGCCGGTACTTTGCGTTTTCACCTTGAAAACACAAATGTCATTGCAGTTTGTGATGGAATGAAATGCTAAGATCTATAGTTCGATTCCCGGTAACGAAACCTTTGTTTTATCTCTTTGATAAGACAACTTTTATTGCTTTATGTAATGGATTAAAATGTAAAGATCCATGGTTCCATTCCCGACAAAGGAACTTTTGAATTTCTCTTTAATAAAACAACTTTTAATACTTTATATAATGGATTGAAATGTAAAGATCTATGGTTCCATTCCCGGCAATGGGACTTTTTTTTCTCCCTTAATGAACAAATTTTATTTCTCTTTATATTGGGTTGAAAAGCAAAGATCGGTGGCACGATTCCCGGCAATGGGACTTTTTTCTCCTTTATTGTACAAATTTGATTCCTCTTTATATTTGATAGAAATGCAAAGATTCCTGGTTCGATTCCCGGCCGGTACTTTTGTATTTTCTTCTTGAAAACACAATTTTTATTGCTTTATATGATAGAATGAAATGCTAAGATCTATAGTTCGATTCCCGGAAAGGAACTTTTGTATTTCTCCTTGATACAACAATTTTTTATGCTTCTAGTAATGGATTAAAATGTAAAGATCCATGGTTCCATTCCCGGCAACGGAAACTTTGTTTTATCTCTTTGATGAAACAACTTTTATTGATTTTTATAATGGATTAAAATGTAAAGATCTATGGTTCCATTCCCGGCAACGGAACCTTTGTATTTCTCCATAATTATTCAACTTTTATTGCTTTTTATAATGGATCGAAATTAAAGATCTATGGTTCCATTCCCGGCAACGGAACCTTTGTATTTCTCCATAATTATTCAACTTTTATTGCTTTTTATAATGGATCAAAATTAAAGATCTATGGTTCCATTCCCGGCAACGGAACCTTTGTATTTCTCCATAATTATTCAACTTTTATTGCTTTTTATAATGGATCGAAATTAAAGATCTATGGTTCCATTCCCGGCAAAGGAACCTTTGTATTTCTCCTTAATTATTCAACTTTTATTACTTTTTATAATGGATTAAAATTAAAGATCTATGGTTCCATTTCCGGCAACTGAACCTTTGTATTTCTCCTTAATTATTTAACTTTTATTGCTTTTTATAATGGATTAAAATGTAAAGATCCGTGGTTCCATTCCCGCCAACAGATCTTTTGTATTTCTCTTTGATAAAACAACTTTCATTGCTTTTTATAATAGAATAAAATGCAAAGATCCATGGTTCTATTCCCCCCAACAGAACTTTTGTGTTTCACCTAGATAAAACAACTTTTATTGCTTTTTATAATGGATTAAAATGTAAAGATCCATGGTTCCATTCTCGGCAACGGAACTTTTTGTATTTCTCCTTAATTATACAACTTTTATTGCTTTTTATAATGGATTAAAATGTAAAGATCTATGGTTCCATTCCCGGCAACGGAACTTTTGTATTTCTCCTTAATTATACAACTTTTATTGCTTTTTATAATGGATTAAAATGTAAAGATCTATGGTTCCATTCCCGGCAACGGAACTTTTGTATTTCTCCTTAATTATACAACTTTTATTGCTTTTTATAATGGATTAAAATGTAAAGATCCATTGTTCCATTCCCGGCAACAGATCTTTTGTATTTCTCCTTGATAAAACAACTTTTATTTCTTTCTCTTATGAATTGAAATCCAATAAGTTTGGTTCCCAGTATCGCGACTTTTGGCTGTCTCATTATTAAATCACATTTTATTGATTTTAAAAATGCTGACATTTTAAAACTCAAGTCGGTTTTTAAATTTAACGAATTAATAAATCAATAGAAGAAATATAGATTAGATTAATAACCTTGCCTCACTCCAAATAATTATTAATCTCACATAGCGTGCAGTTCTGTTTCAACTGTTATCATTTTTTATTAAATAACCTTGCATAATTAAAACGTGGACAATGCAACATAAGTCATTATTTTATCATTTATAATGATTATGTAAATAAGTAAATACACTATGGCGTTTTGTTTTTTTATAAGCGTTTTGCATTATGTTGCTTATTAGCGTCATGCTGTCGATTTATTAATAAATAAAAAAATTACATAAATAAATTTAAATAAAATAAAATCAACTATTTATGACCTCCTTCATTTTTTTTTTTTTTTTATTACCAGCTATTTCTCTACCAAATTTTGAATGCTAAATTTAAAATTCAGTCTAAAATATATCATTGTAAATTTCATCTTTATAAATAAAAATGAATGTTTGTCTGTCTGTCTGTCGGTCTCTTATGCCTGCCTAAACCGTTCATCCGATTGCGATGAAACTTTGGGGAATGGTTTCTGAGTTAGTAAAACTATGTTCCGATTTTGTACACAGGGGTACGCGGTACAAAGTAATGAAAACCCTTCATGATGCATATCGTTGAAAAGCTCTTTATAAGAGTACAGTAATTAAATTGTTGTATGTACATTTTTGTATTTTTTACATTTAGGGGGGGGGGGGGATACAATGGATAATAAAGGAAAATTATTTCTATAATCTATATATATCATCCGATTACGACGAAACTTTGGAGAATGATTTGACGCATGACCGGGAAAGTTTCTGAGTTTGTAAAACTATGTTCCGATTTTGGTACACAGGAGTACAGGGTACAAATGTCAGAGTAATATAAACCTTCATTGATGCATATCCTTGAAAAGCTCTTTAAGACTACAGAAATTGTTGTTATGTACATTTTTGTTCAATTTTCATTTAGGAGGGGGGTAAAATGGAAAATACAGGCAAAATATGACTATATCTATATATTATAAAGAAAAACGAATGTTTGTTCATCATTGTCTCTTATGCCAATATTGTGAATTGTACAAGTGTATATTGGGCTTACATATATTCTTTATTGAATATCTGGGATTATCCCCCTGGGATAGCAACTTATAGTTAATAGTTAAATAGACATTCAAATGTACTAAAATTTTAACTTTTGTGGGCACTCCCCAAAATTTAAATAATTAAAAATTAAATAAATCTTTGATTGTATCGAAAAATTAATTTTCAGCCCAGTTAGAATATTAATCATAGCCTAAGGGTATACATTTTCTTAACATGTATGTCAAATTTCATCGAAATCTGTTTTGAAATTTAAAAAAATGTTGCGGACTAATGACAGATTATTAATTTTATTTATTTATTTACGTATAGTCCACAGGCCACCATAAGAAGTGAGTCGCTGATTGATAAAGTTTTCTTACCTTATGGAATCGCTTATTTATGCCTTGTCCACCGATGAATTGGGTATATGGCAACTGGGCGCTGGGCCTTTTCTTTTTTGTTGACATGCCAAACTTGCCCTTCTGCGGGAACATTGAAAAGAGATAGATAAAGTTTTGATTTTCACAGGATCGTTTAATTAAATTATTTAAAAAACAGTGGTAAAGGTGGCCACCGATATGAGTGGGCCGTTTTCTTTTCAACGTCCCCGCAAAGCGATATGTTTGGGGCGGTGGACACCCCAAACGGCCCACTCTTATCGGTGGCCACCTTTACCACTGTTTTTTAAATAATTTAATAAAACGATCCTGTGAAAATCAAAACTTTATCTATCTCTTTTCAATGTTCCCTCAGAAGGGCATGTTTGGCACGTCAACAAAAAAGAAATGGCCCAGCGCCCAGTTGCCATATACCCAATTCATCGGTGGACACGGCATAAATAAGCGATTCCATAAGGTAAGAAAACTTTATCAATCAGCGACTCACTTCTTATGGTGGCCTGTGGACTAGTATATTATGAGAAATATGAAAACCACAATAGATGTTTTATTTTTTAAAATGGAATTGATAATATAAAATAGTGATTGTAGTTAAAGATAAAAAATATAAATAAAAATTTGATGATAAGAATTCATTCATAAATAGCATCGATGATGAGAAATAAATGTTCATATAGGTATAATAAGAAATTTAAAATTGATAAATTGGTGATAAATAAGATCATTTAATTAGTGGTGGGGAATGATATAGAAAAAAATCGGGTACGGGGTACCTCGGAACTTTTCCTCACTTCAGAGGCCACTAAAGTGGCCTCTCCTGCTGCTTCGCAGCAGGAGGAAGCAGCATTGGACGTGGTCAGTACCTGGATGGGTGACCGTTCTAAACTAACTGATTTATTATCATTCTTAAAAAAAAACCTTATTTTTAATACCTATATTTTATTTACCACCTCTAACCACCTCTTAAAGTTTGGCGGTATTTTGACAGATGTAAACAAACTTTGACGTCATCAAAATTATCGCACTAATAAATAATTATATTCTCTTATAACTTTTAAACTAATTAATGGAATTTCATCGGGTTTTTTTATATTTGTTCCTTAATTGTTTCCGGTTCCAACGATATGCTATATGTCAAAAACCTATTTATACTTTCAGTATTATTAACCGTCAAAGTTTAAAAATTCAAAAATTTATAACTTCAAAATGGCGGCCAAAATCAAAATGAAATTTAGTGGGCTTGGTTGTCATACAGAGAGGTACATTCGAGTTAAATTTCAACTCGATCAGGACCATTTTCGATTTATTACGATTTTTTTTCTATTTTGCTGCATCAGCAAACTGGGTTCAAGATAGCGGAAAAAGTTGATTTTCCGGGCAGCACAACTCCAGGTTAGGACTGATTTTTCTGCCAAGTTTCAACTCTCTATAGGTTAAATACCTTGGGTGCTACGACGATAACACACATACACACACACATACATACGTCATGCTGAAAACCACTCAGGTGGTTTTAAAAACACCTAAAACGGATAATTCCATTGAAATCTCGAAAAAAAATTTTTTGATGAAAACAATACTTTTCCTACTATTAGTAGTGAGGAAAAGTAAAAATATAAGAAAATCAACACCAATGAGTGAAAATATAAACAATAGATTAAATAAAATAAACAATAAATTAGATAATAAATAATCAATTGTGCAAAGAAATAGAGGTATCTAACACAACTATAATAATTTTGGAATAATTATGTCAAGAATACTGTATATATAAAAATTATAAAACAAAGAAACTAAACTTAATAAATCTTAATATTATTTAAAAAAAAAAACTATTTTGAACGAATCCTATTATTAATAAATAGTGATGCAGAAATACATAGTTTATAATTTAAAATAGAAAAATTATAATTTTTAAACAAATCCTAATCCCCAAAATTCTCAATAGTTAAAACAGTGATGATGTAGAGAAAAAAAATTAAAAATAAAAATATTAATGTAAAATAATAGTGGTTATAATATATAAATTACATAGAAATAATAAAGAAACGGACAAATCTTAATCTCCAAATTATAAATATTATAAAGAACAAATTAAAACTAGACAAATCCTAATCCACAAAACTCTAAGAACAGTAATGATGTAGAATAGAAATTTAAAAATAAAAATAGTGATGTAAAATATTTGTGGTTATAATGTATATATTATATAGAAATAATAAGAAAAGGACAAATCTTAATCTCCAAAAATGCTAAATATGTGAAAACTGCGATGTAATTTTTTTTTTTTTATTACAAAAAAGAGGTATTATAATATTTTAATGTAGAAATTATAGACAAAGAATAAGAACTAGACAAATCTTAATCCCCAAAATAAATATTTAAGAAAAAATAATATTTAAAAACAACAATAGTGATTAGATAAAATAAAAATAATAGTTAATCCAATTATTGAAAATAATTTGCAAAAAAAACACAGCACTAAAGATTTAATTGTGATAAAGTAAAAATAATGAGGCACAATCTAAGATAAAAGTACACATTTTATGAATCATTTTATTTTGTTGTGATATTATATGAGATAATTCAAATATGTGATAAGAATGATAAGAGATTTGGAAAAAACTTTAAGACACTAAACTAACTAAGGCTGGCAACACTGAGTGAATGGTTCGGAAAATCGAAAATAATTGGTTTGGGATGTCGGATATGTGTGGGGGATTAAGTTAAGTAAAAAATCGGTAAGGAGGGGGGGGGGTGACAGTGGGAAGAGAGGGGGGGGGGGCACAGGGAAACAATTCAAGGCCCCATTGTATATGTGCAATAGGAAAAAGTGGGGGTGACGGCTCAAATCGCCCTCCCCCCCTACTGAGAACACGTGACCCAGGGTGTGAACAATGGTTGGTTCCCCCCACTCTAAAAAAGGGGTCTTGCCCCGGGGGCAACGTTAACAGCTGAGAGGGGAGTGAAAGCAAGGGGGAATAAACGAAAGTGGATTCACCCACATATTTCCTCCAACCTATATATTCTAGAAGCTACGTTCCTTTATATAGACTTCTTTCTACTTCAGAAAAATCAACTAATAAAATACTGAATAAGAATTCAGTACTTAATCAGTGAATAAAAAAGCAAACAAAGGTTAAAATTCAAAGAAAAATTTAATTATTTGTACTAAAAAAAACCATATAATGAGCTTATTCGTTATAAATAAAATAAAAGAAGTAAATTAAACCAGATTTTTTTTCTTTTTTATCAGTAACGTTTTTGACTTTTTAATTATTTAATTTTATTATTTTTAACTGTAAATATGTCCGAGAAAAAAAATAAACCTTTAAACGTACGTGTATTTGTTTAAAAAAAAATAGTCCGGTTGATTATTGTTAAATGGTAACTGTATCAGGGTTCGACAACCCGCGGGATAGGATTTTTTTTTACATGTTTTACTGAAAAAGTTAGAATAATGTTCAAGAATAATAATTTAATTTAATCACAAAACTAGTTTGGTGAGCCTAAAATTTAACAGATATGATAAAAGATCGTACTTCTTTAGATTGTTACTCCCCCTATGTTTTTGTAGAATATAAATGATTTTGACTAAATAACTATTAAGACGAGGGGATGTTTAGTCCAATGTACTTTGGGATAAAGGAATATCACACTTCTGTTTTTATAAGGGGAGTAACAGTCTAAAGAAGAACATTCCGTACACCTTCTTCAGATTGTTACTCCCCTTTTTTTTAGAATATCTAACTATCTAAATAAGTGCTAAAAGATCTAAATTAATTATAAACTAAGAACTATAATTAAAAGAAATTTGGGGCCACCGCACTCATAACAACAAATAACCAACTAAAAATAGACTGCCAATTAGTGTGGCACATAGCTTCTTCGCATCCTATCATGTACTTTATTGTTGAAGCGAGCGTAGCGAGCTTCCTACATTCAACGAAATATGCTCCGTGTCTGTCTGTCTGTCTGTCTGTCTGTCTGTCTGTCTGTCTGTCTGTCAGTAACGTTTACGCGTGTGACGATAACTTGAGTAAAAGTTAACCGATTTAGTTGAAATTTGGTATACATGTTCCTCTTACTAATACTCAGGCTAAGTTCGTTGGACAGCGTGATCCGTCCATGAGTTCGCGCGCAACGCTCGCGTAAACGAGAGGTACAAAAATTAAATTGGAATTTCAGGACGGGAAAAGATTCTATCATCATCTACTCGATGAGACGAACATTTTTTTCAAATAACATTTTTTACTAAAACCAACAGCGACACCGCTATGACTTAACAAAGATCGCTAAAACTATTAAAGCGGACCTAAACGTTTATAATAGAGAAAACAACCTTTTTACCGATATCTTACGTTCTAACGAAACGATTTTAATAAAACTTCATATACACCATCTAATGCACAATTGAAACAGGTATGCAAAATTTCAACTTGATACAAGCAAAATTCTTTGCGTAGTGACGAGATACATTTATAATAATTGTTTAAAAGCTACCGCGGGTAGTGAAGATTGTTATAGTCGTATAGTGTATGGTTTGTTTAGGAAGTAAAGCTTCGTACCGAGTACCCCCACTCTTCCCTACACTACCCTCTTCCAGTTATCTTCAACTATGACATTCATCATGATTAATAAATTTCAATATTCAGTATTTCATTGCAATACGGTCGCTTCAATGATAGAGCCACGCGATGCCTAGTTATATTAACATTCAAATTATTGTTATATTACTTTATTGTTATATTGTTGGTTGTGAAAAACTATTAATAATTTTAGCAATCTTTAACACTTTTCATAGCGGTGTCGCTGTTGGTTTTACTAAAAAATTGTATTTGAAAAAAATGTTTGTCTCATTGTATAGATGAAGTTTGATTTGTTTACCGACCTAAAATTCCAATTTTAAATTTGAAGTTCAAGTTTACGTGAGCGTTGCTCGTGAACACTTGGACGAATAACGTTGTCCAACGAACTCGTCCTGGGCATTGGTAAAATGAACATGTCTACCGAATTTAATCAAAATCGGTCGACATTTACTCAAGTTATCGTCACACGTTTCATAATTCGCGGACACAAAAATGTTCCCTGATGTCTGAAACGGATTTCTGTCTTGGAACTTTTAAAATCGGAGACATGAAAGTTTTTCGTTCTCAAAAGTGAACACAATGCTTCCGTTACCTTCGGTAAGCTCGGAAGCAATACACATCTTAGAGGAAATAACTAGGCATCGCGTGGCTCTATCATTGAAGCGAGCGTATTGCAATGAAATACTGAATATTGAAATTTATTAATCATGATGAATGTCATAGTTGAAGATAAGTGGAAGAGGGTTAGTGTAGGGAAGAGTGGGGGTACTCGGTACAAAGCTTTACTTCCTAAACAAACCTATACGACTATAACAATCTTCACCACCCGCGGTAGCTTTTAAACAATTATTATAAATGTATCTCGTCGCTACGCAAAGAATTTTGCTTGTATCAAGTTGAAATTTTGCATACTTGTTTCAATTGTGCATTAGATGGTGTATATGAAGTTTTATTAAAATCGATACGTTAGAACGTAAGATATCGGTAAAAAGGTTGTTTTCTCTATTATAAACGTTTAGGTCCGCTTTAATAGTTTTAGCGATCTTTATTAAGTCATAGCGGTGTCGCTGTTGGTTTTAGTGAAAAATGTTCGTCTCATCGAATAGATGATGATAGAATCTTTTCCCGTCCTGAAATTCCAATTTAATTTTTGTACCTCTCGTTTACGCGAGCGTTGCGCGCGAACTCTTGGACGGATCACGCTGTCCAACGAACTTAGCCTGAGTATTAGTAAGAGGAACATGTATACCAAATTTCAACTAAATCGGTCAACTTTTACTCAAGTTATCGTCACACGCGTGAACGTTACTGACAGACAGACAGACAGACAGACAGACAGACAGACAGACAGACACGGAACATATTTCGTTGAATGTAGGAAGCTCGCTACGCTCGCTTCAATTACAGAAATAAGTATTATCTTATTATATTAAATGTATGATATCTAATAATAAAAAACAGCGCCCAAAATATTAAACAACATAATTATGACAGTAAATACTCTAGGACTTCAATTATAATTTTCCTACTACCTAATTTAATTTTCATTTAAGTACTTTCCTATTCTTACTACTTTCTTATCAGTACTTTCCTTTGCTTATAATATTCTTCTTTGAATACTTTCCTTATCTTACTTATTTCCTTTTTACTAATTTTCTTTTAATACTTTCCCACTTTTACTAAACTCTTCTTAAAACTTTCCTACTCTTAATACTTTCTTTTGATTACTTTTTTCCTCTTCTTTTTTTCCTTTTTAGCACTTTCCTACTCCCTTCTCCTTTATTACTTTCCTAATCCTAATACATTTTATTGAGTACTTTTCTACTTTCAACAATTGTTTTTGATTACTTTATTCCTCTTCCTCTTTTTTCTTTTTAGTACTTTCCTACTCCTACTCCCTTCTTCTTTAGTACTTTCCTAATCCTAATACATTCTTTTGAGTACTTTCCTACTATTACTTCCTTCTCTTATAGTACTTTCCTAATCCTAATATAATCTTTTGAGTACTTTCCTAATCCTAATGTATTCTTTTGAGTACTTTCCTATACTCATAATATTTATTTTTACCAGTAATTTTTTAATTTATAATTATTATTAAAAATTAATCAAACATATTAGAATATTTAAAATAACTGAATGCGTTAAGTAAATATTCTTTAAAACAATAAATATTTTTCAGGAAATAATACTTAAAAATATTTTCTTTTTGTTATCAGTCTGCCAAGTAATTAACTTATAAATTATAAGTTATTACGTATAAATGTATTTATATTTGTACGTGTGCTTAGTAATTGGTTTTTATATCTATACTGTTACAAGATAAGATAAGTAAAGTATCCCCCCCCCCCCTTTCATTTAAGATAATGATTTAATAACGTTAATTTCAAAATATTGTAATTATTGTAAAAAAAAAAAAAAAATATAATAATTATTATGTCCTGTAATAACCCTGGCAGTTGATCGGGACTAAAACCCAAAAGAAAAAAAAAAATAATAATTATTATTATTATGTAATAGTCAAGAGGATTTTAGACTTTTATTTATTTTATTAGGGATTGTTTACATTCTGATTATTAAAATTAACTTGTTTGTGTGTGTGTGTAAACCAGCTGAGAATTTAAAGATGGTGCGTTATTATAAATTGACCAGATTCGATTCCTGGCGGATCCAAATGTATTTTTTATTAAATATCTCGGTAACTTGATTTTTTCCGGGATTAGCCAATTGTATGGTTAAGTTAGTATTTTTTTAAATGGAATATATTTTTAAAAAAAGTTCAATCAAAATAGTCGAAACAGTTCCTGTGATTAAAGTTTTTTTTTTTAAACTGTTTTTGAGTTTTACGGAGGAAATGCCTCCAAATTTATAATTATGTACAGTTAATTTCTTGATTCCACAATTGGGATATGCTTTTTTTCTGAACATGGAAGTCAAATTTGATTGAAATCGGTTCCGTAGTTCAGGCTTCACACATCTCGCCCAGAGTATAGACTGACAGACTGACATTTTTTGAAAAATAACGAACTTATTTTAAGACCAAGGGATTTTAAAATCGGGGAAATCCGAATTGATTGCCCTCACAATATACGTTTATCTCTTTCTACACACATACTAAGTATTTTCGAAAGTAAAAATAAATAATTATTATTATTGCGATATAAAATTTCAATAAAAATATAATTGATAATATATAAATTAGATAAAATTAATAAATAAGTAAGTTTTAAGATTATAATAAATACTTAATTATATTAATATCTTTATTATTAGCTTGGTAAGATAAAGTAAAAACAATTTTAAAGACTAAATTAATAAAGAATCTATTATTTTAAGACTAATAAACTAATAAAACTTTCTTTAATTTTTTAAATAATATACGATGAAATAAATATAATTTTTTTAAAAAAGAAAAAAAGGAGACAAAAAAAAAATCAATTTTTACGAAGATTAAACATCTAAAAGAACTAATTATTTTTTACTATATACTACTAAAGAACGAAAAAACTAATTTTTGAATTTTAGAGACTAAAACAGTTATTGATTTAGATTTATAGACTGAAGGTTAGGCAATATTTTGACGAACTAAAAATATATTTGACGAACTAAAGAAACGTTTGTCAAACTAATGAAACATTCGAAGAACTAAAGGAACGTTTTACGAACTAAACAAATGTTTGACGAAGTAATGAAACATTTGACGAGCTAATGAAACGTTTGACGAACTAAAGAAATGTTCGACGAACTAAAGAAACGTTTGTCAAACTAATGAAACATTCGAAGAACTAAAGGAATGTTTAACGAACTAAAAAAAAAAAAAACATTTTAGGAACTGTAGACACATTTTACGAACTAAACAAATGTTTGACGAACTAAAGAAACTTTTGACGAACTGAAAATATGTTTGGCGAACTAAAGAAATGTTTGTCAAACTAATGAAACATTCGAAGAACTAAAGGAACGTTTTACGAACTAAACAAATGTTTGACGAAGTAATGAAACATTTGACGAGCTAATGAAACGTTTGACGAACTAATGAAACATTCGAAGAACTAAAGGAACGTTTTACGAACTAAACAAATGTTTGACGAAGTAATGAAACATTTGACAAGCTAATGAAACGTTTGACGAACTAATGAAACATTCGAAGAACTAAAGGAACGTTTTACGAACTAAACAAATGTTTGTCGAAGTAATGAAACATTTGACGAGCTAATGAAACGTTTGACGAACTAAAGGAACGTTTGACTAATAACACAATAATATTAGAAGAACGTCGAGTAAAAAAAAGAAGAAAAACATATATATTTCCCTCACATTGACGGTTCTAATGAGATGCAAAAGCTAGTCCAATGGAAAAATGAACTCAAAGAAAATTTTAACTTTTATAGTGGAGCAGAGTCAGTACCAACCAAATTATAATTTATTTATAGAACTGACTAAATTTATGTTTATCGATTTCAATTACGCATTATTAATAATCATATCTTTAAAATATATCGCCTTTATTCTTTAAAATTAAATTATTTCAAATCCCCATGTTTATATCAGTAAAAATTAATATTAAGAATGTATACAACATCAGAGTTGACACTTGCATAATAAATTATCAATTTAAATCATTTTCGCATTTTTTTAAACGAGTATTATATATATTAATTTATTATACTATATTTCTTATTATCGAATTAAGTTATATATATATATATATATATATATATATATATATATATATATATATATATATATATATATATATTTATATATATATATATATATATATATATATATATATATATATATATATATATATATTTATACATATATGTATGTATGTAAAATATAAAGCTTAAAACATAATCAATATCTATGTTTATATACTGTTATCTGGAGGGGGGAATGATAAGAAGAATGACATAATAGCCATTATCTTACGAAGCGAGGTTTTGGAGGACATACCAATAATTAATTTTTTTGGGGAAAATTTTTCACTAAAAATGTAAAAGAAAATATATATTATAAGTTAAAAATTAAATTAGATAAACATATTCATATATATATATATACACTCGTATATATATAATAATAAAACTTACAAACTAATCAATAAAAATAATATATATATATATATATGATAAAATTATAAAACAAAATTAAAATTAAAAAAAAAAGAACATATTACTTCCAGATTATTTTTCCCAAGTTGGCACACATTTTTTCATATTTATTGTTTTATATTTTTCAGAAAAATAAAAATGGTTCACCGAGCCAATCTTTTTTTTAAATTTATTTGTAAATGTTTTTTTGAACTTTTATTGTTCAGACGTTATTTTTGGATTTGTTAAAAAAAGAAAACCCATAAAAAATAAAAAAGGGGATATTTTCAATTTTTAATTTTTTTCGATCGAATTTCATCGATTTTTTTTTTTTTTTTTTTTTTTCGATAAACTATATTTTTACACTTATAATACAAAAAAAGAAATGTATATATACATAAATATAATTAATATAATAATATTTTCTTATATAAAGAAAAAGCGCACCTTTTTTCTATAAGACCGACCGCGCCATTAGCAGGCGTGTCGTCGCAATTCAGGGCCATGGAATTTTTTTTTTTATTTTTCTTTTTTTTACATCCGGACCCTGATAAAATTTTGACTCGTTGCTGATTTTGTAAGAGAATTATCGGCCGCTTCTTGGTCTTATTAATTTTTAATAGGGACAATTAAGTTAAAGTGAACGACTTTTTTTTATTTTTAAAAAAAAGTTTTGTCCTCTTTGATATAAATATATCTCTGTCTTTGAGACGTAGAAAAATAAAATCGGAATTGAAATATAACAATATGGGTATACAAGACAGTTAATTAGTTTAATAGAAAGTATAATAATGGTTAATTAAAAAAAAATTAAATTAATAATGTAAAAATATAAGTTTTTTTTCTATTATACTTTTTTTTTAGCGTTTTTATTTTTAGATTGGCTTAGCGAATATTTTTTTTTTATTTTATTTTATTTTTTTAAATATAATACTTATGATGGAAAAATAGTTTTGTCCTTGGTATTTGTTGTTGTGCGTAGAAGTTTAGTTAAAACCTGATCATGAAAGCTCAAGCAGTTGACTATAAGCGCAAGGATACTGTGATCGCGTCTAGCTACACTCGCTCCAATATGGCCTCTGAATCCACCCAGGCCTTGGCAAACATCGTGAGGGGGCCGTAACACCTAGCGAACCTAGCGGCCACCTTCACAAACAAAACAACCGGAGGGGGGAGGTCACATCTAGAGTGGGGGGAGGGGGCAACCCACTCTTCAAATCCCTTGACAAAACTCACCGAAGAAAAGCAGATGGTTTGAGGTAAAACAACAGCTGAAAGAACATTCCCCCTCGTAACAAAATATTATTTTAATACTAACCCAAGTGTTTGTAACAAGATAAACTATGAAAACTTCTAAAATATCCTTCTAACGTACTTGGAATTTGAACATTTTGTTGTTGCTCACTAAAACTGGCGTCAAAATTGATCGATTTAAGCAAAATTCGTGCAACTCAGCATTCTTTAGTTTTTGAAAGTTTCACAATTAATATTTTAAAGATGGCGGCAAATATGGCGGACGACTAAAAATAATAGTGTTAGTCAGCTTGATTTGTAATACGTTGTTTTAAAAGTCTTGAAGACTAGGAAAAGAATAAGTAAATATTAAAATGTAACGCTTAATATTTGTAAAATGACGGCCAATATGCCGGGCGAATATACAAAATGTTTTATAGTCAGCATAACATGGACTAAACGAAATATTTTAGTCAGCGTAACAATAATGTGACGAAATAAAATATTTAGTCAGCATAAATGTTATACATCGTTTGAAGGTTTTTGAAGAGAAAGAAACGAATATGTAACTATTATTACAAGATCCATCTTTTGCCGGCATTTTGTAAACAAATATGGCGGAAATGTGGGTGTTTAAAAAATGTTTCCTCTTAGCCATATTAAAAGACAAATATCGAATATTTAGGAGCAAAATGCAAAATGTAAAACTTACATATTCAAATTTAAATGAAAAGCGCTTTTAAATTATAAATAACAAGGCATATTAGCATAAAAATCTTTATCTACGATTGATACGAAAAATAAACATTGTATCTCTGTTTATAGATGCTTAGAAATTGATCCTTTACATAACTGTATGTATTACGCATGCGCGTTTCATAATTCCTCTTTTTTTTCGCCTAAGTGCGGCAAAAAAAGAAGAATTCTTCACCTTAACGTACGATTAGAGTGTTTGTTAATATTTAATAAAACTAATTTTCTGTTTGTTTAATTAAAGTAACTGTTTATATCAAGTTTTTAGAGAAAAACAATTATTGGTTTTTATGACATTATGACGAAAACGAGGAGCATAATACGCCTCCCAAAATAATTAATTCTGCATAAAATACAACTAATGAATTAATGTCATCTTTATCAAAAGAGAAATACGAACTTACATACAGGTTATCATGCAAGTTTATTAAATTTTTTTTCTGTATTTATTATTAAAATCCAACAATCGTAGATAAAGTACGGTACGCAACTCGTGGGAAAACAGCATTTTGCTTTGCTCGTGTGGTTTTACTACCCTCGCTGTCGCTCGGGTGCAAAAAGCTACTTTCCGCACTAGACGCGTGATGTACTATTGTTAACACTCTCATTTCAGCCATATTTGTTTTAAAATGCCGCCAAAAATTTTTGTAACTATAGTTACGACTGATTTACTCTACAGGAGCTTTAAAACAATGTATAGCATGCCATTCTGGCTAAAAACAAATATTTTAATCGTCCGCCATTTTAAAAATATTAAGTGGGAAATATTTAAAAGCCATACAGTTGTTACAAATACTGAGATGTACCTGTGATTTATCGTTAGAAAAACATACAAACAAACTTTTAAAATCGAAATTCTCTGAAATGAAGAACTCATCTAGACTTTTTAAATTACCTCAAGGAACAGTAAAACTTTTTTTAGTGTTGGTAAAATCAAAAAAAGAAACTCTACACTTACGTTCCTGTCTGTCTTTCACTTTGTACGGTTCCAATAACTTTTAAATCAAAAGATAAAACATGAAACTTTCCTGTATTGAAGGTCGTTTTGACGCGCGCACAGGAAAAATATAGCTAACTCAATCCAAAATGGTGGATGATTCCTGTCACGGGGATTCTTTTTTTTTTAATTTTGAGTGAGGTATCAAATGAAAGGTATTGATGAGTAGATTACAAAACTGTAGCGCTTTGTTTATTAGTTGTACATTTATTTGGGGGAGGGGACTGCTTTTTCAATAAGTAGTTCCCTTTTCTTGTTACCACTACGAACCCCCCCCCCCAATCTAAACTGAATTAGAATGTGCTCTCATAGCTTTCATTTGATACCCCTCACGAAAATAAAAAATTACCAATTTTGTGCGCGAAAATTTGGAGTGAGCCCAAAATTTTATTTTTTAAAAATGTTGAGTTGGGTATTAAATGAAAGCTGCTGAAGAGTAGGATACAAATATATATTTGCTTTTTTAAATTTTTAATTCTTCATTGGTTTTATAAGTCAAAATATACCCTCAACCCCCCCCCCCCCCAAAATTTATTTTAGGGCTGGTCTTAAAATTTTGAAATTATTCATGGTTACACCGTATGGTTGGGCGATGAAAATTTCCTAAAAAATGAAATTTATCTTGTCGTTATTACCTATAAAAAACATTGTGACCTCCCGGGGGATCGAACCCGGGATCGAAGAAAAAAAATCATAATTACATAACGGGTATGCTTAATCATCTACAAAACCCTAAAAAGTACTTGGACGCAAGTACTTCCCTGTGCTTTTTAAATAGGCCAAGAGCGTTAGCTCTATAAAGGCCATTAACGGGAAAAAATTAGGATAAAGCTGAATTTTGGTTTATGGCTTTATTTTGGTCCCCTGATGAACATATTATTTTTTCCCCCTCGAGGGAGGTCTGCTTTGGCCGCCATTTTGACAAAAAGGGACCGAAATTTGAAATTCTTCTTTCTCGTCGATGATACGACAAAAATAAATATTATCAAATTTGTAGGACTTATCAACAAAAAAGGTTCAATGTCATTATACGCTAAAGTCAATAGTTTCGAAGCTATATATCTGCGAAATGCAACATATTTCTGCATCCGCATGAAATGGGAGTTTTTCTACTCCACGACTCGCTCGCGGCACCAGTAAAATCGAGTTTCTATATAGATTCAAACCACGGGGTACATTATTTATTATTGAGTGTCAATGTATTTTTCGTCTGAAAATCGAAAAAATGTCGCACTTCGCAGAGCTATAGCTTCGAAATTATTGACTTTAGCGTATAATGACATTGAACCTTTATTGTTGACAGTTTAAAGTCCTACAAATTTTAGAATATCTATTTTTGTCGTATCATCGATGAGAACGAAGATATTGGCCAAAAACCCAATTTCGGTCCCTTTTTTCAAAATGGCGGCCAAAGCAGACCTCCCTCGAGGAGGAAAAAATAATGTGTTCATCAGAGGACCAAAATAAATAAATAAATAAATAAATAATGTGTTCATCAGGGGACCAAAATAAAGCCTCACTCGTTGAAAGTCTCTGGCGCTTGGCCTAAAAAGAATGGGTTTAAAATTAAAAAGAAATCGGGTACGGGGTACCTAGGATCATCACTTGGATGGGTGACCGTTCTGAACTAACTGTTTTATTATCATTCTTAAAAAAAACAATCTTATTTTACTACGTTTTTATTAGCTTGCTTTCTTGTTTGTTTGTTTTTTTGTTTGTCCGGTACAAATCTGGCAATCGATTTCTAACTAACTTCCCGAATAGCTAGACATTTGAAACTTTAAGCATAGCTTAGAACACGATGACAATGCATTATTTTAATACTTTTAGCCATCTTTCAGCAGAATTTAATTTGTTTTCAGCAAATTTTGCTGCACGGAAAGTTAGTTCGGAAAAAATCCGCAAGTTATTTTATTTGTTTTGCTATGTCCCATATTTACGCAATCTTTATTTTGACGGGTCTCAAATTTGTGATAGATAAACATTGAATGACAGCAAAACAGGACATATCGATTATATTATTTATATTATTTCAAATATATCGATGGCACGGTTTAGATTTGGTGTTGGGGAAATCCGTTGAACAAAGATTTGTCCTTTTATAGGTTTAAGATCAGCTCTCTAGATGGTTGTCATTTATGTGAAGTAAATAAATTCGGATTTTTTTTTTTTTTTTTTTCTCTAACATTATATGTTATATAACAATAACAATTATATTATCAACATTACATACGATTCAACAGAAAATTTAAAAACGTAGTATATAAAAAGTCCTTTTTATCTTGAAATTATTTAATACCTATATTTTATTTAATTATTTTAAGTTTGGCGGTATTTTGGCAGATGTAAACAAACTTTGACGTCATCAAAATTATCACACTAATAAATAATTATATTCGCTTATAACTTTTAAACTAATTAATGGAATTTCATCGGTTTTTTTATATTTGTTCCTTATTTTTTTCCGGTTCCAACGATATGCTAGAAGTCAAAAACCCATTTATACTTTCAGTATTATATATATATATTATATTAACGGTTAAAGTTTAAAAATTAAAAAATTGATAACTTTTTTGATTTATTACGATTTTTTTTAATTTTTGCTGACTCAGCAAACTGGGTTCAAGATGGCGGAAAAAAGTTGATTTTCCGGGCGGCACCACTACAGTTAAGGACGGATTTTTCTGCGAAGTTTCAACTCTCTAGGTTAAATACCTTGGGCGCTACGATGATAACACACATACATACAGACGTCATGCTGAAAACCACTCAGGAGGTCTTAAAAAGACCTAAAACGGATAATTTCGTTAAAATCTTGAAAAAAAAATTTTTTTTTGGTGAAAACAATACTTTTATCTACTATAGGTAGTGAGGAAAAGTAAAAATAGATGAAGGTTTCATACAGGTTTTTAAGCGGTGCAGCAAAAAAGATAGTTTGGAACCAACCTTTTGATGCTAAAAGAATGCCTCACATGAATCAGGACGTGGGACGATTCTGATTTAGAAATCAGGGCGATGCCAAGAGGCGATTGTCAGGGTGCCCATAGGCAAAAAAGTAACTTATACATACTCTTTCCAAACCTTTTTGTATGGCTTGTTTAGGCAAAGTCTGACACCGTTTTCCTCTGTGAGTTTTCTTTAGTTTTGGGGCGTTTTTTTTTTATTTGAACCCTAAAATTTTGACGCGTCAAACTTGAAAATCGGAAAAAGTTCTGCGTCAGACAATATTAAAATGTTGTTTTATAGGGTTCAAATAATGTATCTTGAGAAAATCAGCTGGTTATTAATCATTAATTAATATTAGTTCATATTAATTAATATCCATTATTATTAATTAAAATTAATTAATATCATTAATTAATAACTGGCTGATTTTCTCAAGATACATTATTTGAACCCTATAAATCAACATTTTAATATTGTCTGACGCAGAACTTTTTCCGATTTTCTAGTCTGACGCGTCAAAATTTTAGGGTTCAAATAAAAAAAATAACCGCCCCAAAACTAAAAAAAAGTCACAGAGGAAAACGGTGTCAGATTTGGCCTAAACAAGCCATACAAAAAGGTTTGGAAAGAGTATGTATAAGTTACTTTTTTGCCTATGGGCACTGTGACTATAAAACGCTGCACCGAATTTTGGGTGATTTTTAGATTTATGAAGATTATTTCAGTGTGAAGTGTGAAGAGGGCTTAGTATATGCAGCTGATGGATCCAAACACTAATCCCGTTCATCTATTATCTATTATATAAATAGTAAAATAAGCCCTTTGACAAGCCTAGGCCCTCCAAGGGCAGCTGAGCTACGGAGTTAGTAAGTTACAATCTTTTAATAAAAACAATCTAAAACGAAATACATATAAGGATATAACATGAGTATTTTTTAATTAAATGTCATTCATTTAAAAAAGCTGTAATATTGTTTCGCAATTTGATTTTCAATTTTAAGCTATAACGATATAATCCTGCTCAACATTAGATTCATCAAGAAAAACACTGATTTAAAACCGATTACCTACAAAAGAAATAGAATTAAAGGTGAAATTAAATAGTTAGTATACTCTCTCAATAGAATGCGCCACATTCCCTACTCTAACTATATGAACAGTTATACTAATAAAGAATTTTCATCAACACTGTTTAATTTAATTAATTTTTCGATTTAACTAAATTAAATTTACAAAAAAAAATTAATTTATATATAAATATAAGTTTTTTAATTCAATCATTTCTAAATTATATAATAATTCTGCCTCCTTTTAATACGTTTTATTTGTATCGTTCTATTTTCACATTATAATACACCCGCCCCTTTAAAAACAGTTTTGACTATTTGGCTGGGTAAATGTAAACTAGATTATTTGATAATTTTATTATCAATTAACTATGAATGAAATTTTAATAAATAACATTTCCATTAAGAAAGCAAACAATAATTAAGGCTAGGAATTGATAAATAGTAAATACTTGTAATTTCATAGAAGTGTGTTAGTTCAATTCTTGTTCAACAGAGTGCACTACCATACAATCTAACTTTGACTAAAATCAATTCAATTCAAAAACTGTTTTATTCACAATGTAATAATATCACAATAAAATTTACTACAGTTTCCCATTAGGGGGGAGAAATCGGCTAGATCTCTGTTATTGACTATAATACTTATAATACAATATATGTATACCATTATTTATATTATTTAACAATTTAAAGACTGTAACAATATTTATAAATATTTAACATAAACTTTAACCAAATTTTAACAAAGAAACACTAAATGATAACAGTAGATATAATGATAAAAAAGAAAACATGCTAAAATACTAACATTTAATATAAATTATTTATATAATATACGAATTATTATTAGTTTATTATTTATACTAAGAAAAACAAAAACCAAATAGAGAATATGAAAAACTCCAACAAATTACACTAATCTTAATTAATCCCCAAAATTAAATTCCTGTGCAAGTTGGTTTCTATACCTTACAGCCTCCTTCAAAAACCCGGCAAGTGACTGCCAACATAGGCCATTTAATTGTTTGGTAAAGTACTCTCTGGTCAGAGAGGTGGTGTTAAACCAGGCCTTTCTATAATGCCCCAAAATGGGACAAACCGCCACAAAGTGAAACACGTCCTCGTCTTCATTAAGATTACACAGGCAACATTTATTCTTGTACAACTCTTCTTTCCTCCATGCCTTAAAGTTCAGATTAAGCAACCCACACCTTGCTTGAAATATTAACGTTATCTGACTAATTGTTAGGTTAGTGTTGCTTGCAAAATAGGTCACGGAGTAGTCTAGATCCCTGTAGTAAAGGTTTAGTTCTTTGACTAAAATTACTACAATGTTAAATTAGTTAAACTAACTAATTTAACTTTTTTTCATTTAAAATTAGTTTTTAAATGAACATTTTTTGGGTTTTATGTTATGTTTTTATTCTAAATAAAACATAGATAAATTGTAATTGAGAAGAATAGTTTTTAGGGTTTTGTAGATACTTCTCAAAACCCTTATACCGAGGGTGATATGTCCGTCCGTCCGTCGCTCTTTGGTTCATAGGGCTCGAACCGTTTAAGCTTTAAAGCTGAAATTTGACACACTGGCGTAACTTTTGGGCCCAACCACAGGAAAAATACACAGAAGTTATTAAATTAAATATGCGCATGCACAATTCGCAAAAAATGTGGTAAATTCATTTTTTTTTTTAATATTCGAGTGGGGTGTCAAATGAAAGCTGCTGAATAGTAGGTTACAAATACATATATGCTTTTTTAAATTTTGCATTCCTTATTGGGTAAATAAATCAAAATAAGCACCCAAAAAAATGTCCCCCTCCCCAACCCCTACATAACGGCTGATCCTAAAATTTCGAAATAATTCATGCTAATACCTACCTTGTTGTGGGGCGACGAAAATTCCGGGAGTGCATCCCAAATTTTCAAAAATTGCTAATTTTGTGAGCAAAAATTTGAAGTGCGCCCTATTTTTTATTTTTTAAAAATTTGAGTGGGGTATCAAAAGAAAGCTCCTGAAGAGTGGGAAACAAATATATATTTTCTTTTTCAATTTTTTTATTCTTTATTGATTTTATAAGTCATAATATACTCAAAAAATCGCCCCCCCCCCCCCCCCAACCACTATATAACGGCGGGTCCTAAAATTTCAAAATAATTCATGGTTATTGTCAGAAATGACAACCACCATGGTGACCTTATGGTGAAGCGATGACAATGTTCTAAAAAAAAGGTTTATTAGTCATTATTACCGATAAAATCATTGTGACCCCCCGGGGGATCGAACCAGGGACCCTTGAACTTATTGAAGAAAAAAGAAAAAAAAAAGGTCAGGGCCGATTTAACTATAGGGGCACGATGGGAACGTGCCCAGGAGCACAAGAGGTTTGGGGCGCGACTTAAATAAGGTTGGGGAGGGGGGCACTGTTAAACTTTGCAAGTAACCAAATCTCTTACACATAACCTTAGCATATACCTAACTCTCCCAGTAACCAACTGCTCGGCGGAGAGGAGCTTTTCAGCTCTTAACAGAATAAAATCAGTAAATAGGTCTACATAATGCGTAACAGTGACAAGCTAAACAGTTTACTGTTATTATGCACACAAAGCGACATAATGCTAGAAATTAACTATACCGATTTAATCGACGATTTTGCCAGAGCAAAAGCAAGAAAAATAGCAATCGTATAATGGTGGATCCACACACCATAATGGGGTGTTCGTCATAAGATATTATTTCAAATGCAATATTTGTTACTTGTTTGAACATAGTACGTGTTACATAACTTTTTAACAGCTTTCTTTTTAGTTTTCAATATTATATTTGTTGTTTTGTTACATATAAGTTATTTGCCTTTTTTGGCCTACATTAGCGTGTATACAATTTTCTATTTCCGAAGTATATATGACTTCTCTTCTCTAACGTAACTATAATTATTATAGTAAACAGGGTTTTCTGCTAATGATTGAGTCCATCACATTACTATGTATACCACATTGACATCAAATTTTATTTTTGCTGCATATTTCAGCTTAATACAATTTCGCCACAGCAAAAAGCATTAATGTGAACATGTTTCGAAATTATTTTCATATATTAGGTTTGTTCCAACCCCCCTATTTGTACCTGTACCGCCCTTTGTATCTTACCGCTGATCGTTCGAGAATTAGTTAGGACAGGTTGACATCTATGAAGATTGACATAACTGCGCATGTCATACAAACCAGTACATGGTATTGTTAGAGGATTGTTTGGACGGTACAGTAAACAGTTCGCAAACGATCCCTGCGTGGGTTGGAACAGTTTGGAGAACGGTACGAAACACTGTCACAAGTCAGGTTGGAACGGCTTTTATCTATTGCGCATGCCCGTGACAATTCCGCTGACTCCTCAGCGTACTCTGCTTGGTTGCAATTTTTGCAAGACCTCTAGTCTTTTTACTTTCTCATATAAGTAGTGTATACAGGGAGAAAGTATTGTGATTGCGCGAAAATAAGATTTGGATGTGCATGTTTTGATGTCTCCCGAGTCCAAGAAAGTTTTTTTTTTTTTTAATATTTAAATCAAATTATAATTATCATTAACTACGGGAGACATACAGAGAAAAATACACCCCAGCACCGGGACTTGAACCACGGGCCTCCTATATATCCGTTACAGGCGCTCTTACCACTGAGCTATACTGGAGAATGATCTTTCTCTGTCGTTACCGATACCAAGTCCCGAATCCAAGCTTTCAATCTTTTCTACAAATCTAGCAAGCCAATATTATCGGCAATAGTGCAGTAGAACTCACGGGCGTCGTCACCGGGGGGGGGGGGGGACGAGGGGGACGCGTCCCCCCCAATATTTGAGATGTAATAAAGAATTTAACCTAAAAAAAAGTGCAACATATCTAACCTGTTTTTACTTTTATTACATTTATTTTATCATTAATAATATATATAAATTATAAATTAATAAAATTATATAAATAATATATATAATTAAAATGTTGGGTCACCATTTTTAAGGCCACCTAAGATTTGACTTCTTTATATCAACTCCCGGAAATATCTTAGGCCCACAAAGAGGAAGGTTTATTTATGTAATTTTTCCTCATTTTTAGGACCGTTCCTTATAGGTTAGCGGGGAGAGGGGACATTTTTTGGGGGGTTTTGGTTCGGTAATTTCGGGAGTAAAATGGCCGCCATTTCGGAAACACGATTTATATTATTTTTAATATACATTTCAATATCTTAACAACGATACCCCACTCAAAAATTACAAAAAATAAATAAGGTTAGGCTGCTATCAGTTCGCAATTACTCACTGATCAAAGAAATTTCGAGTTGTAAAGTTCGCAACATTTTTCCTGTTTTTGGGTAAAAAGTTTAACTTGTATACCAAATTTCAAATCTCTAGTTACAATAGGTAGGGAGACAAGATCAAAGATACGACGGATGGACGGACGAATTACCAAAAGCATATGGGTTTCTATGACCTTGAAACCCTGAAAATGATTAATGTTGTAGCTCCTCAATAAATTCAATCTTGATATTTTTTAATTTTAGGGAAAATGATGGACGGTTATGGTTAGTTTAGGTTAAGTTCAGTACTTTTTGACTTACCTAACCCTAACCTTCCATCATTACCCTGGAAAACGAGACACTTTGTGTATATTCAATAAAAAGAATATACTGAATTTATCGAGATACTACAACCGGAATCGTTTTTTCAATGAACAGAGATACTGTAAAAAATCCTCGACTGTGTTTTTACTGTAAAAAAGACAAATCCTGTAAAACGGAACAGTTTAAAAAAAGATATCTAAATCGGCAGTACGAAATAGATGGGCCAAATAGTGCAGATTTACCAATTGATGTAAAAAGAGAAAACTTTTTCTAAAGAATTCAACATTTTGTTTAAAATTCCCAAAATTTTCCTAGATTCCCCCACCTTCGTCTGGGAGCTGCAATAGCTCTACCACCCAATGTCCTGTTTTGGACTAAACTTTATATTATGGCCACCCTAAGAAAACATGTTTTTCATAACTATTGATTAAATGACATAGTTTATAATAGATTTGAAATAATATTGCATAATGGCTATTGACTGATCTATTTAATCTACAATGATTAGGTGCACAACTTTCATTATGCTACAATTTCTATTTTTAAGTTGGTGTTAAATTTTTTATAAAAATACTTGAGTTCATACTTTTGTCCAAACGAACTACACCGTAAGTTTACTTTATACAAAGTATTAAAATCAAATTTCACCTAAGAGATGCATAAAAACGCTGTTTTAAGAGGTCTTATTTTCAAAATTTTCCGGGGGAGGCCCCCCGGACCCCCCTCCCGAAATGTGTCCCCCCCAATATTGTACTGCTGACGACGCCCATGGTAGAACTAGATCGAGAATTAACGCTTATAATTATAAAGTACCTACTCAATTAGTACCTGTACCTTGTACAATCAAGATTGAAGATTGAAAGCTTGGATTCGGGACTTGGTATCGGTAACGACAGAGAAAAATCATTCTCTAGTATAGCTCAGTGGTAAGAGCGCCTGTAACGGATATATAGGAGGCCCGTGGTTCAAGTCCCGGTGCGGGGTGTATTTTTCTCTGTATGTCTCCCATGTACTGGTTTGTATGACTTGCGCAGTTATGTCAATCTTCATACATGTCAACCTGTCCTAAACGATTCCCGAACGATCAGCGGTACGATACAAAGGGTGGTACAGGTACAAATATAGGGGGGGGGGGGGGGGGGTTGGAACAAACCTAATATATGAAAATAATTTCGAAACATGTACACACATTAATGCTTTTCGCTGTGGCGAAATTGTATTAAGGTGAAATATGCAGCAAAAATAAAATTTGATGTCAATGTCGTATACATATTATTATAGTAATACATGAACTCAATCATTAGCAGAAAACCCTGTTTACTATAATAATAGTTATAGTTACGTTAGAGAAGATAAGTCTGATATGAAGGGTTCAGTATTAAAGTGGACCAAGTCCATTGAACCTATTTTTTTTTAGAAGACATGTTTACGTTATTATGATTAATTAATTACTAGTAGTTCTTTGAACAGTATAGCTAGACCTCGCGAAAATTAGGGAAACAAATTAAACGCGGACAGAGGGCCCATTTAAATACAAATTTAAATGTATGTCGATTTCCCGAGAAAAATCTGGTTTTTGTGAAAATAAATTTAAACGCGGACTGTGAGAGGTGGGGTTCGATTCCCCGCTGGGACGAAGTTATTTTTATGGTATTTGTAAACATTTAATTCGAAAATAAACCATTAAAATCGATTTCAATTACTTAGAGCAGTGTTTCCCAAAGTGTGGTACGCGTACCCCTGGGGGTACGGGAAGAGTTTGGTGGGGGTACGAGCTGCACCGGGCTTTGACTGCGTAGTCAATTTTATTCTGAGAAGGATAAAATTGTTTATGTTGAGGCAACAGATTTCATCATAATTTGGTTCCCTGTTAATTTATTTCTTAAATTGTATTTTTGTTTTCGTTTATGTACTAATTTTTTGCTTCCGAGCTTACCGAAGGTAACGGAAGCATTGTTTTTTTTTTATTCATCCTATTTCTTGTTAGATTTGTTACATGACGACTATAGAGTCGTGGGACAAATCCCAATGAGTGAAGTGACTCACATTATTAGACCTAACTCCTTGGTTTTAGGTGTTTTAGTTTTGGAAAAATTACTTTTTAAGAGTAATAATTTGTAAATATTTGAAAAATAGAAAGTTTTTAATTTCCATTTTTAAAAAGGATTAAACCTAAAGTGTTGAAAATGTTTCAATATAAGTGGGAAAGAATTATAACCGTTTTATAGAAAGAAAGTAGTTTATATTTATATGATTTAATTTCTTTAAAGAACAATACCGATTGACAATATTAGAAAAAAAATAATTAAATAATAAAAGACAACCAAAATAGAAATGGATTTTTTTTTTAACGAGGGGTACTTAGTGTTTCGAAAATTATAGAAAGGGTACACCGATGTTAAAAGTTTGGGAAACACTGACTTAGAGGATAAATGATAACCCAAGGTGAAATCGAGAAATCAATTTAAGCTATAAATTTGGGGGCACTCCCCATTATGTTATTTGTCTGTATGTCTTCTGTATAAACACATGGAGCCTAAAATATTGGGCCGCGATTTCAATATAATTTGGCGAAATCAAGATTGTAGCTCTATCACCGGATAAAGAAATTAATCAAATTAGCAAGTTGTTTCAGGTTTTCCTGTCTAGTTTTAACATTTAAAATAATTCCTCTCCGATGGGAAATCGAACCCGACTTCTTGCCCTTTGCAATTATCGCAATTTGCTCAGAAACTGGATTTTTCCTTGGAAAAAAACTTATTTAGTTAAATTCTTATTTAAATGGTGTACAACATATCATTTTTTTTTAAAAAAAAACGTTGAAACAGTTTTTCAGAATTTTTTTTCGGGGATAGCACGCCCAATTTTAAAGTTTTAGGAGGTATGATTTATTTTTTTTAATTAAATCGGTTCTGCCAGTTTAGTCATAATTAGTCGGGACGTATGACGTACGACAGTTAGACATTAAATAGAACTTTTTTGGACTTAGGGGACCATAAAACGTGTAAATATCTTGAAATATAATTTTTACGCATTACAATACTTTCTCTTTATATATACTTTGTGTGTAGGGTTACCATATTTAAAATCTAAAAAACCGGGGGAAATTTTGTAGGGGGGTCCGGAGGTCCTCCCCGGGAGAATTTTGAAAAAATGAATGTAAAATGGTGAGAACTGTCGCTATCTGAGATCAAATTTTGTTATTAATTATAATGAATTTTGTGCAATTTTGTTTTTAATAAAATGATACATATTTATTTTTAAATTGTTATTTTTTCAAAAAACAATTGTACATTGACCTATATATAGCTGCTGTGCATAGGTTAAGGTTATATAACAGATTAAGTTTTACTTAATCTGTAGTAGTTTATTTAAAAAAATAACAAAATGCAATGGAAAATATGTCTTATTCTTATTTTGTATATTGTATTTTTACTTTCTTATATGAAGAGAAAATATTGTGATGGCGCGAAAATTCGATTTTGTTGGATTTACACGTTTTGAGGTCCCCTGAGTCCAAAAAAGTGGTTTTTAAAAAATGTCTGTCTGTTGTCTGCCGTCTGTACAGACGCCTGGAGCCTATAAGCTACTGGGCTGATTTTGACGAAATTTGGCATACATGGTCAGAAAAAGCATACCCCAAGGTGCCCAAGGTGAAATCGAGAAATGAATTTTAGCTCCACATTTGGGGCGCTACCCCACAAGAACTCTGAAAAAACGTGAAAAACATATTTCTCGAAAACGGTTCCGACGATTTTTATTAAAACATTCTAAAATGTAGTCCTATTATATACGAATCCAACGATATAAGCCGTTGTCCCGGTAAAAATATATTTCCTGAGAAAATAGCTTTAAACGCGGACCGAGAGAGTCCGGGTTCGATTCCCCGCCCAGGAGAAGTTATTTTTATGATACTAATTAACTACTCTTTTTATGATTTTAATAAAGTGTTCAATAATAATTAAATGTACCTCAGAAAACTAATAAACGGAAAGCAATGGGCTAAGTAATTATGAACTCGTATATGAGAGTTTGTCTGAGTTGTCTCGGACCAATTTTTTAATTTATTATATGAGGTTTTGTTTTCAATTAATTTTAAAAGGGGGTTTTATTTGAATTAATAAGGTAATATGGGTTACGTTTGTAACACTAGTAAATTACTGAATACAATTTTTTGAGCTTGTAAAAACGGGTGGTTTTTGCCATTTTGGGGGGTTTTCAACCGGGGAGAAAATAACCCGATTAAAAAACGGGTGGTTTCCGGGAAAAACGGGTGATATGATGGTAACCCTATTTGTGTGTGAGAAAGTAATAAATAAAGAAAAAAAATATATAATAATTTTCAGGGAGGAAAAGGGGAGTTGTAAAAAGAGGAAAATTTGGTTACAAATCATGGTTTACAACGGGATATTTTAGAGATACCTAGTGTCATATTGGTAGCAATGAAGAAGTCTCGCGAAGAGTTTGGCGCGCAGTCGCGTTGCATTCTTTGTTATCAGTGCACCATATATTATGTTTCGCTCCGAGTTCGGCTTCATTTCTTCAATTATAAATATTTAGTTTCCGCTTCTTTTTTTCTTCTCTTTATTATTAATAAGCGATAATTTCTAATAAATAAAGTAAGTCAAAAGCTTTTTTAAAATAATTGTCTCGATTGATATTTATTTACAGACATCTAAATTAATTTAAGTTCGTGTTTTCTTATCAGATAAATTGCTAAGAAAAATAATATAGGGTCTGGCTTTAGACGCACTGTCAACAATCAATATCGAAACCGGAATCATGAAATAATTAAGTGAAGGGGGTGCGTTCCGGAACGGTAACCATAGTAACAGGGCTGCCAATCTCTAATCTCCGGTACGGCAATTTTTAATTTGATTCATTTTCATCTTTTAACATATTTTAATTGAGTCGTCAATATAATGATAAAATACAATTTAAATTAAACACTTTGAAAGCGTAATATAATTTTCTCTTTGTGCATTTTTATTTTATTATAATATAATTATATTTTGGTTTATTTACTTCTTTTTTATATTTTACAAAATTGTGTACGATTGATGTCCCTTTGCATGTATCTTAAGACAGAGGGATATTACAAGAAAATATCGATTTTTTTTAAATGTCTCACTTGTTGTGTATAAAATTTACAAAGTTGTAACAATAAATATACATTATTTTAACTAAATATTTAATAATTTAATCAGAATATAATAATTTAAATTTTTAAATAATTATATTAATAATCAAATATTAAAAACGAGCGAAATTTACTAGACGGCAAGACGAAGATTAATATCATAAACTTAACTGGCAGAGAAAAAAATAAATGCAAATATAGGACAGTAAGTTTAGATAAAGGTAAATAATATTCTTAGTCATCAATTTATTTCCTTTTTAAATTCATTAAATCCAATTTATTTTGCTTTTTAAATCTGACATTGATAAAATATTAGAAGAGTCAATTATCTTGCTTATCAACAATGTCTTTTGAGCATTTTTTTTAAATAAATAAAGAAAGAATATCGAATCATAACTTTAAGTTTTAAAGTTTATAAGTTGTAACAAAGTACTTTATAACGTATAACATATCTTTAGATAATAATATATTAAAGATCCCAAATGAATATGTGGGCATGGGCAGTAACTAGGATCAAATTATTTACTTTCCTCCAATAATTAACTTGTCTGGAAACAAATCATACTAACCTGTGTCTAACCTAAGTACCTGCTTGCCCTAACTAACCTGTCTAATCTAACTACCTGCTTGCCCTAACTAACCTGTCTAGGAACAAATCATACTAACCTGTCTAACCTAACTACCTGCTTGCCCTAACTAACCTGTCTAACCTAACTACCAGCTTACCCTAACTAACCTGTCTGGGAACAAATCAGACTAACCTGTCTAACTTAACTACCTACTTGCCCTAACTAGCCTGTCTGGGAACAAATCAGATTACCCTGTCCAACCTAACTACTTGCTAGCCCTAACTAACCTGTCTAACCTAACTACCTGCTTGCCCTAACTAGCCTGTCTAACCTAAGTACCTGCTTGCCCTAACTAACCTGTCTGGGAACAAATCAGACTAACATGTCTAACCTAACTACCTCTGTTTGCCCAAACTAACCTGTCTGGGAACAAATCAGACTAACCTGTCTAACCTAACTGCCTGCTTGCCCTAACTAGCCTGTCTAACCTAACTACCTGCTTGCCCTAACTAGCCTGTCTAACCTAAGTACCTGCTTGCCCTAACTAACCTGTCTGGGAACAAATCAGACTAACATGTCTAACCTAACTACCTGCTTGCCCTAACTAACCGCTGTCTGGAATCAAATCAGACTAACCTGCCTAACTTAACTATCTATGCTTGCCCTCACTAACCTGTCTGGGAACAAATCAGATTACCCTGTCCAACCTAACTACTTGCTAGCCCTAACTAACCTGTCTTACCTAACTAACCTGTCTAACCTAACTACCTGGTTGCCCTAACTAACCTGTCTTACCTAACTACCTGGTTGCCCTAACTAACCTGTCTAACCTAACTACCTGGTTGCCCTAACTAACCTGTCTAATCTAACTACCTGGTTGCCCTAACTAACCTGTCTAATCTAACTACCTGGTTGCCCTAACTAACCTGTCTTACCTAACTACCTGGTTGCCCTAACTAACCTGTCTAACCTAACAACTACCATCCTAGTAAATAGGCACTGACTAGGCTCAAACTACTTACCAGTCAGTCTTAACTAACATGACTGCAAACAACTGGGAACAAACTAGACTAATTTGTGTGTCTTCAAAAACTAACCTAAACAGGACTTAAACAAACTGACTTGGAACTTGACTGGGAATTACTAGACAGTCAAACTAACTCTGGATTGTCCTTTCTAACCTTACTACACTAGCAAAGAAAACAATTATAATTATTTAATTATATTTTCATTAATAACCTGACCATCTACAACCTGAATACATACAGTAGAACCTCGCTTACACGACCCTCAATAAGACGACAACCTCAATTACAAGTGCAATTTTCAAATCCCCTTGAGATTGCCATAACACATAATGTTAAATTAACCTCTATAACGCGACTATTATTATCCAAACACCTCAATAACACGGATTTTTTCCAATTCACAACATAACTCAGAACCTCTATAACAAGTCGTTTTGAGAAGTCAACCTCTATAATGCGACTCTATACAGGAATGGGTCGACCTTGAACAACTCTAGACTTGAAACCCTGCCCTCGAACCTCGATAACACAACTGATAGCTAAAATAACCTTGATAGCACGACCCTCAACAAGAAGGGCACTTCGATAACAAGACTGTTTCCCTAATCCCCTTGAGACACTTCTTATCGAGGTTCTACTGTATTTTAATTGCCTATCTTTACTTTAACCTGTAATTTACTACCTAAACCTAACCTTAACATGACTATCCTTACAAACCTGACTGCCTGGAAATTTTAATGGCCCAACTAACTTGAGATTTTGTTGAAGACAGTCACCCTCACTACCCTAAAATTTCCTTACTATAATGCCCAAACAAACTTGACTATTTTTACTAACATTAGCTTAACCCAACTGACAGTCTATCTACTTTGAACTGTCTTAACTAAGCTGTATATTCATATTGACCTGACTGTCTATACAACCTACACTCTAGACCAGCGTTTCCCGACCCTATTTCTGCGACCCAAAATAGGAATTAGGGTGGTAACAAATTATTTTAGAGTCATGATAAAATCTTTGAATTTATACTGACCTAAATTGATAAATTCTTTTTTAAAAACATTACATATAAATAAGTTCAATGGTATTTAAATATATAAATTCAATTTAATAAAGTAAAAGAAATATACTGCCAATTAGTGTGGCACATAGCTTCCTCTCATCCTATCATGTACTTTATTGTTATATTAACAATATTGTTATATTATATCTTATATCAACATTATTTCTCTCCATAATAAAATCTATGAATAGTTAAAGCGATCTTTAACACTTCAGAGCGGTGTCGCTGTTAGTTTTACTAAAAAATTGTATTTGTAAAAATGTTTGTCTCATTGAATAGATGAAGTTAGATTTCTTTCCTGACCTATAATTCCAATTTTAAATTTGAAGTTTGCGTTTACACGAGTGTAGCGCGCGAACGCTTTGGGTGATCAACGTTATCTAACGAACACGTCCTGGGCATTGGTAAAATAAACATGTCTACCAAATTTCATCAAAATCAGTCTACTTTTACTCAAGTTATCGTCACACGTTTCAGGGGACACACAGACGGACAGACACAAGACCAAAAGTGTTCCCTGATGTCTGAAACAGATTTCTGTCTTGGAATTTTTAAAATCGGAGGTATAAAAGTTTTTCGTTCTCAAAAGTGAACACAATGCTTCCGTTACCTTCGGTAAGCTCGGAAGCAATAATAAAATTGTAATGATAAATTCATAAGAATAAAGGATTGTTTTTAGGAAAAGATAAACACGAATACGTGAAAGGTTGATAAAAATAAGGGAGTAATAAAACTTGCTAGACACTTGAATCTCTTTTTTTCAGACAAAGGTTCATGAGCCTGCAACATGAGTTCAGGAATTAGAGGGGCTTTATATACAGTAGAGCGTTGATTATCCGAACATCAGTTATCTGAACGTTCAATTATCCGAACTAGCTTCATGAAAAAAAAAAAAAAAAAAATCAAAAGCAACCACTAAATTAATTCCTAGAAAGAGCGGTGTTAGCTGTATAAAGGGACACCAAATTTCGATGAATTCAGTTTGACGGGGCAGACATTAACATTTGTTTACTAAGAACTAACTTTAGTTTGTCTATGTAGTGTGTAGAATTATTCGCAGCATTTTTCCACTTAATACCTTTCTGTTCTGTTGGCCGGTTATGTTAATGCTCTCAGTTACAAATCATTCATTGTGAGGTATACATTTTTTAATTATGGTTAGATATTTTAAGTAAAACTTACAACATGTCGACAAAAAGGAAACGGGTAGTGCTTTCATTAAAAGATAAAATGGGAATTATTACGCGGCTGAAGAAAGGTGAAAGCAAAGGCATTGGCTATCAAGTTCGTTGATGGTAAATCAACAATCATGGGAATAAAAAATAATACTGATTCAATCACTTGGACAAGATTAAGTGCACTTAATCTTGACAGTGAGGAGGGCAGTTTAAATCGTAAAACTATAAAAAAAAAAAAACGAAATCCAAATTGTTGGAAGATGCTGCATTCACTTGGTTTTTGCAAAAACGGGCCTCTGGGCAGCCCATATCCATATCTGGACCCATATTGTGTGATGAAGCATTGGAATTAAACATGAAGCTTGGTGGTGACTCTTTATTCATCCTCAGTTCTGAGTGGCTGAAAAATTTCAAATTACGTCATAGGATTCGACTAATCGAGATTCATAGTAAAAAATTAAGCAGACGAGTATTACAACCTTCTTTATGCCAAATTAATCTTAGGTGACACAACTTATATTTTTTTTTCACTATGTACTAGATAAATAGAACAAATATGCTTTTTGCATAAACGTGGTTGATTATTTTTGCATCTTCCCTTTTAAATTTCTAGTGAATTTCGATTATCCGAATTTTTGATTATCCGAACCACCCCAAAAAACATTAGTTCGGATAATCGACGCTCTACTGTAATACAAAACTGATATAATTCATAACAGACAAAATAAACAAATAAACAAATCAAACACGGAATTAAAATGATCAGTGGACTGCTTTTATTTTATTTTTTTTTTAAATAATAAATTAGCCTGCAGTCCCTCCTCCTCTTTCCTCATGCAGTAATGATTTTTAGTAGAATACAGGCTCTTGGGGCTATGTATATCTCTGCAATACTTAGGGTATCTAATATTCAATACACTGGGGACATGAAAATGTTAAAGAGAAATTTATAGGGTCGCAGCATCAAAAAGGTTTTTTTATTTTTTTATTTATTTATTTATTGTGGTTACTTACAGAAAGTTTCACAAAAGTCAAGGCATTTCATGTCAGTTACATCTGACAATAATACTTAAAAGCTAAATAATAAATAAATTAGAGTTTAAACTTAAAAACTAAAATATTGATAAAAACAACACAGAAACTACACAGTACATGAATGTTCTAAAAATTCTTCAATTGTATAAAAAGCATTATCAATTAACATTTTTTAAATTTTATTTTTAAATAAGTTCACTGGCAAACTTAAAGTCTGGTAACTAATTTTATTTAAAACTTTAACACCTATGTAATCAAAGTGATTATTGGTGAGAGCCAACCGATTGGAGGGAAGAGGTATTTTTTTTACAGTTTCTTGTTGAGTATCTATATTCTTTTCTACCCACATCCTCTATCTTACTTTTCATCTCCAAGGCAACAGCTAAAATGTAGATACCTTTTAGCGTCAGTACTTGCAATTTCTTGAAAAGAGGCCTACAACTCTCGTTCCACCTGGCTCTGCCTATAATACGTAGGGCTTTTTTCTGAACAAGAAACACTTCATTCGTGTGAGATGAGCTACCCCAAAAAAGGTTTGGAAATGCTGTTCTAGACTATGTTTAAAATCTGACTAAAAAACAAAAAGGAGTTATGTTTTAATACAGTCTTAGTTTCTACCCCTTTAGTTCTTCGTCATTAATGAACTGGTGTTTTATTCACCATTCAACAAAATCTTGAAAGAAGCTCCTTATTTAATGTTGTTTTGTATTTTCAGGGCCTGTAAGTTTTAAAATAGTCAGCTTGTGGGAGGATAAAATGAAAGAGTGAGATGAAAACAGCGAGGAAGCTAGTAAACGATTGGAGCTTAGCCGAGCTTAGCATGTTACAGTCCACTAGCGGAATAGCCACACCTACACTCCTTATAAACACAGGGATCAACAAACCCCACCGTCAGGTAATCTAACATTAGCACATTGTATAATAGAATAACAATGTACATTGTATAATAGGATAACAATGTACATTGTATAATAGAATAATAATGAACATTGTATTAATAGAATAACAATGTATATTGTGTAATAGAATAACAATGTACATTGTATAATAGAATAACAATGTACCTTGTATAATAAAATAACAATGTTCATTCTATAATAGAAGAACAATGTACATTGTGTAATAGAATAACAATGAACATTGTATAATAGAATAACAATGTACATTGTATAATAGAAGAACAATGTACATTGTATAATAGAATAATAATGAACATTGTATAATAGAATAACAATGTACATTGTATAATAGAAGAACAATGTACATTGTATAATAGAATAATAATGAACATTGTATAATAGAATAACAATGTACATTGTATAATAGAAGAACAATGTACATTGTATAATAGAATAACAATGTACATTGTATAATAAAAGAACAATGTACATTGTATAATAGAATAATAATGAACATTGTATAATAGAATAACAATGTACATTGTATAATAGAAGAACAATGTACATTGTATAATAGAATAATAATGTACATTGTATAATAGAATAACAATATACATTGTGTAATAGAAGAACAATGTACATTGTATAATAGGATAACAATGTACATTGTGTAATAGAATAACAATGAACATTGCATAATAGAATAACAATGTACATTGTATAATAGAAAACAATGTACATTGCATAATAGAATAACAATGTACATTGTATAATAGCAATGAAGAATAACAATGAACATTGTATGCCTAATTTAATTTAAGCTTTGCATAATTTAGATTCAAATTCAATAAAATAAACCTTATTAACAGTTAAATATTAAAGGTTAATTTTAAATAAGACATTTTTAATTATATTAGTTTAGAAGATTACAATATTCATAGTGTGTCCTAAGAGAGTATTCTAAAAGAATTTTTTTCTGAATTTTGGGTTTTAGAAAAATTAATTGTTTAAAAACATCTAAAAGTGATAACATTATCGCATTATTATTATTGATTTTTTGGACCCAGTGTTCAGTTTCTTTGAAAATTTTATTAAGATTAAACCAAAATTTGTTTGACGGCATTGACAAATAATTTTTAGAAAAGTGGTTCAGAAAATTTTTCAAGAAAATGAACACCCTGTACAGAAAATCAAGAAAATATGGCACTTATTTAGATTGTTACTCCCCTTATAAAGAAGACAGAGGGGAGTAAGGGTAGTGACACACTGCGCCACCCAGGTGGCGCCACTTGCTTCCGCCACCCGAGGTTTTACTTTTTTCGACCAGTCGAGAATTGGACCCGGAGGAGATAGCTGTGCTTGCTAATCATTATGTTCGTGAAAGAAGAAGGAAAAGGCGTTTTTGGGTTCATCCAATAATTTCAGACAAAAAAATACTAGTTTGTTTCATACAGTGTACTCTCGTATCAAAGAGGACAGTAACAATTTTTCAATTTTTATAAAAATTGAGTTTTTTAATTTTTTGCCGAATGTCGCATGGAACAAATTGCTTAGAATATTGAACAACAGTTTGACCAGTAAACACACTTATATGAGGGATGCAGTCAGCCCCTGATTTGATTTCCCGTATATTTGATTGAAGGAGGGGGGCTGAGTGGCAGGGACTTGGGTGGCACCGTCTGACAGGCTCAAATGTAAACGGCTGGCTGGGTGGCGCCACCTGCAGGTGGCGGCTAGACCCTGGGACGGTCGACCGTTTAGTGCCACCCGGCAGGTGGCGCCACCTTGTGTAGCAGGTTGCATTCTATTCTCATTGCTGACCAAGTAGCGCCACCTGGGTGGCGAAGTGTGTCACTATCATTTTTATAAGTTTAAGAACAAGCTAGAGTTTTTTTAAGGAATGTATTTTTGAAATCTAAAAAATAAGGAAACTTTTTCTCTCAAATATATAAAAAATTATACATACTCCATTAATTTATGATTCCTTTTTTCATTTATCAAAAGAATAAAGAAATACTAAATAAAAAATTAAAATAAAGAATGAAGTGATTTTTTAATTTTTTGTTTCTTTTCTTTTTCAGAAGTCCAATAATAGAACATTTTGGTAAGATTAAATATAGAATTAATAATGCGGTTTTAAATTTAATTAGAATAGTAAAAATTAATTATGGGTAGTCCGAGTGACGATGACAGCTTACCTGATGCTTTGTTTTTGAACGAATCAGAAATTATTGAAATAATAGAAGAAAAATACGGGTTCATTCTTTGCACAGAGAATAGGACTTCTTACGATATCCTTTTACAAGCCTTAGATCACGGATTTACCAATATCGCTCTTTACTTGTTGGACAAAGGATGTAGAGTCAACTGCGACGACTTTATGATATGTGAAAATAACGCTCTTCACATCGCTGTACAGAAAGGGTACTTGAAGGTGGTCTCTAAACTTCTACAGAGGGGCGCAGACATCAACGCCAGGGACAGGAAGGGCAACACTCCCCTTCTCATCGCTACAAAAGGCATCAAGAGGCTCACCGCAGCTCATTTCAAGTATTTTTCAAGCAAAAGTATCAATAAACTTCAAAGGAGTAGAAATAGGAGTCATCTGATAGTGAGACATCTACTGAACGAGGGAGCGGATGTCTTCGTTCTGGATAACGAAGGAAGGACTCCGTTGCATTTCGCTGTAGAAATGGGTTGTCTGAATATCACAAAGATGCTGTTGGACGGAGGTGCCAATGCAAACGTCTACGACATATACGGCAGCACTCCGCTCTTCCTCGCCACTCAGTGCATCGGACGTCTCCTGGTAAACTCCACCAGAGAAATTAAAAAAATTCTAAAAATCAAAGAATTAAGGGACTTTGTCAAAGATGTGTTATCTTGTTGTGAGAACGATCTTGTGAACCTGTTGTTAGAGAACGGTGCGGTTGTCAACAGGAAGGACGATGAAGGGATGACCGTCTTACATTACGCCGTAGAGAAAGGGAGTGTCGCCTTGGTCCAAGCTCTTCTTGACAAAGAGGCGGGGGTCAACGTTGAAAATAATCTTAAAGAAACACCCCTGATGATAGCACTCGACGAAACTAAAAGTAGCGATTACATGAGAATCCACGACTATTTGAACCACGGAATTAGAGCGTTTAATAGCGTTTCCTCCTTAGCCAGGGAGGCTATTGTAAAACTACTCCTGGACAACGGAGCTAATCCGAACGACCTGTGTGAAAACGGAAAGGTATGCTTACATCACGCTGTTAAAATGAGAAGTGTCGCCATCACCAAGATGCTTTTGGATAAAGGAGCGCAGGTTGATCACGAAACAGTCAACGGTGACACTCCGTTGCTTATCGCCTCGAAGTGGAGAGAATTGAGATATCATTTGACAGACGAGGAAGAGTATACGTCATGTGGGGATGAAATCATAAAAATATTGCTGAAACACGGAGCCAATATAAATAAACAGAACTATTACGGTCTTAGTCCGTTACATTACGCCATGGAGAGAGGATGTGTCGACTTTGTCAAAATGATGCTGGACAACGGTGCCAAAGTAGAAATAACAAGTTCGATAGGTGAGACTCCCCTTCTAGTATCCCTAAGACTTTTCAAGTGTCCGGAAATAGTGACGATCCTTTTAAAATACGGTGCGGATATAAACACGGGGAACAAATACGGTGAAACACCTCTAAGACTCCTGTTTAAATTGGCCGATGTAGATAAAAACTGGATGGAACAGATCAACATTGTTCTTGAGAACGAAGCAAATGTAAATTGTACATCCCCTTCGACATGTTACACTCCACTAATGGAAGCAGTTTTATTGAACAATTGTGATATCGTCGAATTGCTCTTGGAGAAAGGTGCTGACCCTAATATACGAAGCACCAATGATCTTCTAGAAGGTGCAGAGGGTAAAAAGCCGATCCAACCGGGCCTGTATTCTTTTGCGATTATGTACCCGGCTAAATCTTTTCATACTGCCGATGTCGATACCGATGACCCTTCGACAACTCAGGGAGTCAAAGAAAGTACGTTTGGAAAATACTTATACAAAAAGTGGAAACAGTCGGAAAGATGCATCACTATCGGTAACACGGCACTTCATTTTGCCGTAGAAGGAGGACTAGAAAAAGTCGTTTCACTTTTACTCCGGTACGGAGCCGATGTAGATATGGTGGGAAGTGACGGTTTAGTTCCTTTGCAGCTCAACGCTATTGAGGGAAACAAAAATATCTGTGAAATGCTTTTAAACAAAGGTGCTTCTATCGAACCTAACATGCCGTCTGGCAAAAGTGTACTTTACATGGCCGTTTACAACAGCCAGTCGGAAATCGTTGATGTTTTACTGCACTACGGTGCGGAGATAAACTCCTTAAAAAGAAGTGCAAGTCTTCTCCATCTACTTAATGTAATAAGGGGAAATTACAAGCTGTGTTTGATGCTTTTGAATAACTTCGCTATCGACGTCAACGACATATGGGACGGAAGACATTTGCTTCATTACGCGGTCGAAGCAGACGACAGTGAGGTGACAAACCTATTGTTAGAACACGGTGCCAGAGCGGAGTGGGCCGACGCTCAGGGGCATACCGCTCTTCACCTCGCCTCTTACGAAAACAAGATCAATAGTTTGAACACTTTGTTGGAATTCGGAGCCCATGTGGACACAAAGGATACCGAGGGTATGACACCTCTTCACGTGGCGTGTCGAGCTACACAGCCTCAGGCCGCCAAAATCCTTCTGGACTACGGTGCCGACATTGATGCCGAAGATAACCGCAACAGATCAGTGCAGGAGCTGCTGACAGAAGGATGGCACCAGAGAAGAGGACTGAGGTCCAACATCGGTATGGGGTTCAGCTACCGTATCCATAACACTCACAGTGAAATATGGCACGCTTACATCGAAATATCAGGCTTAATCGAAAAGCACATTGAAAAAAGGCACGGTATAGATGACTTCGTCTCTGCAATTTCTAATAAAACAGAAGATAATTTCTCTTTCGAAAATTCCTCATACGAGGAGGAATTGAAAAAAATGTACAACGGAAAGATAGGTGCAAGCACCACTTCTTATTTCGACTTTCTAGTAAGTACGCCTAATCGGTTAGCCGTACTCGTCAAAAACCGAGAAATCGAATCGGCATTCGGCCTGAAAACTTACAGAAAACAATATCCCAACTACTCCTCTCTGATTTCCGGCCAATACTGGAAAGGGGTCAGAAGACGATATCTACTGGATAAAAGCAAAGATTATCTTTCGGCTCTATTAAAAAATGTGGCGGTTCTACCATTGGACTGTATCGAACCCATAATTAGGTACTTGAAGGATAACGATTTGAAAACCATTATAATCATGTTTGAGTTTAACAATTTTAAGAAAAGAGATTCAAGAAAACTAAGGTTTCAGGAATTCATCTGTTAAATTTCACAATTATCCTGCAATCATTTGACAACAATTATTAATAATATATTATGAGTAATTATTAATGAACTAATTATTTGTGTTTGGGTATCCTTCAGGATTTCTTTATTTAATAAAAACAACTATACAAATGATTTTTCATCTCACTTGGGGAAAAATATGTAGTTGTTTTTCTAGCACAAAAGTATTTAATAATCCATATTTTTATTTAAAAATGGACCTTTATTTAAATTATAAATAACTAAAGAACATCTTGAGAGCAAGCATTTCTATCTACATTGTGGTAATTCACGGTTATTCAAAATGTCAATCACAAGTTGTGGAATCTCCTTATTTGAGAGTTCTTCTTGGGCAAGATAATTTATGTTGGCGAAACCAGCCTAAACCGTCAAATTCGTGCCTGATTTAAAATGTTGATCCATATAACTGAAATTGAACCAAACCTTTTTTGATCATAGGATTAAGTACTTGATCTCAAAATGTGATATTATTACATTTGACATTTTAAAATGAAACAACACATTGTTGACAAAATCATACAATTTATATAATATTCTAGTCAATTAAATTTATAATTATGATAATTCATAACTTATTATGATAATGGGTGAAATTTCTAGAAGACAAAAAATTAAGTTATCTTATTGACTACTTTGTACAATTTGATATTCTAGTCAACTGACTACTAAACTAAATGTATTTGTATTTTTATTTTAAATGTATTTTTTTTAATTTTTAATTTAAAATATTAATATTAATTTAAAATGATTATAGCTTGAGAATGATCTAAGGAGGAGTTGAAATATTAAAAATGTGAGTTTTTTTTAAATTCCATTTAGACTCAAACTATGTACTCAAAAATTAATCTATTATTAGTTAATTAAAATTTAGAATATAGATAATGTCAAAGTATACCATCGTTACAAACGAATTCCCAAATTTGACCAATTTAAATCAAATACCTAATCACCTCTCTAAGAGGGGGCCTCACACTGTCATTATTATTAAAGCAATATCAATTTTATTCAATACATTGAGCATCTGAGGGGTGTATTTAAACAGTAATATTGACAAGTGTTACTAAATATTGCGTCAATAATACTGATCATGTTTGCAGGTCTAAAGGAAAAATCTGATAAAGCACAGATAATATATCTCTAGATACACTCAAAAATATTGATAGTGATAGATTTTCATTAATTTTCATTCTTCATACCAATATATTTGAAAAAAAAAAAAAAAATAATAATAATAATAATTCTATAATTTTTGGGTAAACTTTAAAAAAAAAAAAAATAAATAATAATAAGAAAACTAAATAATTACCGGAGTAAAATTTAAGTAATGTAATATTGTGATGTATAAATTATTATTGTATATTCAAAGACAAAAAAAAACAAAAAAAAAAAACAGATTGTTATTACCCAAATAATTAGTATATAATGTAAATAAAAGTACACTACATAAATTAAATTTATAATGGTGGAGGGGGAATTATCAAATTCAAATGAAAAAAGAAAGGATAAGACTATATATAAATTTGGCCTGCTGTCGGAAAATAAATTATATGCTCTTCAATTGGTCCCAATTGGCAAACTATACTAATTGTACGTGAAAAATATGCAAATTCCCCCTACAAAACAAAAGAAGAAACATTAGGGATTTTCAAATGTCCATCCCACTGTTCAGATGTCATTTTTCTTCCACTGATTTAGCCTGCTACAGATCATACCTTAATGCGCACAAACCTAAAACTCTTTCGCTTTCCTGACATACCTGATGTTTTAAGGTCCAGTTAGCTAATTTATATATGGTGACTGATATGCGGGTAAGTAATACCTGCATAGTAATAGTACTATAAAATCCTGAAAAATCCTGTTAAAATACTTAAAATCCTGTCTCGTAAATTAAAAGTAATAAAAAAATATAGCACTTTGAGATCTTAGCTAAGGATAAACTGTAAATAGATAAATATTGGGTGAAGGAGAGAAATAAATTTAGGCGTATGACTTTACTTCGTGAACTACATCAGAAAGAAATTAGCGATTTTCTTTCATAACTTCATTTCTAAAGGCATTTCTTAAATGTTGAATTTTTTACTTTTATGTTGCCGTGCCATTGATATGCCCCTGTGTAGGGACAGTAAGAGAAGAAAAATGTGTACAAGTAAAGAAGTACAGATGCAGAAAAATTATACCTATACCAAGGACACAAGTGTAAACAAACCTGGGGTGTCACACAAATATAATCAAGGTCTTGTTAACAGTAAAATTGATCTGTGCTAACGCTTATTTCAATATATTAGGTATATTATTATAATACTGCGTATTTAATCCAAGAAAAAATTTTAACTTCATCTATTTAATGAGACAAACAACTTTTTTAAATATTTTTTTTAGTAAAACAAACACCGACACTGTTATGAAGTGATAAAGATCGCTAAATTTATTAAAGTGGACCCAAACGTTTAAAATAAAGAAAACAACGTTTTTACCGATATCTTCCGTTCTAACGTATAACGATTTTAATAAAACTTCTTACACATTGTCTAAAGTACAATTGAAACAGGCATGTAAAATTTCAACCGGATTCAAGCCGAAGCTTTAGAGTAGGGAAGAGATATATTTTAAATTAATAGGCCGGGTAGGTAGAAAACAGTCCTATTTCAATCCAAAATCCTTTAACAAACATACTCTTTAATTATAAACTCATCATGATAACTTTTTTCTTATATTCAATATATATTTATAGTAAGACGCTTGCTTTAATGATACAAATAATTATTTTCTTTTAATTTTTCCTTAACTCTTGCTAGGTACAATCAGTTCGTTACTTTTAATTTTGTCTCTTTTCTAACTCCGCCATGTATAAGTAGTTAGCAATGTATACGTACTTAGCAGTGTGATTTTATAATTTATATTTAATGAAAAATGTAAGGAACTTCATTCCTACTGGGTGTCCCGCGACACCACACATATTTTTTTAAAAATAATAATGCAAAAATGGGTGTACGTAAGTGAAAGTACATTAGTTAGCTGAGAAACGCTTTATTATATATCAAATAAAGTACCGCCTTAAACATACAGTATGTCTCCAGTTCGAGTTGCCTATAGGTGTAAATGTCCAAAAAATTTATTTTTTGACAAAAAGTTACTCTTTATAATAATTTTTGCTTGTTTAGAAATAAAGAATTATCATATTAAAAATTTTGAAATTCAAATTGTTATTCTTGGTCTAGTTCTATAGCCGTGAAAATTGGCTTGCTAGATTTGTAGAAAAGATTGAAAGCTTGGATTCGGGACTTGGTATCGGTAACGACAGAGAAAAATCATTCTCCAGTACAGCTCAGTTGGTAAGAGCGCCTGTAACGGACATATAGGAGGCCCGTGGTTCAAGTCCCGGTGCTGGGGTCTATTTTTCTCTGCATGTCTCCCGTAGTTAATGATATTTATAATTTGATTTAAATTAAAAATGTTGTACTATGTAAACCACACCCAAAAATTACAATTTTCAAAAATAGCATCAAGAGTAAAGTAGGGATATTTTTGCTTTTTCAAAAAAATGTTACTCTATATAAAATTGTTTATTTAATATCCTAAGGTAATTTATGTAATACAAAAGGGAAGAAATCTATGTCAGAAATTACAAAAAAAAAAAAAAAAAATGTTTTGTTTACATAAATTAAACAAAACTTTTGAACAAATTTTGAAATAAGATTTGTACTTTTTAGGTACAGAGTATATGGTACAATTATTTTAACTAGATAAATCTTCATTTTAGACAATACAGAATAATTTTTATCTTAAAAAGTTAAAAATAATTACACTTATGTCTTGGATACTTTTTGGGTACAGAGTGCATGGTACACATTTTTTTGTAAGATTAATCTACATTTTGGAACAAGCATGCATTTTTATAAAGAGTAACTTTTTTTTGAAAAATTACATTTTTTGGAATTTATACGAATAGCATATAGGCAACTCGAACTGGGGACATACTTTATTAAGGTTCTACTGTATTTAAATCTGCACTTTGGAACATTAAGGAGAATAAAAAAAAACACAACTTACAACAATTTTGTCGATACTTTGAATTTGGTTGTTGCGATGATAATAATTTATAAACCTAGTAGAAATTAGTTAGACTTATGAAAACAAAAAAAGTTTGAATACATTGTAACTACTATTGCCAAAAGTAACTTTGCAAAACTCAAATTTTGCTTTATTTAGAGAACAAGAAATATAATAAAAGAAATATAATATTTAGAGAATTGCCTATTAAATAATAAAAAAAGGCACTTTTTGACATTTTTATGTCTAGGCTATGGAACATAAGTCAACAAACGTTATGTTACTTTTAGCTTAAAAACTCAGAAAAGTATAACAGGGAGTTAGAAAAGTATAGGAGGTCTGTAATCCAGTCTCCAGCTGTAGTGCCTTCCCCTACCGCGCTTCATAGGGCTGCAGAAAGTCGAAAAGATTTATACGTGTGACAGGGAGTTAGGAAAGTACATTAGTACAGGAGGTTGCCATCAACTCTCAGCCCTCTCGGCCTACCTAGTATGAAGGCATATTAACAATTCGTAGAAGGGCCGGCGTCTTTGAATTCAGTCGTTTGTAATCAAGCCGTGGCAGTGCCGGTGTGTAGATAAGAATAATAAACGGGTCAAGTGTGTGCTAGTTAGCACACAGCGAGGGTCCGTAGGCAACCCTGTATAGTTTAAATAGTACCCTATTGATGGTGTTTTTTAAAATGCTAAAAAGCTTACTTTGAACTATCCTATGGGTCTGTTATCCTCAAAACACATAAACAAACTTCTGATAAAGTATTTTTTTGCCACTGAACCAAAGTTATAACCAAAGAATTATATATTTTTGTAATCACCTCGACTTACCCGTTTATATTTAATTTTATGTCGGTAGTTTACGCAGAGCGAAAACATGAAAATGTCTCACTGTCTTGTGGACTCGTATGCAAGAAATTTGGTCTTATTTTTTACTTTAGCATCCCGGTTTGTTCTAAACAATAGTCTGCCCTACAAAAGTCTCAAAGGTTTGTGTGTTGGTCTCCCCAAGACGTTGAGACTCCTGGGGCAGTTTTATTACGCTATTTATTTTAAGATTGAGTCTTATCACTTGTAAGTCTAAATCTTTTACTGAAATCTGAAGGACAACGAGTTCTACAGTTTTCTTAGCGCTTATTTAATATTCCTTTGCCATTTTTTTTTTTTATAAACTAAAACAAGCAATTACCGCTTAGTGGAACTCAAATTTTGCTCTATTAAAAGAATATCCTATTAAATAATGAAAACTGTAATATGTTAATTTTTAAATAAAAAATAAACATAAAACTGAAGCAATTATTGGTGCTTGCTCAGTTAGCTGTATAATTGCTCAAGCGATTGCTCACTATCAATTAAAATAAATAAGAAGATCTTTGTTTTAATTATTAAAATAAATGAAAAAAAATTAATAATTAATTAGTTGTTTCTTTTTGTGTTAGGTTATTATGGAGATTTTGTGGAAATTAATAGTAATTAAAACTCAAAAAGCTAAATTATTTAGTAGGCATATTAGGGAGCCAGGGTGGCCGAGCGTCTTAAGGCGCTCGCTCAGCTATCAATAAGTCGAGGCAACTTGAGGTCGTGGGTTCGATCCTGTGCCATGATGCTCTGAATTGCATCAATGAATCGCGGACGGTGCAGGGCGAGGGACACTCTTTATGGGGACTCTTCCCCCACTCTTTGATGTGGGTCCGATCCGAGTCATGATGATGTAATTTGTATCTATTGTTCGAGGACGGTGCAGGGCGAGGGACACCCCCTATGGGGCACTCTTCCCCCACTCTTTGGTGCTTATAAAGCTTACTAATGACCACACCATACTTGCTTCGGCGGTACAATGTACAAATGTATGATGTGTGAAGTAGCTGAAACTCTCTACCACGGGACATAAAAAGGGCCTAAGCGATGGCCTAATTGCAAGGTTCGAACAAGTGTTTTGTCCTACATTCTATTAGGAAGTACTAGACTACTACTACTTGTAGGTATATTATCAAAATACAAACATAATTATATCAGGCCGATGAATTCCGAGGATGATCTTCAATCATCTGTTAATAAAGACCTGTAGTTTACCTGTTATCAAAGGTATTGTTTCACGTCTCGCACCCATAGCAGAAGCTACAGTGTAACCCATACTCAGTAGCAATAATAAATTCCCTGTATTGAAATTAATTTTTGATTTCCCTCTCGCCCTTTTCATTCTTTAACGATTATTAAATGTTAAGAAGATTTAAAATTGATAATCTATCCATAGAGATTCAAATCATTAATATTTTATTAAAAAGGAAGGGGGGGGGGGGCAGATAAAAATGAATCCATCAGTCGGGAAAAGAACAATGGAACTTAGATTTTTCACAGCATAATTCCAACAATATTTTACAATTTATAAGCACTTAAATCTCTTAAACTAATAATTTTGATCTTTTTTTTTCTTATTTAAATTTTACTTACTACGTAATTATTAGTACTTTTGTGTAAATTACACTGAATTTGAGTAAACCACATTGATTTTATTTAGTACTCTGTATAAACCACAATGATTTTATTTAGTACTTTGAGTAAACTACATTGATTATTTTAGTACTTTGTATGTAAATTACTTTTTTTTTGTGTATAAACTGACATTGATATTTTAGTACTTAGTATAAACTACATTGATTATTTTTAGTACTTTGTGTAAAAAACACATTGGATTTTAATGCTGCATGTTTATCAATAGTAGAAACTCCTTTATCTGGCAGCGATAAGACTGAAGTGTATGTTTAGGAGGATTTACGATAATCACGGTCTACGGTAATAAAAAAAAAGCGCACACTAAATAATTCTAATATTGGAATGTAAGTTGATTTATATATAAATAAATAGAGGAAAGTAGATTGTTTTCTGAATGAGTGATAAAACAATAAGATATTATGAAAATTAGATAACAGGGTTTCTACTTTATGTAAAATGTATTCATATTTTGGTAAATATATCTCTGTACCTCTGATAAATTATTGTGTGTACACTTTAAATTGACTTTGTGTGGTATGTACTGTGTTAGGGTGGCAGATAATTGTGTTTATCTACGATTGATACGAAATATAAACATTGTATCCCTGTTTAGATGAGTAGAAAGTGATTCTTTACGTACTTGTATTCATTGCGCATGCGGGTCTCATAGTTCTGATGAATTCCTCTTCTTTACCACCCTAGAGCGGTAAAGAAGAGGAATTCTTCAGCTTTACGCATGATTAGCGGGTTTGTTTACATTGTTAACAAAACTAATTTGCTGTTCTTTTATTAAAGTAACTGTTTATATCGAGTTTTAAGTGAAAAACAATGAGTGAATCAAGTGACTGACGAAAATGTGGAGAATAATACTAATACTCCTCCAGAAATAATTAATTCGGCAAAAAATACAACTAAGAATAAATGTCATCTTTATCAAGAGAGAGATACGAACTTACATACAGCAAGTTTATTTTTTCTGTATTTATTATTTAAATCTAACAATCGTAGATAAAGTACGGTACGCAACTCGTGCGAAAACGGCATTTTGCATTGCTCGTGTGGTTTTACTACCCTCGCTGTCGCTCGGGTGCAAACTCCACATTCGCATGCAAAATATTACTTTCCTCACTCGACGCGTAATGTACTATTAAGTGTTGTCACTGTTAGTAAATAAAGAATCAATGAAAAATTGTTGTACATTTTTAAGAAGATTTTTGAACTCTTAATGTAATGACAATAATTTACCTACGAGGTACAGATTACTTATATTAGTGGATAAGGGTGGTTTATAAGGGTGTAAAATATCTATAATTTTATCTTTCATATGTAAATTCGTTTGTTTTATTCGGTAGTAGTTGTTTGCATTAAAAGTTTTTTTAAGAATGTGTAATAAACTTAAAAATTATGAGAACTTAATATTAAATTTTAAGTTGTGAATTTAATATAAGTAGGATTCCTTATAAAAATTAGTCCCGCCCAATAAACATGTAATATTATCTACATAGCAATGTAGTTCATAGATGAAACATGTTAAATGTTTATAGATATTTTAGAAAATAAGTATATTAGGTTTTACCGGTACTTTTTTGGCTGAACTTACTTCATAGTGAATAACAATTCGAAATATAATAGATGAGGCTTCAATTTATTAAAAAATATATTGTGTTAAAATGTCTAATCAATAAAATCTGATAACTTAGAACTATAGATTTGAATATATTAACTATACTAACCAAAATCATAAATTTGTGCCAAATTTTATTTAGCTGCTGTTGTTAAAGTTAATTGCAGCTAAATCCCAGCCAAGAACTCATTGGAATCTGAGGAGCACGAGAGTGTTGTTGTTGTCGTTGTCATGTATTGTCAGTTTTTAATAAAGACACATAAGTTCGCTAATATTATCATAATTTTATTTTGATTAATTATTACCATGGAGAGCTGTCCCTTTACAAAATAAAATAAACAGGTCAAGTGTATGCTAGTCAGCACACAGCGAGGGTCCATAGGCAACCCTATATAGTTTAAGTAGTACCCTATTGATGGTGTTTTTTAAAATGCTGAAAAAGCTTACTTTGAACTATCCTATAGGTCTGATATTCTCAAAACACATAAATAAACTTCTGATAAAGTATTTTTTTGCCACTGAACCGGACTACAACCATAGTTATAAAAAAACGTATTTTGTCAATAAAAATAAAATAATATTTTTTTCGAAATTTCCTAAAAGTGGTATCTTTACTTTTGGTCGAAAAATGTTCAGGAATTTTTTCAGATTTTTTGCACTTCACATAAGCGAGATAGAGGGGGGGGGGACACGTTTCATACCCACTTCAAACTTGCCTACGCTCGCCCTATCAAAGTTATAACCAAAGAATTATATATTTTTGTAATCAGCTCGACGTACCCTTTCATATGATACCCCTCACGGTGTCGAAAAAAAATAAAAAATTTTAACCCTAAAGTTTTTTACCCTAATTTTTTTAAAAATATCTTTTTTAAGTCGCTATATTTTTAAAATATGTGGGTAGGTACAAAACATATACATGCCAAATTTCAAAGTGATTCAAGGGACGAACGGTGTAGCCGTGAGAGCAGGTGACTGGACGGACGGACAGACACGCAGGAAAATATAAGGGTCCTTGGTTTTGCCTACAGACCCTAAAAATACGTTAGGCATCGCAGGACACCCATTAGGAACGAAATTCCTTACACTTTTTTTTTAAATATAAATTACAAAATCATGCAGCTAACTACTCTACATGACGGAGTTAGAAAAAGGACAAAATTCAAAATAACTAACTATTCGTACTTAGTGGAGTTGACAAAATTAAAAGAGAAACATTCTTTCTTGGCTGGGCATTAGTAAAATGAATATGTATACCAAATTTCAACTAAATCGGTCAACTTTTACTCAATTCATCATCATCGGTTGATTTTTGTGACGGCTGGTTATCTGACGGTCGGCTCCAGACACTTTAACATGCCATAAAGAACTTATGACATGTCCCAAAAATATTAGCACCAGACTATACTAACTTCGATAATACTCTGGAGTTTCAATTTTAAAGGAAGCTAAGTTTAAAGTTCTTCCTGAGAGCCATCAGTTCTTGGAGGGGGTTTATAAATACAAATATAGTCTTCTTAGAGCCAAATTAACAAACATAAGAAGAAATAGATTGGTAGAGCGCTATACTGGAAATATAGAGGCCCGTGGTTCAAGTCCCCGGCGCAGGAGTCTATTTTTCTCTGTCTGTCTCCTATTGTTAATAATAATTATAATTTGATTTAAATTAAAATTTAAACCTTCTGTAAAACTTAAAAAATGAAATTTCTATTTGATTGTACAAGGTACAGGTACTAATGGGGTACTTTATAATTATAAGCGATAATTCTCTGTCAAGTTCTATTGTCGTAAATATCGACTGCTAGACTTGTGGAAAATTTAAAGCTTAATTCGGGACTAGGTATCGTTACTGACAGAGGAAATTATTCTTCAGTGTAGCTCAGTTGGTAGAGCGCTATACTGGAAATATAGAGGCCCGTGGTTCAAGTCCCCGGCGCAGGAGTCTATTTTTCTCTGTCTGTCTCCCATTGTTAATAATAATTATAATTTGATTTAAAATAAAGACAAATATAGTCAATTGAAAAACATCCTTTTTAGAGCCAAATTAACAAAAATAAGAAGAAATAGATGGCGTGAAGATAAATCTGAATTCATTTTTTTTTTTTTTGCTGTCCCATTTATATTCTAAATAATTTTGGTACTTGTTAATTAAGTGCCCTCTAGAGATGGGCATATTTTTCAATCAATCGATTATTTTTAATCGATTATACTAATAATCGAATGATTTCACAATTGATTATTTTTTAGAGGAGGGGGTTAAAGTAAAGAAAAAAAGGGGGGCAAATAGTTGCGATACCTAAAATACGGGGAACTTAGCGGCCGTGCCGGACGCCCGACAAAGCGCGGGTTTTTGCTTTGTCGGCAAACGACACGATAACGAAAAGTCTTTAAACTACTACTCATACTCATAATCACTGCTTCATATTCTTCTTAACCCTTATCACTTTCTTGATCTCTAATTAATATAAAACATTCTTACATAATACTACGTTTCTAGTTTCTACGATGTTTAAATACGGATTGAATCCTAATTTGGAATTTAACAAGTTAGGTGTTTCCATAAGTAGTATTGAATCCGTATTCAATATGAAATAAAAAAACTAACTTTTTCTTGGTTACTTTTGCTAAAGGTTATAAATAATTTTGTAACCTTCACCTTTTATTACCATGTTTTTTTATTACGTATTTTAACAGATTTGACTACAGTTTCTACAGAAATACGCTGACACGCGCTCTGCGCATGTCAAGATCGAGTTCTGTTTCGAGAAGTGTTTCCATGCAACTCGATCCTGATACAATCCCAGAATTTAGTGTATCGTATTGGGATCGGTATCGTATTTAATCCGTATTGAATCTAGGTTTCCATGGACACTTTGGATCCAAAAACTGTATTCAACACGTATTCAATCCGTATTTAAACATCGTGGAAACTTAGTAACACTGTTTAAGTCGCATTCGTTTTCATTCCTCGCATAATTATTTTAGAGAACAAATAATTTACATTGCTTTAAGTGATTGGGAACTAACTTCGAGTGATCAAATAATCGGTCTCATATACCGATTATAAATAAACGATTACGAGCATTCGATTATTGTTGCATAATCGATTAAACGATTATTTTAATCGATTATGCCCATCACTAGTGCCCTCCCATTAAAAATCACCACCGTCTAACCACTTCTAACCACACCTCCCTTCATAGGGAAGGTGGTTAGAGTTGTCTGCTTTGTCACACTTGTGTTGCTACAGCCTTGGACACTAGAGGCAAGGTAGTTGCATATCTTGTACCTAGCAAAAAGGATCTCGTGGCAATTGCTGTGATTTGTGCATGACAGTCTGGGGACAGAAATGTGTCAGGACATCTCCTAGGCTGGGGAATTCTTATGTCTTGCACCGGTCTTTGCCTACAGTGTGCGCACTCTCATATACTGTATAAGCCATTGAGGTAGTGAAAAAACTGCGGGAAAAAAGACTCCTGTGTGCCCCTCGCCTTAGAGGTGAATTTTTCTTTGATAGCTCTCTCATTCATAACTTTTAATTTAATTTAAAATTGGTTCACAAAGCACATTAAATTCTCTACTACAATATAATAATATATTATGTAAATATGTACATGCATTTAGCACAAACAAGTACGCAGTAAATGTTTGTAAAACATTTATTTAAATCTATGTAATAATATACTACGTTCACACATCGTTTTGGAAACGGTTTTGAAAACGATCCTCTAGTTCAAAACGCTGTACGAACGGAGATCGAAGGATCGTATCGGGTTGGATCCGCTCCACCAAAAATACGTGATCGGATCGGGGGATCGAAATTCAAAACGCTCGTATGAACAGGTCGTGGAGGGGATCGAGATATCAGGTTATTTTACTCTTTTCCACTTTTTAAGTTCTTGAAGCTTTTAAGTTTTCATGAGCTTCCATTTCTTTTTTTTTTAACTGCAAAAACGTTTTTAAACAAAAGTTAATACTATAAAGAACCTGTAAAAACTTTTAATAACTAATAAAATGTAAAAATTCGCGGACATATTAGGTAACAAGAAAGAAGGTTTTACTCGTGACGTCACCGTTGCGAGATTTCTAAAACAAATATTTCGATCACCTGTATTTTTTGTTGTGTGAACGGGAATCGTTTTGAAAACGAATTGGATCCGAAACGCTTTCAAAACAATGTGTGAACGTAAGTAATATATACCATAAATTATAAAAAAAATTGTTTTTTTTTTTTTGTTTTTTTTTTTAAATATTGGCTTTTTTATTTATTAAAGTTAATACTTCTTTCCTTATTAATTTGCTATATTTCACACTCATATTTAGAATTCTTCAGGCTTGATAAAATCTTGGGATTCAGTTATATGAGTCATAACATATTTTTTTAATGAATAAAACCCTAAAAAAAAAGGCCAAAATTATTTTTAAAAAAAGAAATGATTTTATAAAATTTATAAAAATAGGGTTTAACCTAAAAAAAGAAAATTATAAAAACAAAATCCATAAATGTATGCATGTATTTATATAAATCTATGTAATAATATATTATATCATAAATGACTTTTTACATTTACTTAAATCTATACAATATACAGTAGAACCTCGATAAGAAGTGTCTCAAGGGGATTAGGGAAACAGTCTTGTTATCGAGGTGCTCTTTTTGTTGAGGGTCGTGTTATCAAGGTTATTTTGGCTATCAGTCGTGTTATCGAGGTTAAGGGCGGGGTTTTCAAGTCTAGACTTGTTCAAGGTTGACCTATTTCTGTATAGAGTCGTGTTATAGAGGTTGACTTCCCAAAACAACTTGTCATAGAGGTTCTGAGTTACGTTGTGAATTGGAAAAAATCCGTGTTATTGAGGTTGTTTGGATAATAATAGTCGTGTTATAGAGGTTAATTTAGCATTATGTGTTATGGCAATCTCAAGGGGATTTGAAAATTGCTCTTGTAATTGAGTTTGTCGTGTTATTGAGGGTCGTGTAAGCGAGGTTCTACTGTATATAATATCATAAATGCCTACATGCATTTATATTAATATATACGTGTAGCGATATGTGTAAGTATATAATATACATGAAAGTTAATATCTTTGTGCATTTACTTAAATCTATAAGATATAAATTGTTTTTTTATTATTTGTATGTATGTTGTAATTTTAATGTAAATATATATTAATAAGTGTTATAAATTTTTCAAATTTATAAATTTAGTAAGAGTGCTTAGATGTGAATACTTATATATATAAAAATTGATATGTGTAAATGTTACATTTTATAGTTTTTTTTTATTTGATTTATAGTTTAATTTGGGTGTTTAACAATGAGGATATATACCATTACAGTATAAAAATGTATGTTTTTTTAAAAAAAAAAAAACTAATGTAAGAAAAAATAAATGACACAATATACTAATACTCTAATTATAAAAAAAAGTAAAATAATACAGTAGAACCTCGGAAATTGGAACTAATTAGGACCAGGACCTATTGGAGTTTGGTTTTTATTGTCTATTAACATTTGTAAAATTGTTCCTGCTAACGTTTACAGGGATATTACTATGTTCTGGCATGATGAATACCCGATATTTATGTTAAAAAAGAGATTTAGAATAATCTCTAATACAAGCGGCAAAGTCCTAATTGACTGACTGACTGACATAGAATCAACGTACAGCAAAATCTGCTTAACCGAGAGACTTGAAATTTTTAGGATATACTCTATTCATATCATAGACACCCACTAAAAAGGATTTTGCGAAATTTTGATTTTGGCACACAGGGGTACGGGCTCAAATGTCAAAGTAATGAATACCCTTCATGATACATATTGTTGAAAAGCTCTTTATGAGTACAGTAATTGTTGTTATGTACAGTTTTGTCATATTTTCATTTATGAGGTGGGTAAATTTGCAAATTACGAGGGGCAAGTAAAAAATAAGGTTCCCACATTTTTTTCAGGTGTAAGGCATTTTTTATTGCATTAAAATAAGTACAGTTGAGTCTCGCTTATACAGGACCGAACCCAGTCCGGATTACCGAAAGTCCGGATTAATCGGAATCAGTTTTAATGTGTCTGTAGAACAACCTAGTAGAGTAAAACTATTAAAATCGAGGTTTTTATCGTAAAAATTACTTCTATTAGTCTCCAAAACATGCTTGTACATCGTAGGTCCACTATTTAAGTTAAGAGCTGTTCTGTCACCAGTCATGTCAAATATCAAATGAATTAAAATAAAATAACAGTCTATTATGCAGGTGGCAGGTATAGAAGGGACTTCCTGAGAAACAAGCTGAGTTCCGATATGAAATTCGAGGAGCGATAATCATTTCACAAAAAGTTGAGACATTAGACATTGTCGGCTTGGCAAAATTTCATGGAACTGCGTTGAGCCGCCGCTACATGTTTCTTAAAACCCTTCCCCATCTCAGTCACATATAATTGTACTTCCTGGAATACACTTCCTTTATATCTTCCGCCCTACATTTCTATGGAAACGAAACAGATTTATCGATGTTCTTACTTATTCTTAAATCTGTTAATTTTTAACAAAATACCGGGTATTCCTCGTGTTAGACTGTTTGAATATACATCTATAAACTATACTAGGAAAAATTTTATTTATTTTAATAGACAATAAAAGCAGAAACTCCAATTATCTTAACAATTAATAAATTTTAACAGGCCCTGGTTCCAATTTGTACATAGTTTTTGGCCCGTCCGGATTATACGGATGTCCGGACTAGCGGGGTCCGGATAAACGAGACTCTACTGTATACCATCTGAAAGCTTGTACTTTAAACTATTTTTCTACATAGTCACCAGATTTTTCTACGCATTTTTCCTGACGAGTTATGCACTTCTGAAAACCTGCTTCGAAGAACTGCGCCGCTAGGCCACCGATGAATTTGGTGACCGCTTCCTTCACCTCTACATCTGTACTGAAGCGTTGTCCACCTTCGGCTGGAAATTGCTTGACGCCTCCTACAGCCCTGATCTTGCTCCCAGCGACTTCCACTTGTTTCCGAAATTGAAGTACCACTTGAAGGTAGCGGTCACCAAGTTCATCTGTGGCCTAGCGGCGGAGTTCTTCGAAGCGGGGTTTCAGAAGTGCATAACTCGTCAGGAAAAATGCGTAGAAAAATCTGGTGACTATGTAGAAGCACCACTGCATACAAATTATTAGATTTTGTTTAGCCAGTTTTGAGCCTATAAAATTGGACTGGCAGTGTTAAATGAACATACACACAGGCATAAAGTTAAGGCCAGTTTTGATTTTCTTAATTTATGAAATGAAAAATATTCAAAATATCAATGTACGGACAAAAAAAGACGCGACAATGTGTAAGTACACAGCAAATCAAAGAAAGTTTATGATAAAGAAATAAGTCATTAGCCCAGAAATGGATTTTAAAAAGCCTGAAGATGCCTTAGGAGCAGCCGAAATATTACCTACATAAAGTGTAAAGATTAATTACACTAAAGACAAAAGACTTATAAATAATAGCAAATTAAAATACAGTAAATGGTATTCTAATTCTAAAATGTTATCTGTAAATCATTGGTTGTTTTGACGGAGATTATGTGGTACTTAAAAAAATAATTTTGTTGAATAAAACACTTTACTTTTTTTTTTTCTTAAAAAAAAATTATATATTGTCTACCACAATGATTAAAAATATTTTTTGATGATTAAATATTTGTATATTTTTAATCATTGTGGTAGACAATATACTGATTATTATTATTTTTTTTTTTAAATGTGTTTTGATCAACAAAATTATTTTATATTATGTACATTATGCCAAAAAAACCTAAAGTTACCAAAAAGAAGAGTGAGAAATAAATAGCAAGGTTAAAAAAAATGTAAAAAAAAACCATACATAAAGAATGTTTGTAAAAAATATATTTTTTTATATATAAATAAATTTTATTTACATTTTTTTTTTCTTTTACTGTATACAGAACATATTTATTATATACAAATGTATTTAAACTTAAAAAAAAATCACAGATAATTATTAATTGTAAATTATTTAAATTATATAAAAAAAAGTTAAAAATGAATTTATTAAACCCCGACAAAGAAGTGGGCACTCAGGAAAAACTTTAAACATGGCTTCATTTAAAATTGGAACTCCCGAGTATTATCGACATTGGTGCAAGCTGGTGCTAATATTTTATAATTTCTAAATGACAGGTTTTCATGATAAATTAATTAAAATAACAAAATAGTATTAGCAAATTTCTAGTGATTATTTGTGTCAATTTTTATTTAAAACTGGCAACTACCTAATTTTCCCCCAGGCCCCCCCAACTTCAAAATTTCAAATTGGAGTGTATATTTTTGACGGCATATTTGGATTCTACGGTGACAAATAATAAACATTTACTTGCAACTATTTTTTCTATTTCCAATATTTTTCCCCCTACAGAGGGGCAAATATAGCAAAATAACCCTTCTGAAATAGTAAAAAAAATAACCTTAGATCGTTGTAAAATCTAAACAGTTTGAAATAAAGTAATGGAACTTGGGGGATCTGTACCATGTAAAGGGAAGTGTGTATTTATTCACTTGCGTACTAGAGGCAACCACCATTTTGCCCCCAGGTGTGATCCATAGAATCTAAATCTGCTATCAAAAATTTACATTCCAGGTTAAAATTTTGATGTTAGGTGGCCTGGGGGCAAAATGGGTAGTCGCCCCTACTGCGCGATTGCATGAAAACAAACTTCCCTTTACATGGTACGGATCCCCTAAGTTTCATTAATTTATCTCAAACCGATTAGATTTTACAACGTAATATCGGAAGGGTTATTTCGCTGTCTTTGCCCCTCTATAGGGGGCAAAATATTGGAAATAGAAAAAAAAGTTACAAGTAAAAGTTTATTATTTTTCACCGTAGAATCCAAATATGCTATCAAAAATATACACTCCAAATTTGAAATTTTGAAGTTGGGTGGCCTGGGAGCTAAGTGGGTGGTTGCCCCTAGTGGGCGATTGCATGAAAATAAACTTCTCTTTACATGGTAGAGATCCCCCAAGTTTCATTAAATTATCTCAAACCGTTCAAAAGTTAAAGGGGGGGGGGACTTTTGGACCACCCTTTATATGGCATAAAAACAACATCGTAGTATGCGCTTTAGAGTTTTGACTTTTGACACTCGATTGCCAACCTAAATAAGGAAAACAATAAAGCCACTAGGGCTGTGAGAGGGGTTGGGCCAGTGACATTTTTGTTTGCCTAGTTGGCCCGACCTTCTAGAATTCAAAATCCTGACTTCTCATTGGCTCCCCACCCTAATTTTTCGTCAAAAGTCTCAACTCGTAATGTGCCAACTGTAGAGCACTCCTTAGATTGTCATGAGTTCTTTGACGGGGTTTAAGTGATGATCAGAGACCTTCAAATGCCTTTTTGCCATGGCGCCATACTAAAATGCCACATTTTGCCTATTTTTTGCTAAAAAGCCACATTTTGCCTATTTTCGGTAAAATGCCACACTTTGTACCACATTTTGCCTTATTTCTGCCAAGTTCTGAGAAAAAATTGAAATATTCTAAGGGGTTCTGCTACAACCTATAAAACCAAGTAAGATTAAGATACGCCCTTGCAGGGCAGGATTCCACGGTGCTGAAGTGACGTAAGGGATTCCTATCTTAGGATAGTGACTCACTTCGTCATCCAAGCTACCTATTCTATGAATAGAATGTAACCTGCCACACGAGGTGGTGCCACCCACCAGGTACCTGGTCGACCGTCCCACGGTCTAGCTGCCACCTGCAGGTGGCGCCACCCGGTCAGCCCAATGTTTTCAATTAAACCCGTCAGATGTTGCCACTGCCACTCAGCCCCCACTCCTTCAATCAAATCTAGAGGAAATCAAATCTGGGGCTAACTGCATCCCTCATGTAAGTGTCTTTACTGGTCAAACTGTTCTTCAATATTCTTCGTTGAAAGTTCCACGCGACATTCGGCAAAAATTGTTACTGTCAGGGGTCGGAAGCAAGTGGCATCAACAAGGTGGTGCCACCCGGGTGGCAAAGTGTATCACTACCCTAAGGATTAAGAGCCATTAGCTCTAGCTCATCACTGGTCAATGTGGGTCATTGTAGGGTATTGAAGATACCTGTAAATGGTAATAAAGTAGTTAATATGACTCAAGTTGCACGATTTAATTTCCTTTTACAATGGAAGGGGGGGGGGGGGGGGGGGTTGGAAAGTTGAAAAATAAATGCCACATTTGGCCAAAATAAGTGCCATATTTCCACACTTTTTAGTGCCACATTTCGTAAAAATAAATGCTACATTTTGAAGGTCTCTGGTGATGATACAAAATTATGTTTTAATTTTCTTAAAAAATCTTGTTTGGATTTTTGAACTGTGAATATCTATTATCTAAACATATATGATATTATTATTATCTAAACAAAAACAATATTCTTATTTTTATCAATACTGTTCACATATTAGTGATGCTTTTCTAGTCAAAAATATTCCAAATGGAGCCTCATAATGTAGCACGATAAGTCCGTTTTTTTTAAAAGAAGAAAATTACGCTTACCCTTCAATATTGATCTCTTTTATCCTTTAAATTATAAAACTCGAATTAATTTCCTAATTGTGCTGTGAGATTAATTTTTATAAAGTTTTTAACTTTTGTTATTTTTTTTGTATATTATATTTTTTTAAAGTTATAATTCGGTTATTTTTTGTATAAAATATGTCATTAATTATATTAAATTTTCTATGAAAATGAATTATTTATTGTTAACTTGTTTAAGATATATATGTAGAGGTGCCTAGCAACAAAATGGCCTATTCCACAAAATTAAATAGATTCAATGATGGATGTCAAACAACTGCTTGGCACAACATATGATCTGTAGTGAGCCATTTAAAACAATGCGCCCCTCCGATAATTCTATTGATTTAATTTTTCCCTTCTTACATAATATGTTGTTGGCAATATTTATTTTTTACTATTGTCTCTTCTAAATTATTATGTACATAATAAAATACAAGCAAACATGTCAAATATATTTGTTAAATAATTTGTATTTGTGTGCATGATAAATACACAAAATATGTAACACTGCTAATACATATACTGTATTGCATTGAATTTAAGATGCACTTTTTTTCATTATGTATAGCCCTCAAAAATGGGGTTGCCTTAGAGGTGGTTAATTTGTCGGCCTCTTTAAATTCGAGGGACTTGAATTGATGTATTGGTATTAAATAATAGTTATTTATGCACCTAGGGAGTAAAGTAAGCCATTATTCCCTGTGCAAAAAAGGAACCATGGTCCCTAAATCCCGAGGCGAAGCCGAGGGAGATAATTATCGGGAGGGGAATAATGGCACTTTACTCACGAGGTACATACAAAATATTACCAGTAGGGAGCAAATACACATTTTCATCCATTGCACAGTTTTTATTTATTATTTTAATAAATAACAATAATTATTAGCACTTTTAATAGCAGATATAAGAGATTCAGTATTAAAAACAAATAAGAATTGGAATTAAATTCAAATAGATTATTTTAAATGCAGGTTATAAACAATGAAAAACAAGGTCGAATAAGCAGTGTCGCCAACCTGATTTCAACAACTTCATTACATTAGCCATTCATTTCCTACTATTTATAAAATAGTTAAGTTGGCAATCCTTACTTTTTTGCCCTACTTTTTCTCCCTACTTTTGAGTTCAGGGAAGAAAAGACTTACTTTAGTCCTTCTAAACTAATCCAAAATCATAACTTTTTCTCCCTACTGGAGATAAAAACATTATGCTATCCCTCCCATAGAATTAAGAAGACAAACTTTATATACAAAATAGAAAAGTGATTTTGTTCGCCGAAAAACACGGCAACACAGAGCGACAATTCAATGTTAGTGTGTGTCGTAAATTCAATTTTTTTCTTTTTTTACAAAACGTTGCTCAAAAATTTATATTCGATGCAGTATACATATTTGTATCTGAGTCTATTGAATTCACAACAATTAAAAATAAATATATATTTTTTTTTATATATAAGAAAAATTTAATTGTTACTTATTCTCTATTGGTGTTTATAAACTTATAAGTCAAAATACTCAACATTTGAAACATTATATTTGTATCTGTCTATTGAATGTGCAGCAATTTTTACTATTTTATTTGTACTCAATTTGTAAAACATGATATTTTTCACTATCTGTGTCTATTATTGAATAAAGCTTGTAGTAATAGTATATTATGTTACAAGGCTGTGAAGTGAGTTTTTTCTTTACCGCGGCAATTACATTTACTGTCGAGCGAAGCGAGACAGTAAATATTGCCAAGGTAAAGAAAAAACACTTCAAAGTCGCGTAGCATATGCTATTTTTTCCGAGGTAGCAGACAATGAAAAAACATTAAATATTAATCACTAATCAATATATAATAATAAAAAATAGTAGTACATACTTAAGACTTAAAAAAAGAAACCTTAAAATGAGGTTACACTATAAGAAAAGATAAATAAAACGCTTTGACATCTAGCGGATTTTTATCGTACTAGAAGCATTTCTACAAAGACTGCAGCACTACTAACGGAAGTTTTGACAACTACCCGCCGTAAAGAAAAAATCTTTTAGTGCCTAGGACGTAAAAGATTTTTTCTTAACAGCTAGGAGTAATGAAAAGATTTTTTAAGTCCACGTAATGAAAAAATGGATTTTAGCTATGTTTTTTAGGCTCTAAAGTTACTATTTCACAGCCTACCACGGAAAAAGGTTGTTTTTTTTATTAAAAAAACTAAAAAAAAAAAAATTGTATTTGTCTTATTAAAGCCAAGTTTTATATGTTTGTTAATGTTTAAAATAAATGTGATTATTATTGTAATTTTTGCTTAATATTTTATTTTTCCTTTTTCTAATTACAAGGGATATAGCTTTTAATGATTTTTAAAGGGTCTGGACAAATTCAGATGTAATAACCGACTGTTGTTGTATCTGTAGGGGTTAATTTTATGCTCAGAGTAAGGAAGGGGTAGAGGGACAGTGGTACCAAAGTCATGTGGCACCCGGGGCGGTATATTATCTTGTCACCCCTTCAGAACGATTTTGGGAGGTGTTTTTTCTTTCTGCCACATTGACACCCCCTTAGGTTTGAGGCACCCAGGGCGGCCCGCCCCCACACATCCGCCTTGGTACACTACAGAGAGGGAACAATCCGATCTGAAAAGGGGTTAATTATTCTCTCCCCCGATACTAAATCTCTCTAGCGAGCTTAGCCCAACCTTAAGTGACAGTGTGAAGTAAAATATACAGGGTGGTCCAAAAGTCTCCCCCCCCCTCTTAACTTTTGAACAGTTTGAGATAAATTAATGAAACTTGGGGGATCTCTACCATGCAAAGGGAAGTTTGTTTTCATGCAATCACCCACTAGGGGCAACCACCCACTTTGCCCCCAGGCAACCCAACTTCAAAATTTCAAATTGGAGTGTATATTTTTTATTGCATATTTGGATTCTACAGTGAAAAATAATAAACTTTTACTTGTAACAATTTTTCTATCTCCAATATTTTGCCCCCTGTAGGGGGGCAAAGATAGCAAAATAACCCTTCCGAAATAGTAAGAAAATAACACTTAGATCGTTATAAAATCTAAACGGTTTAAAATAAAGTAATGAAACTTGGGGGATCTGTACCATGTAAAGGGAAGTGCGTAATCATCCACTCGCGTACTAGGGGCAACCACCATTTTGCCCCCAGGTGCTGAAATCTACCTTTTTTATAGTTTTGCCCCCCTATGGGGGGCAAAATATTGGAGATAGAAAAAAAAGTTTGAAGTAAAATATTTTTATTTTTTGCCGTAGAATCTAAATCTGCTATCAAAAATATACATTCCAGGTTAAAATTTTGATGTTAGGTGGTCTGGGGGCAAAATGGGAGGTTGCCCCTACTGCGCGATTGCATAAAAACAAACTTCCCTTTACATGGTACGGAACCCCTAAGTTTCATAAATTTATCTCTAACCGTTTAGATTTTACAACATATGATAGTATAGTAAGGGTTATTTTGCTATCTTTGCCCCCCTATAGAGGGCAAAATATTGGAAATAGAAAAAAAAGTTTCAAGTAAAAGTTTATTATTTTTCACTGTAGAATCCAAATATGCAATAAAAAATATACACTCCAATTTGAAATTTTGAAGTTGGGTTGCCTGGGGGCAAAGTGGGTGGTTGCCCCTAGTGGGTGATTGCATGAAAACAAACTTCCCTTTGCATGGTAGAGATCCCCCAAGTTTCATTAATTTATCTCAAACCGTTCAAAATTTAAGAGGGGGGAGGGGGGGGAGACTTTTGGACCACCCTGTATAAAAAATCCTTCATCCGCAGCAATTATCTACTACTTATTATATTCTTTACTTATCTAAAATCATTTTCAATTATAAGTAAAGAAAACTTATTCAAAATATCAAATATGTAAGAGCTAAATCTGATGTGACTACTTTAGAAGACGACTTTGTTTTATACAGAGATTTCTTTTTGTTGTGTAGGAACTGTAATATGTTTATTAATGATGGAATTGCCGTTAGATAATTAAAGTCAAGTAATAAGATTAACAACAAAAATTGAAATATATTTATAAATTTTTTAAAAAATATTTTAAGGAAATATCACTTATTAAAACCAGCTAATAAGATATAGATAATGGGTTTTTACGGGGATGTCAATATTGATTTTTATCAAACTGTCGCTTGAGAGTGTTAGTATCGGGAAAGAGTATAATCAGACAATTTTTGATCCAATCATACAGTATTGGTGCCTCTACCCCTTCCTTACTATGAGGCCTAGACCCACGACTCAGTTTTACCTATCTGGGTATGTCTACCTGTCTTATGTGAATGGGTGTTTTTTTTTATTGCATGGATATGTTTTTGGGCTGAGACCTGGGATTAATACCAGGTAATAAATCAGGTTTATTCATAAACATCATAGGAAGATAAAGGAAAAGAAATAGTGATAGTATTACTCAGAACACTTGATTATTTACAGAAAACAAAAATGGAGAAAATAAATGCTTTCTAATTTTTACTTCCTCATATAAAGAGAAAGTATTGTGATGGTGCGAAAATTCAATTTTGATGGATTTACTTGTTTTGAAGCCCCTTGAGTCCAAAAAAGTGTTTTTTTAAAAAAATGTCAGTCTATCGTATGTTGTCTGTGCAGACACCTTGAGCGTAAACTACTAAGCCAATTTTGACGAAATTTGGCACACATGTTTAGAAAAATCATACATCGAGGAATGAATTTTAGCTTCAAATTTGGAGGCGCTACCCCCGAAAAACTCAGAGATGGCATGAAAAAAAATTATTTCTTGAAAACAGTTATGACGATTTGGATTAAAAAATTCTAAAGTGTAGTTCATCTAAATAAAAATCTAACGATATAAGTCATTGTCCCAGGAAAAATCTAGTTCCTGAAAAAAATAGTTTTAAACACGGACGGAGAGAGGCCTGGTTCGATTCTCCGCTGAGGAGGTTATTTTTATGATAAATTTTGATAAAATGTTCATTAATAATTAAATGTACCTATGGAAACTAATAAATGTAAAATACTGGGCTAAGTAATTATGAACTCCTATATGAGAAAGTTTGTCTGAGTTTCCCGGACTGATAGTTTTAATCCATTACCAGCATTTGGAATAGAAGCGATTATGCTTCCAATAGAGAGTTGCTATGTTATCGCTTTTTAATTAAATCAATCAAAATAAATAAAAAATTAAAAGAAAAATAAAAAAAAGTCTTTTTGACACAGGAGTATACTTTTTAAAATCTTATATTGAAATTAATAGAAATAAGACGATAAGAAAAATATACTGCAGGTTCAACCAAATAATAAAGTCTGCGGAGCATAGTAGTGGAATTTCATCCTAGTAATAAAAAGTTTGCTCCCCCCCCCCCCCTATTTGAGAAATCTTCGAAACCTACGTCAAATTTCTAATTTTAAATTAGAGCATTTTTCTGAGGAAGTTATTTTCATATTTTCCATATATGCAGATTTATTTTAATGAAAAAGGAATCTTCAATCAGAAGAAACGATTGAAATTTAACAAATCAATTTTTTAAAATGACTGAAAATATTCAGCATTACAAGGGAGGTATCTTTCAACCGAATTCGTTGCTTAAACAGTTCTTCTTCATGAAAAAAAAGAATCTACTTTCAATAAAAACTCTATAAGAGTTTGCCTTTTGTGATTTTAGGAGAAACCTTTGAATTCTTCTTCGGAGCTTTCATTATTCTCTTTGTCTTCATCTAATTTAACAACTTTATTCTTCTTATCGCATTCTTCTGCTTCCTCAACTTCTTCTTTTTCTTCTTCTACTTCTTCTTCTTCACCTTCTTCCTTGTCATCTTCCTTCTTTTGAATCTAGTATAGTAACAGATAATATAATAAAAAAATAACTTGATTGAAATTGTTTTAAATACAAATCTAAGTTAATACATAATTTAAATACAGTAGAACCCCTTATATGGTCCATGGTCGGAACAAAAAAAAATGGGATAATCCGAGGAACAAAGAAAAGAGAATATTTCAGAATAAAAATTAAATCTTTATTGTTAAAAATAAATGTACGCACTCCAATTTACGTTCCAATGTACATTAGAATATGCATACTAATATGCTTCAAAGTCTTTCAAACCCTTTTTCTAATCTTTAATAGTTGTTACACTAATTTCAAACTCTGAAGCTAGTTTTAGAATGGATTCACCTTTGTCACGACGTTGAAGAACATCTAACTTCTACAGTAATGTATACTCAACCCGTTTTTGTTTCAGTTGAGCCGCCATATTCACTAAAAATATAGCTTCAAATTTTTAAGTTTTAGGTAGTATTCATACTAAGGAAAGATTAAATTTTACTTTAAATCAAATTATAATTATCATTAACTATGGGAGACATACAGAGAAAAATAGACCCCTGCACTGGGACTTGAACCACGGGCCTCCTATTAATCCGTTACAGGCTCTCTTACCAACTGAGCTATACGGGAAAATGATTTTTCTCTGTCGTTACCGATACAAATTCCCCGAATCCAAGCTTTCAATCTTTTTCTACAAGTCTAGCAAGCCAAATATTCATGGCAATAGAACTAGACCGAGAATTAACGCTTATACAGTAAAGCGTCGATTATCCGAACTAATGTTTTTTGGGGTGGTTCGGATAATCAAAAATTCGGATAATCGAAATTCACTAGAAATTTAAAAGGGAAGATGCAAAAATAATCAACCACGTTTATGCAAAAAACATATTTGTTTTATTTATCTAGTACATAGAGAAAAAAAAAATATATAAGTTGTATCACCTAAGATTAATTTGGCATAAAAAAGGTTGTAATACTAGCCTGCTTAATTTTTTTACTTAATTTTTCACTATGAATCTCGATTAGTCGAATCCCATGACGTAATTTGAAATTTTTCAGCCACTCAGAACTGAGGATGATTAAAGAGTCAACACTAAGCTTCATGTTTAATTCCCTGCTTTTTCACACAATATGGGTCCATATATGGATATGGGCTGTCCAGAGGCCCATTTTTGCAAAAACCAAGTGAATGCAGCATCTTCCAACAATTTGGGATTTCTATTTTTATAGTTTTACGATTTATACTGCCCTCCTCACTGTCAAGATTAAGTGCAATTAATTTGACCAAGTGATTGAATCAGAATTATTTTTTATTCCCGTACTCGTTGATTTACCAACACCGAACTTGATAGCCAATGCCTTGGCTTTCACCTTTCTTCAGCCGCTTAATAATTTCCATTTTATCTTTTAATGAAAGCACTACCCGTTTCCTTTTTGTCGACATGTTGTAAGTTTTACTTAAAATATCTAACCACTAACTAATTAAATGTATACCTCACAATGAATGATTTGAAACTGAGAGCATTAACATAACAGACCAACAGAACAGAAAGGTATTAAATGGAAAAATGCTGCAAATAATTCCACAATTTACAAAGACAAACAAAAGTTAGTTCTTAGTAAACAAATGTTAATGTCTGCCCCGTCAAACTGAATTCATCGAAATCTGGTGTCCCTTTATACCTCAAACACCTCATGTGTATTTAGCTGTGGCTTATGATTTCTTTTTTTTTTTTCCATGAAGCTAGTTCGGATAATTGAACGTTCGGATAACTGACGTTCGGATAATCGACGCTCTACTGTAATTATAAAGGTGAAATACGTTTAAGACGAAAACGCTTAAAATGAAAAATCGGTTAACACGAAAAAATATTGCGGTCCTGACAAAATACTAGGTATTTTCATACATTTTTCTTCTTTTAACACGAAATAAAAATCGCTTAAGACGAAAAGAATTCGCTTCTCGTAACAAAAAAAATACATATTTAAGCCTTATTTCACACCTTATTATTATTATTATTATTTTTTTTTTTTATCTCTCCTCTACCCGCAGGCAAGGAAGAGGCGTTTTAACTCTTTGTCCTATAAGCGCAACACCTCATATAAACCGGTGATAATGAAGAGGGATCGAAAATAAAAATGAGACACCCAGACGAGAATCTTTTATCTCGGTTTAGAAATACTGACACCGAAGGGGTTAGACGAGATGATAATGTTTTCTAAACAACCCCCTCCTGTGACACAGGATGGGGCTCTCTATCACTGTGAATAACACTTACTCTACCTTTTTTGCAATTTGATGCTAAAAAAGACAATGCAAAAAAAAAAAAAAAATCAGATTATTTTTCAAAAAAGTAAAGTTTTTATTACATTTTTTATTTGGTTAATTGTGTTATATATTAAAAAATAAATATACAAAGTATGAATGTAAATTGTATGCATCTTATAATAATAATTGTAATGTAAATTGTAGACATCAATGGTATTGGTGAGTTTTTTGTTTTTTTTTTGTTTTTTTATGGAACCTTTAACACGAAATTCTTTTAACACGAAAAAATATGTTGGTCCCCTCAGTTTCGTCTTAAACGATTTTCACTGTACTCAATTAGTACCTGTACCTGGTACAATCAATTAGAAATTCAAATTTTTAAGTTCTAGATAGTATTCATACTACAGAAAGATTAAATTTTACTTTAAATCAAATTATAATTATCAATAATAGGAGACATACAGAGAAAAATAGACCCCTGCACCGGGACTTGAACCACAGGCCTCCTATTAATCCGTTACAGGCCTGTGGTTTAAGTCCCGGTGCAGGGGTCTATTTTTCTCTGTGTCTCCTGTAGTTATTGATAATTATAATTAGATTTAAAGTAAAAATATAGCATAACACTGGATTGCAAATATAGAATAACACGCACGATAATAAGAAATGAAGTGTAGCAATTGGTACGATAGCAAAGAACCAACTAGCTGCTTTCATTGTTTTAAACTCAATATTCTGATAAGGGTGAAGTTTGGTCGTGTCAGATGAAACATTTCTTTTTTTTAAAAACCAAGGGGTGTCAGTTCTACTGTAATAGTTCCCTAAATTCTAGATAAGGAAATAAAATTGAATATTAAAGAATGTGTCTCAAACCAGACTAACATATGTGAAGAGAAACACCACTTCAATTTAAAACTCGACCAAAAAATGGTACACTAAATAACACAAGTGACAAGATTTAAAAAAAAGAAGCTATTTGTTTACAGATCTGTGATTTCAGATATATAAATAAATATAAGTGTACTTACAGTTGGTTTCTGTTTGTGTGAGTGCTGGTAGAATACAAATGAGATACCCGACGCCCAACAGTGTTTAAGTAACGGATCTATGACCCATTTCTTCTCAGAGCAGTGATGCCAACATGAGAAATCATTTGTACAGTCTGAATCAGGAGGTGGAAGTTTCAGTTGTATCCCGTTCACACATCTGCCACACTTGATTCTGCAATGGGGAAAAACAAAAAAAAAAAAAAATTATTACATAGTCAAAAATAAAATTACAGTATTTAGAAATTAGTCTAAAGTGAGATAAAAATCAGCATTTACAACTGGGTAAACATCAAAATGGGAAGTTTGCATGGTTAATTTAATTTTTAATAAGGGAGGTTATTAGTTGAAACTTTTTATATTCCCAAATTTTCCTGGGAGGAGATGTCCCCTGGAGTACAAAGCAGAACTAAACAAGGCTTAAAGTGTAATTTCTTTACGTATTGGATAAGTTATCGTCTATGTATTCAAGGAAGAACTTAAATCATCTTATGGTCCTGTGGTAACCACTTTGAATAAAAAGAGATCCTTCTAGGTCTAGAATAGAACGGAACACCATTTTTTGGTCTTATTCTTTACTTTGGTATAGGTAACATACCTTTGTAAGATATATAATACTCATGAGTCTATACAATTTTAATAGCAATATATACAATTGTAATAGATGGATATCTATGTGTATATACAATTTTATAATTTTTTGGTAAAAAGATGTTGGGTGACAATTTTTCCACAGTATAAGTGATTTCTTATTGTTTTTTTACAGTAATATTCTTATATCAAAATTTATATATTGAATATGAAGTCAACTACCTTAATTAATGGCTTCATATTCAATATATAAAATTTGATATAAGAATATTACTTACAGTACTCTTAAAAAACTTTATAACATATGTATATATTTATTAAATTCTGGGGTAGAAACAACAATGTCGATCATTTACAATTTGTGTTTTGATCAGTTTGATTTTGTTGTTTTTTTCTAAATCATGTAAGAGTTAATGTTGTTACTAATTTTCAATAAATTATAATTTTAGCGTGATAATGGCCCAAGTGGAGTTGACATATCGCAAATGAGAATGAAAACTTAGCTTTTATTTATATTCTTAAAACCAAGGAATTGATTTCAGATTAATTTAATCTATCCTTTATATAATCAAGTAGTGTACCAACGGCGCTCCTCGAAATGATTTATTATTGCCAAGCTATGGCAACCACATTTATTCCAATAAAAATAAATATTTGTTTTGATTTGCTGGTCTTTATATAGATATAATAGTCAGGGTGCCCGTAGGCAAAAAAGTAACTTATACATACTCTTTCCAAACCTTTTTGTATGGCTTGTTTAGGCCAAATCTGACACTGTTTTCCTCTGTGACTTTTTTTAGTTTTGGGGCGTTTTTTTTTTTATTTGAACTCTAAAATTTTGACGCGTCAGACTTGAAAATCGGAAAAAGTTCTGCGTCAGACAATATTAAAATGTTGATCTATAGGGTTCAAATAATGTATCTTGAGAAAATCAGCCAGTTATTAATTAATGATATTAATTAATTTTAATTAATAATAATGGATATTAATTAATTTGAACTAATATTATTTAATGATTAATAACCAGCTGATTTTCTCAAGATACATTATTTGAACCCTATAGATAAACATTTTAATATTGTCTGACGCAGAACTTTTTCCGATTTTCTAGTCTGGCGCGTCAAAATTTTAGGTTTCAAATAAAAAATAAACGCCCCAAAACTAAAAAAAGTCACAGAGGAAAACGGTGTTAGATTTGGCCTAAACAAGCCATACAAAAAGGGTTGGAAAGAGTATGTATAAGTTACTTTTTTGCCTATGGGCACCCTGACTATAATAGCTTATCTCAATTAACTTAGTTTTACTTTTTTTTCTAATTATGAAATTAAGCCCATTGCTACGGGTCTAAAGGCTGATTTACACGTATTAAGTTGTTAAGTGATTAACTAAATTTTAACTAAATTTTAAGTGACTTAATGCATGTAAACAGTGAATTTAGTAATAAGTTGCAAGTTAAAATTTAGCGTGCAACTAAACAAGTAGAATAGAATTTTTTCTATTTTTCTGTTTAGTAGGTGAAGAACCTCGCTTATAGATTTGCAGATCTTTGTTTATATATTATTTAAAAAAGTTTTATTCGACAAAAATTATATATAATTTTCAAATACATACTTTATTTCGTCCAAAATCTCATTTAAAATCTTTTTAAGACAGTATTTATGACTTGAACACGTTGTTCGGCGTCTTTAATATTAAAGAGAAGTCTTTAAATTTTAAGTCACTTAAAATTTAGTTAATCACTTAACAACTTAATACGTGTAAATCGGCCTTAAGGGCTCATATATAAATAAAAGGGTAATATATTACTACAGCAAAATTGGAGTGGGGAGCCATGAGACTAGAGATTTTAAAATCTAGAAGGTCAGGCAAATTAGGCAAACCCCTCAGGATAACCTCCTAGTGGCTTTATTTTTTCCCTCACATAAGTTGCCTAACCTGAGCTGTCTCAAATTTTTTTTTTCATGATCGTTAGGTTTTATCCATCTTCTACCCTGTAGACTAAGCAAAAATCAAGCCCAGATAATTTCTTCAATGCCACACAAAGCTCTTATTCTATCATAAAGCCATCTAGTTAATATTAACTTAATGATATAATAATAACTAACTTATCGTGAGTGTCACTCTTGGTACTATCTTGGTAAGTGAAAAGAGTTTTAAGTTCGGAAATACTGAAATGTCTTTTGACGTCCTCCTCACAGTCGACGACACTAGAACTAAGAGCCTTCTTATGAGCCTGTCTCTGTAATATCTTCTCCTCTATACTCCCAGTCTGCAACAACAACCAAACAACAAAACAACTTTAAATAAATACAGTCAAATATTGATGGATTTAGTTGGAATTTGTTCAAAAGTTTTTGTTAAACAACACAGGTAATTAATAATTCTAATCCTTAATAAAAAAAAACCTAATTAACCCTGGAATTCTAATGTTAGTCGAATTGACAAGCACAGTTTGAACCTTAACCTTTTACGCTCGTATGCGATGGTGATGGGTACCCCATCCTTCTGCAGTGCTTGAACTGGTTAGTAACACACCTGCTGGTGTAGCGGTAGAAGTCCTTTTGAGCATACACTTGTTTTCTGGTAAATTCCCGTCAAAGATACTTCGCCGATTCGACTAACGTTTAGTAATAAACGTAGGGAATTAATTGGTCGTCGAATGAGCCTATAGCCTGGAAAAATGGGTCTGGGGTAAGGGGCAATAGGCTTAGGGGTAAGGGGCAATGGGCCTAGGGTAATTGGCCTTAGGCCAGAGAGCAGTGGCCGATAATCTGGGGCCTGGAGCACTTAGCAAAGGGCCTAGGGCTTTTGGCCTGGGGCATGGGACCTGGTGCATTAATGTTCATTCAATTCCAGATTCTTCTGAAGTTCCTACTAAGTTATTTGTCATCAAATGTTTATATAGATTTAATAATGAGTTCTTAATAGTTTTCTCTTTATAAAAACTGCCATACACATGCCAAATTTGATGATTCCGGCTGTCCTATATGTTCAATGTAGCTTGAACACTTAATAAGACACCACCCTGCAATTCAGAGTACCAGACTCATTCAGAGATCGAGTCTACTTAGATCTCTGTTTAGACTTTCCGATCTCACCCCACTGGCAGAACTGCTTCCAAGTTTGAATATTCAAGCTCTAACTGCCCAAATTCTTGGAGGGAAGATTCCAAGTGCAGATTGTGAGTGTGTGTGTGTGGAACCAAGTGTGGTATAGTGTGGCAATCCACGATCTTTATGCTGGCATTTTAATTTCATAACCCTGGTATCCAAGTGAATTATTAATTTATTGCTGGTATCCAGCTTAGGAGCTCTGCCCATCTTATCCAGCATTGATGCTCTGCCCAACAGAGAAAATCAGCCTCACTTTGCAATACACTCAACTCAACATGCTCCACCTCTCCATCAGATAATCGCTTTTGTTTTACTAGGCCATTCTTATTAATATCTACTAATTTCTATTGTTCTGTATATCAATTATAAATACAACCTACAGTCCATTAAGCATATTTTTCTAGTTTTATTATTTATTTTATTCCTTTTTTACAATTTCGTGGCCAGGTCAGGAAAACCTCCCCCTGGTGCGAACACTATAGGTGTGTAGAATCTAAAAGAATGTGTGGACATTTCACAAAAACAAAAATGTACACTAAATCTAAGTTTCTAGCTCTATTTAGGTATAACTGATGGTGATACAACAAAAAGGTGTATCATGAAAGAGGTGTAGTTCAATAACCAAACGTCTTCACACAAAAAGTAAGTGTATATTTTTTCGACTTCGATAGTCCAGCAATATAAAGAATAGTGTTATTGGGTTGTATTTTATACATCTGTACAGTATTATTCTGAGCTTACCACCCATCCCTACTTCAGCTTACTTATAAAACCCTCATAATTAAATTACTTCAAAAAAACCATTGTGCTCAATGAATATCAACTTACACAGAGAAGCCTGTAAACAAAGCATGGTTTCTTCTGTCCATCTCTCCATATCCTTGCCATAGCCTGGTCATCGTTAGCAGGGTTCCAGTCAGGGTCAAACATAACTAGACGATTAGCTCCGATCAGATTGAGACCACAACCTCCTGCCTTAGAGCTCAGCATGAACACAAACAAACCACTGTCTGACTTGTTGAAATTTTCTACTACCTGCAACAATAACAATAATTACATTGGACAAAATTTAAAAAGTGCAATGATTGAAAAGACCACCTCAAGAGAGGGAGAGAAAAACATACATTAAAAGTAAAAAATAATTAATATAAAAATGCCATTTTTCAAAACTGGCCTTATTTTCAACTTTTTTTTTTTTTTTGGTTTCTGTATTCTTCACCATAGTTGTATCTATGTGCAAAATTTGGGGAAGATTGAATCACGGGAAGTGGTTCAAAATTGGGGAAACGGAAATGTGCGATGAAACTTACAAAGCAAAGTAATATAAGACCAGTAAAAAGAAGAAGCGACCGGTGTAGCTGGGGGGTTAGCATGTTATGAGTGGTAGTGTTTGGAACACTGCCACTTGAAACCTATGTGATAAGAAATCCCAGAGAGGTGAGACATGTTTCACACTGATACCTAGGCCTAAACGCTGACAAATCACTTTTTGTTGTGGTATGTACAGTGGAGTAACTATGGGGCCACACGGGCTAGCCTTGCGGACAGGCCCCCGTTGCTAGGGGAACCCCCAAATCTAATGCACCAATGTCGATGGGGGCCCCCTTTAGAAGATAATAAAATCTAAATACCTTGGAATCATACTTCTATGCCATTGTCAGGGGGCCCCATTCAGTTCTGATCGCAAATCCTCATTTTTGCTCATCAATTTCATTGGCAAGGGGCCCCCAAAAAGTTTTTGCTCGGGATGGTGCTCTAGCTACGCCATTGGATATGTATTGCATTAAACTGGCAGATAAGTGTGGTAAATCCATTAATAAACAAGAGATAATTAATGCAATAAAATGCTGTATATTGTGATGAAAGACAGATCAATTTTGTGTTTTTAGAAAAAATTAAATAGCTCTCTTGCAATAGTGTTCAATTTCTGATGTGATGTCGGGTGGAAGGAGTTATACTTAAGTATTTCTTATTAGCTTCAAAATTTTGTTTTCAAAATCAAACCTTACTTCTTCTCTGGTGGCATGGCGATATGCCTTACATCTAAATAAAGATTCAATATTCTAACAATATCCACGGTCGATTGCTTAACCCTTAAACGCCAACTGTACGTAAAAATTACGTACGGTTTTAGTTAAATGTGAATCACAGAAAAACTGTAAACCACACAATCTCCACTCTTTAGCAGTGCTTCGTCTAGACCTTCCCGTTGTAGTACATACTCACTTCAGTCTCACCCGACACATTAGTGAGGATTGACAATTATTTTTCATTAAGTCACCACGTAAATATTACGTATAGTTAGTCTTAAAGAGATATAAATTTCTACTAATAAATATAATAAATAAACACAAAAAGTAATAAATAAACACAAAAATTAATAAATAAACACAAAAAATAATAAATAAACACAAAAAATAATAAATAAACACAAAAAATAATAAATAAACACATAATCATAAAAAATAAATAAATAATAACAAAATAAAAATAATAAAAAATATTAAAAATGATTAATAAAAATGTAATATAAATTAATAAATGAACACGATAAACACATAAGTAATATATAAACAAATATAAATAATAAATAAAAATAAAAATGTTTGCTAAATATTAACTTAGATTCGTGATAACTACTGCGTGTACGTAAAAAAATACTTAGGTTAGCGTTAAGCACCCAAAAAATAAGGTTAGTGTTCAAGGGTTAAATTTGACCTTTGAACAAGTCGGTAAAAAAAAAAGAATGAAAGATATTTCCTTTGAAACAATTCGGTAATAACAAATAAATCTTTGGAATTGGCAATTAAACAAAGGCGTTAATAAAAATAGTAAACAACTATCAAATAATTATAAACTCATAGTAACCTTAGCTCTCTTCTTGATAGACATAGTTCCGTCAAGCCTGACATACTGATAATTCCTGACTTTGCAGAGTTTCTCAAATAAGTCCATAGTTTGAGTGTAGTTGGATACAAGCACAACTTTATCTGAAGTAGTGGACTTGATGGAAGCCAGCAAGCAGTCCAGAAACATCACCTTGGATGAATATTCCAAAGATAACAGCCCTCTAAAATAACAAAATCACAATAACATATTAATTATATTATCACTAAACTCATGTTCATGTTTTACTTTGTATTAATGAATTGACAATACAGGGGAGTAAACAGTGTTGCCAGGGAAAGAAATTGGCATATTGTGATCAAAAGATGGTGAAACTGAGTACAGTAAAGCATCAATATACGTCGCGTCAGAGAGGTTACGTAAAAGTGACAAAGGTTGCTGTGACGTCATGCGCCCTCCACGATTTTTGGTCAGGTTATCTTTTCTGGCTCATAACAAACCATTGTTTACTAGAGTTCTGTAAGCATTTTATTGTTTTTTCCTCTTTTTACTCTATTAAAAGCTTTTTTAACCTTTTTAACCTTATCATATATCAGTAACATCATTAATAAGCCAACAAATGTATACATTATAGATGATAAAACAAATAATTCTCACAAATAACTCAAATAAGATGTAAAATAACTTATTTACAGATGTGCTCTTTTTACTCTATTAAAAGCTTTTTTAACTGTTTTTAACCTTATCATATATCAGTAACATCATTAATAAGCCAATAAATGTATACATTTTAGATGATAAAACAAATAACTCAAAGAAGAAGTAAAATAACTTACTCACAGATGTGCTCTTTTTACTCTATTAAAAGCTTTTTTAACTGTTTTTAACCTTATCATGTATCAGTAACATCATTAATAAGCCAATAAATGTATACATTATACATGATAAAACAAATAATTGATTAAAAAATAATAATAAAATAAAATAGCACTGATAAACCCCCACCTATATCCAATGTTATGAGCCAGCTAACCTAACTTCACACACTTATTTACGTAAGTGACGTCACACTTCCCCGGCGTATTTGGACATCGAAAATCCAGATTTGATGGTGGCGATAAATAAAACTCTGTACATGCAAAAATGTACATATAGTATTTTTTTTCTGCAATTAAACACTTAAAAAATGTAACTACTTAATGGTTTTATTAATCTGCTCCTCTTCTGAAACCATTACAGTGAATTATACACGATTTTAGCAAGTTTCTGTATATTGAAGACGTCTATCGGCCCTTTTTTCGTTCATTTAAAAAATCTGGACAATTTTTGGAACGAAGTTCCTTATGGCATGTTCTGAAGCCCGGGAGTGAATCCGAAAAAAACTACCAAAATCACCCACAAAACCAAGCGCCACGAAATATCCCGATGACGATAACTTGAGTAAACAATTACCGAGTTAGTTGAAATTTGGTACACATGTTCATTTTACCAAGATTTTTTATTAAATACAATTTAATACATATATATTAAATATAGGATGATTTTTTTTATTAAATACATTATTTTTTTTTAGTAACACGAACACCGACACTGCTATAAAGTGATAAAGATCGCTAAATTTATTAAAGCAGACCTAAACGTTTAAAATAAAGAAAACGTTTACCGATATCTTACGTTCTAACGGAACTATTTTAATAAAATTTCTTACACATCATCTAAAGTACAATTGAAACAGGCATGTAAAATTTCAACCTGATACAAGCAGAGGTTTTTTAGTAGGGGAACAAATATATATATTAAATGGAGTAATTAATAAGCTGGCGGAGTCTGAGGGAACAGTCATGTTCCGTCAATACAAGCATCTATTCTAACTATAAACTCATCATGATTAACTTTTTCTCAATATACAATACATATTTATTGAAAGACGCTCCCTTCAATGTTAAATAAATGCTTTTCTTTTAATTTTGCCTTAACTCTGCTAGATACAGACAGTTAGTTACTTTTAATTTTGTCTCTTTTCTAACTCCGCCATGTATAAGTAGTTAGTATCGTAAAACTTAGCAGTGTGATTTAATAATTTATATTTAATGAAATGCGTTAGGAACTTCGTTCCTACCGGGTGTCCCGCGACACCACACGTATTATTATTTTTTTTTTTAATCCGGAAGGGGACAAGTCTTAATTAATTTGAATTAATAACTTTTATAATTGCAATGTAATTATAACGTAATTGTAATTATAATTATAACGTAATTGTAATTATAATTATAACGTAATTGTAATTATAATTATAACGTAATTGTAATTATAATTATAACGTAATTGTAATTATAATTATAACGTAATTGTAATTATAATGTAATTGTAACGTAGTTTCGAGATGCAATGATCCACCCAAAAATACTTCAGAAAATGACATTTTTATTCCGGTGCCTTTTTTTGTAGATCTGTGACTTTTTTTTCTTTTGTTTTGGGTTTTAGTCCCGATCAACTGCTAGGGTTATTACAGGACGGGAGTTATCTGGCAAGTTTTCTCATCTAATTTTTGTTATAATTATGTAATAAATCTGAGTTATTTGTAAATAAATGTGAGGTTTACTTTTTGAAGTTCTGTTCGTATCCCTGTGGTAGAAGATCTTTAGATCCCCTGAAACCGTCCTTCTCTGCTATTATTTTATCCATGACCAGATCAGGATGGTTACACAGCTGCTTCAAAGATGTCACCATAGAGAGAGCTGATAAACTAGTCCCTTTCTCGCCTGTGTCCGAACCTGTAAAATCAATAACACTTCATATAACAACATCATTATGATATGTAGGCGAGGTTCCCTTACCTCCTCTTCAGGCATCTTTCAGCCCTTTGAAATTAAATTCCTTGGCTATAACATATGTTGAACCTTTTTTGCAGAGAGGGTTGTGTGGGCGATTTGAATAAAAACGATTTGATTGACAACACTTGTATTTAAATTCGAATAAAAAACATCGTATAGCATGTTACTTCTTATAATGTGTAAGAGCAACTGATTACGGTAGAAAAGGGAGGAGGCCTCGAGCATCCCCACCCTCCCGCTCGATATATCGATTTAGAGTATCGACTTCGATACTCGCCTCAACATAGCCGCCCACCTTGAAAGAACTATCTTTCAAAAAAGAACGACTACAGAATGAATGTGCTCAAACAAAAAATAAAAATAGAAATTAACATAAAAAAAAAGAATATTAACAATAATAAAAAAAATCTGATTTAAAAGTCCTTTAAAAATAATAAAGATCAATAGTAATTTACTGGAGATTATTAATTAAATCTTTGAATTAAAATTTGACAAAGTATATATATACATAAATCTAATTAAAAAATAAACAAAATTTGAAATTCAAAAATTAAGATTTTATTCAGACGGTTGATCTTCGTCGTTAGAAGCCATCACGTCACAAATGGGAAGCGGACAGATTCGTGTAACGGCTCGTTTCTTTATGCCAGTAGGAGATAAAACGGATACTACCCTCACTAGCCCATCTTCACCTGGATGTATTTCTCGAATACGTCCTATCTTCCATTGAAGGGGAGGGAGGTTGTCCTCTTTTAAAAGAACCATAGTTCCCACTTGAATGTTGGGGGATTCGGATGTCCACTTCGTTCTGTTTTGTAGATTGGATAAATATTCTTGGGACCAACGATCCCAGAATCGCTGTTTTAGTTGATAGATTTTTTGCCATCTCGATAAAGTATTCTCCCGAAGATGACGTAAATCAGGTTCGAGTGGAGACGTCAATGCCTCTCCTATAAGGAAATGACTGGGGGTCAAAGGAAGGAAATCAGAAGTATCTGAGGAAGACGGAGTTAATGGACGCGAATTGAGGCACGATTCGATTTGAATTAAAAGCGTATTTAATTGTTCAAAGGTTAATTTTTCGTTACCCGCGCAACGTTTCAAATGATACTTACAAGATTTCACCGCCGCCTCCATAAGCCCATTATGGTGAGGTGACTTAGCCGGGGACGGGTGCCATTGCACACCTTCCTTTGTTAAATAACGCAAGAATTTGTCTTCGTGCGATTCAGATGTAATGAGTTTTTTCAAATCTTGTAATTCATGATGTGCGCCGACAAACGTAGTAGCGTTGTCGGAGTATAGGTGAGAGCACTTCCCACGACGACTAGTGAATCGCGAGAAAGCGGCTAAAAACGATTCGGAAGTTAAATCAGAAACTAATTCAATGTGTACTGATTTTGTACAGAAGCAGACGAATATTGCAACATAAACCTTAGTTAATTTGGCGTTTCTCCTTTCGCCAGTGCGGACAAGGAACGGACCGCAGTAGTCCACCCCACTGTGGACGAAAGGTCGGGATGGTTCGATTCTGTGAGCGGGTAAATCACCCATTAACTGAGTAATTTCTTTCGGTTTCACCTTAAAACAGGTAATGCATTCATGGCAGACTCTTCTCACTAAGTCTCTACCACGAAGTGGCCAGTATCGAAGTCGAATAGAAGCTAGCAATGCCGTAGGCCCCGCGTGAAGCAGACGTTTATGTTCGAAAACAACTAACATTTTAATGAACGTATGGTTGGAAGGTAAGACTATAGGATATTTTCGTGAATAGTCTAATTTAGTCGATTTTGTTAATCTGCCGCCCACCCTCAGCAATCCTTCAGAATCTAAGAAAGGGTGCAGTTGTCGGATTTTACTTTTCGATTCGACTAACTTATTATCGGAGAGAGATTTTATCTCAGACTTAAAGTATGAACCTTGAATTTGTTTAATGAAGAATTTAGTGGTGCTTTCAATTTCCAAAACTGAGAGGTGTATAGAAGTTGTTTGTGTTTGAATTTTCCTAGAGTTATTAATAAAACGAAAAACATAACTGAATACTCTAACGAATTTAGAAAAGGACGAATATTTTGAAAAATACTAATCACAACTGATGGATACTAAAACGGTTTTGTTTGTTGCCTTTACTTCAGGCAGTTCTTCGTAAGAAATAGAAAGATCTGTTGTTGGCCAGGTTTCCTCCGGCAAACTCAGCCATAGGGGACCGTGCCACCATAAATCTTGATTAATTAAACTGGAAACCGTAGCACCTCTAGATACAAGGTCAGCCGGATTGTCTTCGCTACGAACATGTCTCCAGTTAGACGGCTCTGAGAGACTCTGGATCTGTGAAACTCGGTTACTAATGAATGTTTTAAGCCGGGAATTAGTTGTGAGCCAACCTAAAACGACGGTTGAATCTGTCCATAGAATGTATCGATTAATCGTTAATTTAAGACAAGCGACTACCTTCTTAAATAACTGAGCAAGCAGAAGTGCCCCACACAACTCCAGACGTGGTAAGGATGTGTGTTTTATAGGAGCAACCTTCGATTTTGAGGTTATAAGAGTGGAAGATATTTCTCCGTTTCGACTGACTACTCTTAAGTACACGCATGCTCCATAAGCGGATTCGGACGAATCGCTGAATCCATGGATTTCAATTATATTCTCTTTACCGTAGTGACATATCTGACGGTTTATTTGAATCTGATATAGGTCTTGTAGCTGTGATCTGAAGTTATTCCACTTTGTTACGAAATCAAAAGGGAGAGGATCATCCCAATTAATCTTTAGTTCCCAAGTTTTCTGCATTAGGATTTTGGCCTGAGCTATTATGGGCGCAATAAGACCTAGCGGGTCAAAAATCCGCGCGATGTCTCGAAGTACGGTTCTTTTTGTAACGCATTCATTAAGATCGTAATCCGTGGAAACTGTGTACATAAAACAATCGCGCCGGGGATTCCATGCAAGGCCTAGGGTCTTCACGAATCCTTCGCTATCTAATGAGATGTTTTTAAGTGCTTCTTTATCACTATTAGGTATATCCGCAAGTATTTTTGGTTCGTTTGAAGAGAATTTTCGAATTTCCATACCCGCACTGCGTAGTATGGAAACTATGTCTTTTATCGTGTGAGAAGCCTCTTGGACCGATTCGAATCCAGTTAACAAATCATCCATGTAAAAGTCGGTTTGGATTATTTGAGAGGCACGAGGGTATTCCTTTTGATTTTTTATTGCCAATTCCTTTAAACATCGGGTGGCAATAAATGAAGCAGGCGCTGTCCCGTAGGTCAACGTAGTTAATTGGTATTCCACTATTTCCTTCTTACCGCCTTTATCCTCCCACCAAAAAATTCTATGAAGATCTCGTTGGCGAGGCTCAAGTATTAACTGCCTATACATTTTAGTGATGTCTGCAGTAATGACGTATTTATGTGTTCTGAATCTTAAGATGGTTGAAAATAAATCGTCTTGAACAACAGGTCCTACATGAAGAATGTTGTTAAGAGAGACTCCGGATGTGGTCCTTGCCGATGCATCGAATACGACGCGTAATTTGGTCGACGAGCTTTCAGGTCTAAGCACTGCGTGATGGGGTATATAATAATGAGTCGATTGATCGGAGTGTGTAGGAAGTATCTTTTCCATGTGTCCGAGTTCTAGATACTCATTCATGAACTGAGTATAACCAGCCTTTAATTCTGGTTCACGTTCGAGTTTCTTAGATAACGATTTAAAGCGTCTAAGAGCGATTTCTCTTGATTCACCTAATTCACTCGTAGGCTGCTTTAAAGGTAGAGTAATGATGAAGCGTCCAGTTTTGTCTCGTTTAATATTTTCTTGAAAATGTGTTTCACAATAATTTTCGTCTTGCGTTAAAGTCGGTTCATTTTCATTAATATCGTTTTCTAACTTCCAAAATTTTTCTACTTGTTCTGCTAAATCAGGAGGTTGTATAACCGCGATATTACAGATATTACGGCGAAGAGTGTTACAGACAGACTGAGTAGGTTGTACAGACCCGGTTACAATATAGCCAAAGGCAGTTTCATGAAATATAATAGGTTGATTACTTAAACTAATGCGATTATTTTGAAGTATCTCGTAAAAGAGCTCAGCTCCTATAATCATATCAATTTTATCCGGTAAGTTAAAATTAGGATCTGCTAGTGTAATGTTGCTAGGAATATTAAGGTTTTCAATGTTTATTTCGTTTGGGGGAATTCTTTGTGTGATCTTAGGAATCACCCAAAACTCTAGGAAAGTGGAGTATTCATTGTGACAAGATTTTATGTTTGTGGAAATAGACGAAGAGACCCTCGTTTCATTCTCGTTTACTCCACATATATTAGAATGTATGCGTTTACGTTTACAGCCCAACAACTGAGCGAAAGATTCGGTGACCAGGTTTGATTGACTCCCAGAATCTAGTAGGGCTCTACCGATAATGAAATTTCCACGATTTGTTTGAACCTTTATCCTTACAGTGGACAATAGAACTGTAGAATTTTGGGATGCCTCATTGAACATGTGTGAAGAGGTAAAAGTTTTTTTGTTTGTAGAGGTTGATGGTTGATTACTTGGAGAACTAGAAGATGAATAATTATTGTTAGATTGTTGTGCACTGTCGTTAGAATTGTTGTTATTCGATTGATATGACTTAGTGTAATCATGTAAAAGAGTGTTGTGGAATTTCGAATGACACACCTTGCAGCCCGAAGCGCCACAATCTTTAAGTGTGTGGCTGCTTTTCAACAAGCAGTTGTAACAAAGCTTCCATTCACGTACCCTTTTATATCTGTCTTGAAGTGACAAAGATCGAAAGGCTTCGCAGTGGAAAATTGGGTGCGGCAAAGAACACATAATACACGCTTGTTTCGAGGTGTGAAATGTAGTTTTGTGTGAATACGACTGGTTGTAATTGTAAGCAGGTTTACTTGAATTACCCTTACATGAATTATTGTTAGAATAAGACCAGTTCGATTTAGGACTGCTATCGTCGTTTGATTTAGTTGGTTTAACAGTAGTCGGTCGATTTGCAGCTATGGCTTCTAGTACTTGTGTCCGCCATAGTAAAAACTCGGTAAGATCTGTAACTGTGGGTAACTTGTCACCTTGTAGAGAGCTTTCCCATTCTTTTAGAGTTGTGTAATCAAGTTTCGAAGTCACTAAGTGCACTATAAGTGCATCCCAGTGCTCGGTAGGTTGCTGAAGAGCCTTCAGCGCGTTTATATGTTTAGATAAGTTATTAGAAAGAATTCTAATAGCTTCTCCTGACGGTTTATCCACCTTTGGCAGTTCGAATAAAGATTTAACATGTTTTGACACGATTATTCTCTTGTTTTCGTAACGGGATTTCAGTAGCTCCCACGCTACGGGGTAGTTATCGGCTGACGTTTCTAAGTTTTCCAAAAGAGACGCGGCTTCTCCTCTTAACGAATTCCTCAGATGATAAAATTTATGGATGGGGTCTAAATTCGTATTTTTATGTACCATGGATAGAAATGTGTCTTGATAAGTGATCCACTTGTCGTATTCACCGCTGAAATGTGGTATATTAATTGTCGGCAATCGAACCGAATTGGAACCTACACCTTCGTTTACGTAAGGTGTAGTCGGTTCTTTAGATGTTTTACTAACCTTTTCCCACTGATCAATTATTGTTTGAATTCTTGCTGTGGTCAAATGATAAGTATCTTCGAACTCAACTCGTGTAATCGTTTGTTCCTCCGTTTCATCTACAAGTAAGTCGTATTTCTCCCAACTATCATGAAGAACGGTTAGTCTCGACTTAAGTTGGTTTATTCCTTCACGCCCTGTTGACGGATCGAAGTTATCGACAAAATTCAAAATACTATTTAAACGTGCAGCGATTTTTGCACGTTGTGCCGCTGTTCCTGTTTCGGCTGGGCTTGGAGGCGACGGATCTGGGTTTTTTTTATTCCGACCCATAATGAAAATTTAATAAACAAAATAAAAAATAAATCAAATTAAAAATGACGAATAAAAAATAAATAAAATAAAATAACGAATAAAAAGTAAATAAATAAAATAACGACTGACCTCAAACGATTACGAATTATCATAACACTAAATGTTAACGTACCTAGGTTAAACTAAACTAGGCAAAAGTTTAAAAAATAAAAATAAAGAAAAAAAAATAAAAAATAAAGAATAAAAATATTTGTTTCTTATATTTAAAGGAATTTTTAAGGAGAAAAATAATAATTTTTTTTTTATAGTAGGATAGCTAGGTGGATAGGATCGTAGGGTTTAGGGTTTAGAGGAAGAGGCATGACTCATTGTAACGTCGTATTTGTGTGCAAATAGAACCTGGTACGAGGAGTTGGAACCTTGTATTCCGTGACCTTGTGGGACAGTCCAGACTGTACCTTGAAGCTCTTCTACACCAAGCGACGCACTCTCAGCTTATAAAAACTCGACGCACAACTTCGATTATTTCGTATTGTTTTGCTTTTAATTTATATTATCAAACTGAACAGTCTTTTATCTGAATATTGTTTTTTGATCGAATGTCTACGTGACACAGAAGCCGACACTACGTTTACGAATAAAATCCGATTAACGACACTGAATAAACTAAATATAATAATAATAATAACGTTTAAATGGACTGTAGACTGTTTTTAACCATAGATTAACGAATCCAGGCCCGAATGGACCAAATTTATGTGTGGGCGATTTGAATAAAAACGATTTGATTGACAACACTTGTATTTAAATTCGAATAAAAAACATCGTATAGCATGTTACTTCTTATAATGTGTAAGAGCAACTGATTACGGTAGAAAAGGGAGGAGGCCTCGAGCATCCCCACCCTCCCGCTCGATATATCGATTTAGAGTATCGACTTCGATACTCGCCTCAACAAGGGTTAAAAACCCAAAGACATAGACCACTTAGGTGGGTCCATTAACCCTTCGTGGCACGGCTATAGTTGACAAACAAAGAGGCACGGGCGGCGCACTTTATGCGCCAATGCATTTTTCAAACCATAAATTGGTTAAATCCAGATTATCTAGATTGCGTTTTGGAAATGTTGAACTAAAAAGTCAATTGATGTATAACATATTTATTTTTCAATGATATCTTTAATTATAAAAATAAAAATTACTACTTATAAAAAATCAGTAATTACTCCTTCAGCGTTCTGACTTAGTATCGGGATTTCAACCTTAATTATCAACCCTATTTATTATTATTAGTTGTCAAAGTCCTAAGATAATTCCTCACAACCACCATCCTAATCCGACAACTCATGCAAATCCGAAAAATATTGATCGGATGGCATCATTTTTCTATACCGGACATGGTGGCACGGGAGGCGCATACAGTACACCAAGACAAATAAATACGGCAAAACAATGCAAAACGAAGCAATAATCAAAGAAAACTGTTTCATCTGTTTTAGGGGTCTCTAGCGGTAGGGTAAATCGAGGTTTTATTATTCTCGCATCGTGGATCTGTGATTTGCAGAAACTTTTTAACTCGTGGCGCACTCCATGCGCCAGCCCGTGTCTCGAAGGGTTAAGCAAACCTTGGCTAGATGAAGAATTCTCTCCCAAACCCTTCTATACTCTGAGCAGACTAACAAAAAGTCAGCAGTTTGTTTAGTGGCAGTACCATAAACACTTGGCATTCTGAAGATTTGCCATCTAAGAAGAGCCAATGCTGGGCAGCTTACTAGGTAAGTAGGTGTTTCATCTTACTCTCCGCAAAGCAGACAGGTGGGACTTTCAACCAAGCCTATCACCTGCAAGTGCCTATAGTGAGATGGCAATGACCAGTTTTAAATCGTCATAAGATGACAAGAGTCGGTGGTGATAAGATGATCAGTCGTATCTAAAATAACAAGTGACTTTTTTTTTTTTTTTTGAGAAAAATTAAGATTTTAAGTAGTTGACAATGTGAACTAAAATGTGGCAAATTGTACTTTCAAAGCCAAAATATTATAATTAATTAAAATACATATATGCTATAACCAAGGAATTTAATAAATTTTATGTGGTCCATGAGGAGTTTTTTTTTTAAAGGGCTGAAGATGCCTGAAGAGGAGGCAAAAAATTGCATACCCAATAGATCTTATAGAGATAATTAGAGGAGAATTGTACTTTAAAAGACATTTACCACCAAAGAATGCCAGTACACATAAAATAAAATTAATATTACCCCATTCCAAATTTAAAAATCTTTTCAAATGGTAGTATTAAAATCTCATATTCTACATACAAATTTTTCTACATATTATGAGGGTTGATGGATCAGGGATAGCACACTCTTAAAAAAAGTGCGAGACTCTCACACATTAGAAGTGAAACTAAGTTCTAGAAACAGTTAATTTTATGCATTGCTCATTTTCCATTTGTTGACCATTTAATTATTTCAGGATTAACAAATGGTTATGTGGAATTTAATTGAAAAATAAAATATTTTCAAATCATTTTAGGGAATAATGAAGAAAAAACATGAAGACAAAATTTATATATATATTATTATAATGTATATAATATTACGCTTATATTCCAATTCTGTGTATTGATAAAAGCATCTACCTCCGTGGTGCAATGGTTAGCACTTATGCCTGCTGAATCAGAGGTCGGTGGATCCAGACTTGTTCAAGTGAAAGATTTCTTACAGGTAAATTCTTTCACTTAGTAGAGTCTCAAATTAAAAACTTGGTTACATGCAATTTTGTTTCTCCTTGACTAAAAGAGGCTCACTTGAGCGAAAATAAGGTCCACGAGGAGTTTTTAACACAGGAGTATTCAAAGAAGTGCTATGTTTGAGGATTAACAGTTTAAGTGTGGGTCGTTGAAGGTTTAGGATCTGCTGCATTTGAAGGGAGATCGCTGATACCTGGATGCTCTATTAAGACAATGCGCCGTCATATGTCACTAATTGTGAGGGAGGCACTGGCCAAACACAATGTGGCTACACTAAGAGCTTTCCTAGTATCAAGACTGGAGGAGAGAGATCCTGTCAGCTCTATATTCGCTCTAGCAGAACATACAACCTAATTAAGTAAATTCCTTCCTTAATATAATTATAGGAGTTCCTTTGGTTACCTTTAAGAGCCTTCCTAGCTGCATCAGATGCAGTTAGAAGTTTATAAAGTTGTTCCTGGAGAGAAGTCATCCTGATGCAAACCACCTGCTCAGTCTTAAGAGGTAGATACTGGGATAGAAGAGCGGATGTACGTCTAATCAAACACCTGATAACATCATAAATTTATTAATTTAGTTTACTAGCATAACACTTTGAAGAGATTTTCTTTTTTAATATCTTATGAATTTCCATATGTTATGACCACTGAGACCAAAAAAGTGTTTTTAAAAAATGCCTACCAGTCATCTGTTCAAGCCTAAAGCCTAAACTACTAGGCCGAATTTGTTGAACATTGACATTCTAAAATCAGATACACATGCACATTTTATGATAGTACAAGTATTATAACCTTACCTTGGAAACTTGCCCCCAGCCCAATTCTGCCTGGTAACACTGCTTTAGCAACCTTCCTACTTTGATGAGCTATCATATCAGTGTTACAAGCCCAATTCTGCCTGGTAACACTGCTTTAGCAACCTTCCTACTTTGATGAGCTATCATATCAGTGTTACAAGCCCAATTCTGCCTGGTATCACTGCTTTAGCAACCTTCCTACCTTGATGAGCTATCATATCAGTGTTACCAGCCCAATTCTACCTGGTAACACTGTTTTAGCAACCTTCCTACCTTGATCAGCTATCATATCAGCGTTATCAGGAAATAACACAGTTTTAGCAACCTTCCTACCTTGATCAACTATCATATCAGCATTATCAGCGATATTTATATTTGCTAAGTGTCCAAGGTAAGGGAACTTCTTCTATATAAAGAAATGATAATTTTACCTGTTGACAATGGAGATAAGTTGTTCAAGTCTCTCCTTAGCTACAGCTCTATCCTTATCTGACGCCATTGAATCTTGTCCTCTCAATATGGGGTTTTCATAGAGCTTCTTGAACTCCTGTGAACAATGCAGAATATTACGGGTTTAGAACAGTATATCATACCTAGGTAACATATATTTTGGATGCCCCTTATGCTTGTATAGTAACTTCCTCTTCTACTAGAGATAGAGGGGGTTATTATCAACTGTCAGCTTCTCCAATAAACATATTTACTAATCATAATATTGAAAAGGAAAACAAAAAACACAAGGTCTTTAGACAAAGTATTTGCAGTAACAAATAACCAGTTTCAGCAACATAATAGCCATCTTTAGATTCTAAAGAAGGTGTTCACAGTAATGAGGTTTAGAAGTGTAGAAATTTAGAAGTACCTATACTCCTCGCTTTTATTAAATTATGCATATTAGCCCTTATTAAAAATCTTAGAATGTTTATTTGAGCAGGAGATTCAAATATTAGGGGTAATGTTCTCTAATTCTTTGGCTACACTGGGATTATTGTATAATTATAATTTATAATAAAGTGTTTTGTACCTGTGCAGTTCCAAGTATTCCTTCGTTGACAAAATGAACTAAACTGAAGTACTCAAGAAGGTCATTCTGTATAGGAGTACCAGAGAGAAGTACTCTTCTCTTACACTGCAGACCCATCAGAGCTGTGTACGTTTGGTTCTCTTTATTCTTTAATCTGTGACCCTTAAAACAAAAGAAAATTTGAATTTTGGACAAATTTTGTTGCCTAAGCAGCAAAATTTTTTCTCGTTTTACCGCCTAGGCAGTAAAATCACATTTCTCTACCCGAAATCAATTCAATAATGCCTCATTTTGCAGCTGCAAGTAGATAAAATATGTAGTTGATCATGATGAGTTTATGTTAAATAAGATTATTGGAATAGAGAGCTGTGCAGTGTAGGAGCCCATGCCTTCCTATTTTCTACCTCTTCCCAACTAATAAGTTATCGTCAGACATGTAACACTTACTGACAGACAGACAAGATGTATATTTTGTTGAATGTAAGATGCTTGCTTACGCTCACTTCAATAAATATTGGATGATTTTTTTTTTTTATAATCCGCTTGAAATCTTGAAACAGGAAACATATTAGAAAAATGAAGGAAGGTGTTCGTCACAGTTGTTTGGTGTGACAACTGAACAACAAAATTCTTATATTGAATATTATTGAATGAAAGTTATTTTTTATTATCTTCAATAATCATAATCATTATAGAAAATGTCGGTGATATTATTTATTATCATTTTTGAAATCTTTCAGATTCTTTAGGACCTAACTAATACATAAATAAAGTCTATTTGATAATTTATGTTTACCTCATCACAGAGTACAAGTCCTATAGGTCCAGACTGAAGGAGAGCAGAATGGATTCTAAATGTTTCATAAGATATGACGAGTATAGGAGTGGCAGTCCTTCGACCATACGTGTTCATAAAGCTTTTAACCTGTGACTCGACATGCTTTGTACCTCCTCCTTCTATAGGCAAAGCGGCCACTCGTCCTCCTAACCACTTCTGAATCTCATTACACCAATTCTAAAAACATAAATATAGAATTAGTAATAATAGTTAACTTTAAGAGTTCTACCAGGCTCAATTAAGAAATTATTTCTTTCTTTGACAATACTTTGCCTCCTCTTGAGGCATCTTCAGACACTAAAAAATTGTTTTAACTAGAACATACATTTAGTCAGTCCAATTCCAAAAGTTTTATATTCAAAGCTATACTATATTACATCTCTGTGAACAAACACATCGTCAAAACCTTTTATCTACGATTGATACGAAATATAAACATTATATCTTTGTTTAGATGCGTAGAAAGTGATTATTTACGTACTTGTATTCATTGCGCATGCGCGTCTCATAGTTCTGAATAATTCCTCTTCTTTACCACGCTAGTGCGGTAAAGAAGAGGAATTCTTCAGCTTTACGCACGATTAGTGAGTTTGTTTACATTTAACAAAACTAATTTGGTGTTCTTTTATTAAAGTAACTGTTTATATTGAGTTTTTAGTGAAAAACAATGAGTGAATCAAGTGACTTTGACGAAAATGTGGAGAATAATAATCCTCCAGAAATAATTAATTCGGCAAAAAATACAACTAATGAATTAATGCCATCTTTATCAAGAGAGAGATACGAACTTACATACAGCAAGTTTATTTGTTTCTCTATTTATTATTTAAATCTAACAATCGTAGATAAAGTACGGTACGCAACTCGTGCGAAAACGGCATTTTGCATTGCTCGTGTGGTTTTACCACCCTCACTATCGCTCGGGTGCAAACTCCACACTCGCATGCAAAATGCTACTTTCCGCACTCGACGCGTAATGTACTATTATATAAATACAAATTAATGGGAAAATATTTTTATTCTTCTTCTATGAGGAAAAACTTTGACATAAGTCTAGCTTTGGGTATTTATCAAATGTTTGGTACATTTATATAATAACAAGTCTATAAAGGGATTTCAGCACTGCTTGCGGTTGAATTCTGAAACTACAGCCAGGAAGTGTACTTTTGAAAGTTGTCATTTTTTAGTTAGTAATAACACTAGCATAGGCTAAAGTTCTTTCAACTCTTTGAATTTTAATTATTTCAGCAGTCCGAAAACGAAAATGTAAACAAGAATGGAAACACTTTGATTGATTTTGACGGATGAACAGTCTAAAGAAGGTGCACGGAATGTTCTTCTTTAGACTGTTACTCCCCTTATAAAAACAGAAGTGTGATATTCCTTTGTCCCAAAGTACATTGGAGTAAATACCCCTTTGTCTTAATAGTTATATAGTTAGTCATTTATATTCTAAAAAAATAGGGGAGTAACAATCAAAAGAAATACCCTCCTCTCTACCGACAGTCTAAGTCAAACTCTTGATGCAATGTTTAAGGCATTCCGCTCCGACTCTAATCTCACCTCTTGTATCTGTTATTTCATTATAAGTAATAAAGTGAAACAGTTTTTACTCTACTCTTTTTATCTTATATTATTTCTTAAAAGTACCTTGAAATAGTATATTATGTTACTAGGCTGTAAGTGAGTTTTTTCTTTACCGCGGCAATTAAATTTACTGTCGAGTGAGCGAGACAGTAAATATTGCCAAGGTAAAGAAAAAACACTTCACAGTCGCGTAGCATATGCTATTTTTTCCGTTATTAAATTTACTATTAAGTTGCTATTAAATTTACTGTCGAGCGAGCGAGACAGTAAACAGGGCCGGCCCGAGCGTAAATTGTCACCCGTGCGAGTTGCCATTTTGGCGCCCCCCCCCCCCCCCCCTCCCCCTAACAACCATCCCGGAACAATCACCGTACCTAAACCCACATTGTAAAGGGGGGGAGGGGGGGGGGGGGTAGTTTTCTTTCCTGTACTATTACTAATCTCTACCTGGGATTAAATAGAATTCGTTCAGACAACATTTCATGGTTAACTATGTCTGTCGGTCTGTCTGTCACTCTGTACGGTTCCAATAACTTTTGAATCAAAAGAGATAAGAACATGAAACTTTCACCGTATTCAATTTTTTTTTGACGCGCATACAGGAAAAATATAGCGAACTCAAAATCTTAAGCCGTTCAAATCCAAAATGGCGGATAATTCAAGTCCCGTAAACATTTTTTTTTAAATTTTGAGTGGGATATCAAATGAAAGGTATTAAAGAGTAGATTTCAAAACTATATAGCACTTAGGAAAATTGTTTAATTTTTTACGCCATTTTGTCAAAAGACATCAAAATTTGTGTCCCCCCCCCCAAAAAAAAAACACATTTCTGCAGTTACGTTTACTAAAAAAATATTCGGTCTGCTGGGCCAAAGAATAACTAAGTATATAGCAATTTGATCTGGTTAACTGGGAATCCAAAATGCCGGATAATTCATAATACATTTTGGCCACGATATAAAATGAAATGTATTAAAGAGTAGATTGCAAAAATGTATAAAATTTAAATTACCTTGTCGTTATAACCGATAAAAAACATTTTCACCCCCCTGGGGATTGAACCAGGGACCCCTAATTTTATTTAAATTCTGCCGATTAATATAATTTCGTGTTCAGAATACTAACGAAACCCTTTCTATGTGAGACATCACGCACAACCATCTTAATTTCAATATAACTCGGCTTGCACAAGGTTTTATTTGCATTGGTCCCAACAACATATTCAAAAACTGTAGATACCCGATTTTTTGAAAGGAAATTCATATTTGTTGTACTTATTGACTGGACTATAACTATAAGGAATGGAAAATTTAATTTAAATTATCACAAATGTATGTCAGGAGAGATTTCCATTTTAAGAACTAACGAGCACGAGGTAGCGTAATTCTATGATTCCGAGATTTTGGATGAGGAATGAGGGGAAAAAGGTCCACTTCGGAGGTTCACTTTCTGCGTAATATGATATGATTTAATACGACACTAAAAAGCAGGGAGGTCTAGTTAAATAAAACTGAACAAAAATTAAAAAGATTTAAAAAGGGTTTGATTTAATCTTATCTGGCCTGATGCTTATCTTAAGTAGATAACAAATCCAGGTGTCCTTACTATCTTTAGACAAAGTATTCCTATCACTCTCTATCTAGTAGAAGTCCTACTGCACTCTTTCCTCCTCACTTATTTATTAACTTCTATTCTCTCACTCATGTATAGATCTGCACATTCATCCCTCTTATCTCCCTTACCGCATACCCCTCCGATTTATTTATTTATTTATTTTTTTATTAGTTTTATTTCAAACTCGAAAACAACAAAATGACTTAGTGGTTCCGTCTTAAACAGTTCTTACTAATCTAATATTTATATCGTATAGAGTTATTATGTATAAATAATTCATTATTTTCATTTATTCTAATAAGACCTGTTGTGATTATTACTGACGAATTCTTTTATTCAATAATGTTTGAGTTATGATGTGTTCTTTTTTTAGTTCTATTAAAAAACTAAGGGCTATTTTTTTTTTATTTTTGCCACATTGGCGCCCCTGCCAATCCAGCGCCCTGTGCGGTTGCACGGCTTGCACGGCCCTCGGGCCGGCCCTGACAGTAAATATTGCCAAGGTAAAGAAAAAACACTTCACAGTCGCGTAGCATATGCTATTTTTTCCGTGGCAGCAGACAATGAAAAAACATTAAATATTAATCAATATAATAATAACAAATATTAGTACATACTTAAGATGTAAAAAAAAGAAACCTTAAAAAGAGGTTACACTATAAGAAAAGATAAATAAAACGCATTGACATCTAGCGGATTTTAATAGTACTAAGAAGCATTTCTACAAAGATTGCAGCGCTAAAACGGAAGTTTTGATAACTACCAGCACGAAAGAAAACATTTTTTTACGTCCTAGGATGTAAAAAAAAAAATTCTTTACAGCTAGGAGTAATGAAAAGATTTTTTAAGTCCACGTAATGAAAAAATGGATTTTAGCTAAGTTTTTTAGGCTCTAAAGTTACTATTTCACAGCCTACCACGGAAAAACAATTTTTTATGGGAAGTTTTAAAGTTACCCCATTAGGTGATGTGATCTTTTAAGGATAACATCAACAGACCCACTGGTGCATCGAAAATAACATTGATACTGGGTATCAAGTGCTTTAATAAATTAGACAAAGAAACTAAAACCCTTCCAATTAAAAAATTTAAAAAACATTTAAAACAATTATTTTTAGTTATAGCTTACTATTCTGTTACCGAATTTTTAGAGGATAGTTTTTGAATGTATCGCTTTATGCCTATAGTGAACTTTGTATTTTCTTTTTATTATTATTGTTACTTTTAATATATTATTGTTACTTTTAATATATTATTGTTACTTTTAATGTATATATGATTAACTAAGTGAAGCTTAATGTTAATATGCAACCACTGTTAATTAATAAATAAAAATAAAATAAAAAACATACTATTAGAAATTGAAAAATGTAAATAATTTTATTGTTTTACATGATATATGTACCTTGACTAGAGATGAAGGTGCTACAATAATAGCCTTGTCTATGGTTGGTTTAGCTTCGGGACTCTGACGGAGAAGTGTCCACATGAGAGTAATACACTGCAGCGTCTTACCCAGTCCCATCTCATCTGCCATTATACAGCCGTAAGCATCCTCTATCCTCACTCCTGTTACACACTCGTACATGAACTTTACTCCCTTCAAATATAACAAAAATTGATTACATTTTATTAATATAAAACAACAATTATAATTTTATTATGAGGGTGTTAAAAAAAGAGGATAAAATGGACTAAAATAAACAAAAAAAATCTTAATAAAGATGGGTCTGCAAAGTAATGGATTCCGAGATAAGTTTGTGTTAGTCCTGCTAGATCGCCTGATTTGAACTCCCTAGATTTCTTTTATTGGGGATATTTGAAAACATTAGTCTATGGTACTCCTGTAAATAGCCTACAGGAGCTGCAGCTACGAATTAATTAAAAATGCCAACAAATCCGAGCCAATGAGGGGGTTTTACAAAGAGTTTGAGAATCCTTCAGACAAAGATGTTGCGGCTGCTTGGAAATGGAAGGAGAGTACTTTGAACATCTTCTGTAACTTTTTTTTATCGCAAGAAGCTTCTTTTCATTGTTTGTCATAACATAAATGTTAATTTAAATCAAATTATAATTATCATTAACTTTCGGACTTGGTATCAGTAACGACAGAGAAAGATCATTCTCCAGTATAGCTCAGTTGGTAAGAGCGCCTGTAACGGATATATAGGAGGCCTGTGCTTCAAGTCCCGGTGCTGGGGTCTATTTTTCTCTGTATGTCTCCCATAGCCCATTAGTCCCCAGGCCACCATAAGAAGTGAGTCGCTGATTGATAAAGTTTTCTTACCTTATGGAATCGCTTATTTATGCCTTGTCCACCGATGAATTGGATGGCAACTGGGCGCTGGGCCATTTCTTTTTTGTTGACATGCCAAACTTGCCCCTCTGCGGGAACATTGAAAAGAGATAGATAAAGTTTTGATTTTCTTAGGATCGTTTTATTAAATTATTTAAAAATCAGTGGTACACTAGGCCACCGATAAGAGTGGACCGTTTTCTTTTCAACGTCCCCGCAGAGCGATATGTTTGGGGCGGTGGACACCCCAAACGGCCCATCGTATCGGTGGCCATGTGTACCACTGTTTTTTAAATAATTTAATTAAACGATCCTGTGAAAATCAAAACTTTATCTGTCTCTTTTCAATGTTCCCGCAGAAGGGCAAGTTTGGCATGTCAACAAAAAAGAAATGGCCCAGCGCCCAGTTGCCATATACCCAATTCATCGGTGGACAAGGCATAAATAAACGATTCCATAAGGTAAGAAAACTTTATCAATCAGCGACTCACTTCTTATGGTGGCCTGTGGACTACATAGTTAATGATAATTATAATTTTATTTAAATTAAAATGTAATCTTTCCGTAGTAAGAATACTACCTAAAACTTAAAAACTTGAATCAAATAAATGTTTCAAAAAAGAATAATCTTCCATATCTCTGAAAAAATTACTTTGCAGACCTGTGTTTACTAAAACTTTTTTGTTAATTTTGGTCCATATAATTACCTCTTTACATTTATTAACACCCTGTATATACTAAACTGTCTAAACCTAATATAATGTCTGAATGGAAGCCAAATTTTACTTCTTATCAGACACATTATAAAAAATATTTTGTTTGTAACGATAAATATTCTTATTCTTAATATAAACTGACTGATATTACAAGACAAACCATGTCAAACTTAGTTACTCCTAACAAGATTTAGTGGAAATAACTTATAAACTCAAAATTAACGCACCACTTTTATATTTTTATGCTTACACAAAAGTCGTTCAATTAGGATCTTTTTTCAATTGTTTTCATCTCAGGCGGACCTATTTTGCTTCTGTCGATCATAGCCACACTCCTGGAACCGCCGAAAAGCTCGGCCGATTGTTGTGAGATGCACTCTTAGTCGACCACCAACCTTTTGAGAAAAGCCTTTCTTAACCCATCACTATGGGTTTAATCGCTTCCTCCATAGTTTAATTAGGAGGTCTATTCATGTTGACACAAACAAACAACCGTAATAATGAATAACTACGTGAGAGCTCTCATTTAATCAACTGCAAATAAGAGTGAATCATTAATGAAGATGATTAAATATAATTAATTTATGATGATTAAATATAATTAATGATGATGATTAAATATGATTAACAACGATGATTACATGTGAGATGATGATAAATGATGATGATTAATGAATCATTAAACATCAGTATAAATTAGAGATAGTCGAAACAGAGAAATATAAAGGTGGTGCGTTAATTTTGACGGGGAGTGTATTTTTTTTAAAAAAATCAGAGCAAAATTGATCAATTTATTGTAACAAAAGCATTTACTACATAATGCCCTTCCCCACTTCCTTCTCAGAAAATATTGTTTATAAAGCAAATATTTTAACCCTTTCAGTAGTATAAACACGCTGACAAGTACGACAATAATGTGATGAGATGGTTAGGCAAAATTTTTGTTTAGACTAGTGACCGGATTTTGTTCTAGAATGAGTAAGGAAGGCTGTGAACGGGTATACTTCATAGTATAAAAGGTAATGAAAATATATGTTTTAGGGGTGAATTATTGAAGCAAGTTCCGTCCTTTAAGTATCTTTGCTCAATTATCAGCAAAGAGAGATAAAATTATTTTTAAGAATTAGATAGATAATTTGATTTGTGCTTAAGAAGTAAACAAAAGAGTAGCATCCGTTGTCAAACAAATAATTAAATACACAATTCGTGTTAATGAGAGACACCAAGGGATGTCCCACGTAAGAGTGACACATAGGAACTGTTCCAACATCAGACATTACGTCAATTGCAAGTGTCCAACATCAGACATTACGTCAATTGCAAGTGTCCAACATCAGACATTACGTCAATTTCAAGTGTCCAACATCAGACATTACGTCAATTGCAAGTGTCCAACATCAGACATTACGTCAATTGCAAGTGTCCAACATCAGACATTACGTCAATTTCAAGTGTCCAACATCAGACATTACGTCAATTGCAAGTGTCCAACATCAGACATTACGTCAATTGCAAGTGTCCAACATCAGACATTATTGCAGAGTGCAAAAACGCGGTATTACATTGATGAAATAATTAAATCTAAGCAGGAGGTCCATGTAAATGCCAAAATGCTAGTATACAAAAATACTCATGTTCCCACACTCACAGACCAAAGCTGGGCTATTTCTTAGACATAGGCAGCTCTTCAGACTGCTAACAAGAGATAATTGAGAAGAGTAGAAGATACAACTAGAAGAGACTTTATCAGAAACGAAACTTTCAGAGAAAACCTTCAAATCAACTCAGAAGAAACAAGGTGAGCTCCAACCAACTTCGATGGCCAAGTGCGGCCATGTGACAAGGATGGGAAATAATCAGTTCCCAAAGCTGGCTGAAGCCCAAGCCATAAGAAGTCTGATATGGGAGGATAATAAAAGTTCAATCTGGGAGCAAAGAGTGGACATGAATCATTAAGTCTAATTGTCAAATCTCTGCACCACATGGTAGAATATAGATAAATGAAATTTAATAAAAAAGAAAGTTGACAGGTGTAATAGTGTTTACCTCACGTTGATGAGGCCTCAAAATATTGCCAAGAACTGGGTCTACAACCACATGGACTAACTGCTTCTCTCTAAAAACATAACAATATAACAGATAATAAAATTATAAAACAATATATAGATATTTCTCTACTGTAGGGGAGAGCGGGGTTGGTTGGGACAGTGGGATGAATTGGACACTGCTGTTTTTGGTTGAAAAGAAGGTGAGATTTGGAACCCTGGTGGACCAGCCAGTAGCCCTTCAGTTGCTATTCAATCCCTCAAGTGGTCTCACGTCTTGTTGATTACCATTGATTTTTTTAAAAAAATAATTCAATTTGGAGGCAAGCTGATGTAAAATTTGAGACCCACATCGGAAGCCTTCCAGCCCCTCTAAAATATTCTTCGGAGTCTCTACTATTTTTACCTGGTAATGGATTTATTTATGATTACAAATCACTTTGGTTGCTTACTATGGAACAATGGGTTCCAATGTTGTTTGTGTTTTTTTTTTTAAAAAATGGTGTCAAGGGATGAGTTGGACAGTGTCTCATTCATCCCCAACTGTACCACTCATCCCCCATATCACACACACATCCTACCTATTTCTTCTTTTGGTTGCCCCTTTCTTACTTATTTAGTATTCCTTCTAATTAAGTACTCAAAGAAATTGTTTTCATGATTTCAGTTGCAAAATTAGGAGTTTTGGTATGAGTCCAAAGTATTCCACCCCTGTGTCCAATGTATCCCACCCATTGGGATACATTGGACAAAGTGGAGGTTTTGGAAAAACATAAAAAAAAATTGCATGATAATGTATCTTTAAGTAGCTATAAGTCTGGAATATTGTAAGGCTGGGGACTGGGGCTAAGGTTGGGAGAGTGACTGAGTGAGTGTGAGTGAGTGTTTGAGTGAGAGTATGAGGAATGTGCGAGAGTGAGTGGGAGACGAAGATGGCCGGCCGGGCAGACTGCTTTGTCAGCTTTTTCTCTCGGGCCCCGGCCGTGGGAATGCAACCGCGGCCCGGGCCGGGAGAGAGGGAGCGGAGGCGGGCAGTCGAGCTTGTGGCATGGTAGAGTAAAGAGTGGACAGTGCTCGGTACTCAAAGATGTGGATTACGTGTTGGTGTGTCTGGAACGTGTTGAGCGGTGAGTCCCAACCATAGCCCCTGGGCCCAGTAGTTTCCTTTTTTTGTTTTTAATCTAAACAAAGACTGTTTTTGTATTAGCTCTTTCTGTTAAAAATCTTAATGTGTAAATTAACTTTATTAATTTTTTAACTTAATTTTATTTTCCTTTTTTTTTTGTTTCCAATGGAGTTGAGTATAAAGTTATGCTGTTAAGCCTCTATTTTTCTTTTTGTATGAATGTATTATCCAGTAAAACTTAGAGTGCCTTAAGCACTGTTTTGTGGACGCAATGTTCGTTTATATATTAGTTCAATGATTTGTGTTTTGTTTCCTTGTATTTTTATATCCTACGACGGTGGAACCAAGAACTTAATTCTATCTTATTTTTGTTTTGGAGTATAATTTTCTATCATAGGGACCCGTAGTTTCGGGGGCCTTATTTCTTTTTTTTTTGTCTTTGTTATACTTATACGTAGATGATTCTTTTCTTTATTTGAATGTCTTATATGTACGATTAGTTGCTATTATAGTGAATTATATTCTTAAAGTGATTAAGTGGTTATTTCTTTTACTGGATCCCTGACCCTTACAATTGGTGTCAGATGTGGGGTCAAACGTAACTACTAGATTACTAGGGTCATGGGAGAACGGGAAGAGGAACTCGGTGAGAGGCTTGAGGAGCTGCTCCTAGCCAACCAGGCTTTTGAGAGTCGCGATAAAGAGAATCGCAAAAGGATTCAAGAACTTGAAGCCTCCGCGGCGGCCGAAAAGCGGAAGGAGATGGAGTCACGTCTGGAATACCAGGAAAAGCTGCAGGAGCTGGAACGTTTGCGGGAAGAGGTGGAGCTTCGGAGGCAAGCGAACCTGGAGTCGGAACAAAGAGAAGAAGAGAATAAGAGGCGGGCAAGGCGACGCGCTTTAAGCCCTGATCAAGTTAACCCCGAAACTGACCTGCCGGGTGTGAGTGGGAGAGGTGGATCAGGAATGGTCGTCCCGGCCTCGGCGGGCACAAAGGTCAAGCGGGATATGACGTTGCAGAATTTGGTGCGGCCCTGGTCGGGGGAAGAGAAAGAAGAACTAACGGTCAGAGATTTCTTAGCGAAGTTAGAGAGAGTGGGGAGATGCGGACACTGGAGCGAAGAGGACTTAATGGTGGTTTGTGAGATGAAACTTACTGGACCCGCCGCCCAGTTCGTAGCGCGACATCCTGATCTCGCGAGGGCCCAAGTCGGGTTTGAGGATTATAAGAGGGTACTGATAGAAAGATTCGGGGACGTGCATGAGCCGGAATATTACGCGCGAGCTTTGCACGCCATTAAACAGGGGCGCGAGGAGAACGTTAGGGAGTTCGCCGCACGATGTGCGGCTACAGGCCAAAAGAGCTTACGGCCCTTAAAGGGTGCATTGGAGACCGAGTGGGCTCGTAATCAACTGGAACAAACTGTGTTGGCGGCATTCATCAACGGCTTAAGGGGAGAGCCTGGGAAGCAGCTAGCCTACCAACCGCCCACGGACATGAAAACGGCCCTGAAGCGCGCCATTTTGGTCGAGCAAGTGCACTCGGGTCAGTCGACGTCTGGTGGCTCCTCTGAGCCGGTATTCGAAGTTTCGCGAATGGGAAGAGGGGCGGAGTATCAAGGTCAACGGACTAAGGTTACCCCTCCCGAACCATTCAAGGGGAATTGTTTCCGGTGCGGTCAGAGGGGGCATATGGCTCGTCAATGCCGAGTGGTGCGATCAAACGCATCTCTTGGTGGGCAAGGAAGAACCGGCTCTGCCTGTTACATCTGCGGAGCCACGGATCACTGGGCCCGGGGTTGTCCTAGGAACAACCAAGTTCCGCGTGTGCGGGCAATAGAGCCCCCACCGAAATACCCAAACGCAGACGATCCGGCCAAGGCCCCCGGGCAGGATCAACAGTAGGAGGGGGCACAGAAACAATTACTAACGTGGCGGTAGGATGTGATGGAACTATCTCTGTCCCGCTAAGATTGTCAGGCGCCCGGAAGGTACTTTTAGTAGACACTGGGGCGGGAATATCGATACTAGCCAAGGCCGTAGAAGGAGTGCCCGTGGAGTTGGAGACCGTGGATGCTCGCGGAGTTACCGGGTCTCGGTTACCCATTCGAGGCAAACAACGGTTAAGCGTTAGGACGACAGACGGCTATGTGGGGGAGCACGATTTCTGGATTGCAGAGTTGAGGTTACAACAAGATGGCATTTTAGGACGTGATGTTATGCGTAAGATGGGCGCAACCGTGGACGTTGCGGCCGGAAAAATGCTTAGTGGGTCGGGAGGGGCCGACGATCCGACCGTCAGTGTGATTAATGCGACATGTTTTCATCGGAATCGGCCGAACAAAGGCCAGGAAGGCGAGGTGAGCGGAATGCCGCGACAACAGGGACGGGAAGGGGAGGTGCCCGCCGAAATGGGCGACAAACCAAGAACCTATGCACAGGTACTAGGTCAAAACTCGTGCCAGACAACCGCCGTTACGGATAAGGAAAGCGTAGGACTTGTCCATAAGACTAAGGGAGCACCGGTCGAGAGAAAGCTACCGAGGCCAGGAAAAGCGAGGTTAGGATGTGAGCGACGCGAGACAGTTCCTTCTGGAGTGAATAAGGCGGAGGCATCTCAGGTGGTAGAGAAGAGAACGACTCCCAAGGACGGGCCAGAGCCCGATGTCACCAACGGAGAAAAGGAGCGGATCCACTGGGCGCGAGCCCGCTGCACGACCACGATACAACCATGGTATGAAGCCATCCTATCGGTGAGCCACACAGACAAGGAGTCAAGGGAGCCTGTTTTGCTCGAACCAGTGTCGTTCAATTCCGGACTAAGGGTGGCCAGGACGGTAGGGCAACCTAGTGAAGGCCGGTTGTGGATTAAGGTGGTGAACTTGTCTGGGCAGGAAATTCGAATATTGAGGGGCCAGCGATTGGCAGAGATCACCCCGTACCTGGAAAATCCAGAAATGGACACTTGTGTGGGTTTAGTGGACCAAGGGAAGGAGACCGAAACGGAAGACTTCGAGGAGATAGTCAAGCGGAAACTGGAACATTTGAATCGAACCGAACGGGATGAAATGACAAGTATTCTACAGAACTACAAGGACACCTTTATGGAAGGGAATCAAGGTAGACTGGGGTGCACCTCTCGAGTGGAACATCGGATTGATACCGGAGATACGAGACCAATAGTGAAGCGCCCTTACCGGGTGCCCTTCCATCAACGAGAGGAGATGGATAAACAAATCCAAGATATGCTGGAGCAAGGTGTGATAACCCCTTCGGATTCCCCTTGGTCAGCTCCGGTAATCCTTGTACCAAAGAAAAGCCCTGATGGCACCCCGAAATTCCGATTCTGCACCGACTTCCGAGAACTAAACTCGGCGACCCGTCAAGATGTGTACCCGTTACCACTCATACAAGAGACACTAGAAGGGTTAGGGGGAAGTCGTTGGTTCACTACCCTGGACCTAGCTAGTGGTTACCACCAAATTGGGATAGCGAAGGAAGACCAATGTAAAACGGCATTTAGCACCCCGACGGGGCACTACGAATACAAGCGTATGGCGTTCGGTTTGACCGGCGCGCCGGCTACGTTCCAACGCATGATGGACACACTGCTGATGGACCTAAAAGGGACGGAAGCATACGTATATCTGGACGATGTAATAGTACACAGTAATACGTTCGCGGAACACTGTGCGCGCATTGCACGATTGCTCGACCGCTTCCGTCTAGCAAATTTAAAGGTGAGACTAGAGAAGTGCACCTTCGCTGCCGGAGAGGTGAACTATCTTGGACATATTATCAGCTCCCAGGGGGTGCGCCCTGATCCGGGGAAGGTCCAAGCCGTTCGAGATTACCCGGTGCCTGCCTCACGAAAGGAGGTGCGTGCCTACATCGGCCTAGCAGGGTACTACCGAAGATTCATACCACACTACTCGGAGTTGGTAAGGCCGCTGACTCAGTTGACCAGCGAAAGGGCACCATTTGTCTGGGACGAGAAATGTCAAAAGGCGTTTGAAACCACCAAGCAGATGCTTTGCGCCGACTTAGTTTTGGCCTATCCCGACTTTCACCATCCCTTCATCTTAGCAACCGATGCGTCTGGAGTGGCCCTGGGGGCTGTTCTGTCCCAGGACATTGAAGGACAGGAGAGACCGATTTGCTATGCAAGTAGGCAACTAAACGCAGCTGAGCGAAATTATAGTACTACGGAGAGGGAACTTTTGGCTGTGGTGTGGGCCACCAAGGTGTTTCGTTGTTATCTCTACGGAAGACGGTTCACGATTGTCACGGATCACCGTGCACTTAGTTGGATGTTGAGTTTAAAGGATCCCTCCTCGCGACTAACACGCTGGGCACTCCGGTTAGCAGAGTTTAACTACACGGTCGTTCACAGGGAAGGGAAAAAGCATTGCAACGCTGATGCACTTAGCAGAAGCCCTCCCGTCCACGAGTTGGCGCCAATAACGGATTGGACGAACGATAAGGTGCGGGCGGAACAGATGAGGGATCCCGGTTGCCAGGATACCGAAAGGAAATTTGCGTTGGGAACATTTAGGGACTCCAGTGGTGTACTCTTCAAAGGAAAACCGGAGGAGGCTCGTCTGGTAGTACCGCGAGAAATGATCCCAAAGATTCTAATTAGATGTCACGATGCGCCGGCCGCGGGACACCCCGGCGCGGAAAGAACACTCGATCTGATACGACGAAATTACTACTGGCCCGGAATGAGCGATGAAGTGAAGGAGTATGTAAGGAATTGTAGGAAGTGTGCACTAAGAAAGACACCTTATCAGCCTAAGGCGGAACTGGGACAACCTGTTTTTCCGCAGAAACCATTTGAACTCGTCTCAATGGATATAGTGGGACCGTTACCACAAACGGGACATGGACATCGGTACATTTTGACGATGATCGATCATTTTAGTCGCTACGCAGAGGCGGTCCCCCTAAAAACGCAGACAGCCACTGAGATCGCAAACGGATTTATCGCTCGGATAGTGTCAAGACACGGGGTACCGGACCGCGTGCTGACGGATCAGGGACGCAACTTCGTTTCTGAGACTATGAAACAAGTGTGCCGCACCCTAGGGGTTCGCAAGATTCAGACTACTCCGTACCACCCCCAGTCCAATGGCGCCATAGAGAGGTTCCATCGTACCTTGGTGGATATCCTGTCACATTACGTACACCGCGATGGGCGTAATTGGGATCGTTGGTTGAATCTCGCTCTAATGGCCTATAATAATGTAACACACTCTGCCACGGGTCACTCTCCAAATTATCTAGTTTTTGGCAGGGAGGTGACCACTCCGTTTGACGTCAATCTGGAAGTTCAGCGGGAAGTTAGAGCTACGGCGGACGATGCTCTTTCGGAGTACCATACGGAGCTAACGCGTAGACTGCGGATAGCCCATGAGGCTGCCAGACAAGCGACCAGGAAGGCCCATGAGCAAAATGCCCGGCGTTATAACCAAACGGCAATCAACCGCGAGTTTGCTCCCGGCGAATGGGTGTATTTGCATGATCCTAGTGTCAGGGAAGGTCACGCCAAGAAGTTTAGAAGGCCATGGACTGGTCCTTACCAAGTTATAGAGAAGCTTACCGGACTAAATTATAAGCTAGACCTACCCCCAGGAAGGAGTCGAGTGGTACATGTAAACCGACTGAAAAGATGTACAGCGGGGGCACCAGTTCGGGTGGAGAAACCATGTAATCAGGGGACCCCTCGGGTCGTCGGTGTGCCCAATCGGCCTGATGAGAGTATGGACCCCTGGGGGGGCACTTCTGAGGACGAAGAGGAGGAGCAGCTTGAAGGGCGCCCTAGCTTAGGAACTGGAATTCGTTCTCCCATCGCTGTTGAAGATTCCCCTGCGTCTTCGTTAGGGAGACCGGAACCGCTGTCCGAGTGGGAGGACTCACCTGCAGTCCCGGACGACCCCCGTGACCGAACCTGGGAGCCGGTGGGGACCGAGGAAGAGGATCCCGAGGAAGGGATGGACGGTGAACGTTCACCCTATTTGTTAAGGCCTAGAAATCAAGACGTACTTTGTTGTTGCAGGCGGAGTTGGAGCTGGTGGATCTAAGGAAGGGGCCGTGGAGGAAGTTTGGAAAGGAGGCCTGGTGTTCTTACAGAAGGAGGAAGTTTTGCTGAGTGGAGACTACTGGACCGTGGTCTTGGATCTCGCGGTAGGCCATTCGCACCAGGAGTGGGAGAACGTAAGACTATCAATCGAAGACATCAGAAACAAGGTACAAGAGTATGAGATAAACGACCCGAGTAGTTACCTGTTAGAAGTTGACCGTTTGGACATGCTAATGAAAGAACTGGCGAGTGGATATTACATCCTTCAAGAAATGCTTCCGTCTAACGCCGTTAGAGGTAAACGAGGCCTATTTGATGCAGGAGGTTACTTATTGAAGGTGCTATTTGGCACTCCAGATGCTAGGGATCTGGACCGTTTGGATCGCCACATGTCATTACTCGACAACCAAGGCAAGGACATCCTGCATGTTATTCACGAACAACTAACCATCACCAAGCGAATAAATCGTCACGTGGTGGAGAACAGTCAGAGGATTAAAAGTGTCGCCAATTCAGTGCAGGTGTTATACAACAACACCCTGGAGAAAATAAATAATGTTACACGCCGGGTCGCCCTCCAAGGGGAAGCCGCCTCCGCCCTCCGTTTGATGGAAATAGGACTGATGAAGGCCTGTTTAGATTTAGCTAATCTTAGGGAATCATTAGGTTTAATTGCACTAGGTAGATTAAGTTCATTCTTGGTTCCACCGTCTGATCTATTAGAAATTGTAAGAAGGGTTGCGTTAAATCTTCCCAGGGAGCTAGCTTTGGTTACGGGGCTCAGCCTGGAAGACATGTACGAGTACTATGAGTTAGCTCAAGTTAGTGCGGTCGCCACGCGACGCGGAATTCATGTGGTCGTTAACTTACCCTTACAGCGTAGTAATAAACTGTTTCAAGTGTACCATGTGCGTGAATTGCCGGTGTGGTACCCGGAGACTAAGCAATCGATTGTAGTAAAAAGTGAAAGTAAGTACATTCTTGTTAGTGACGATAAATTATCTTATGCTCTCGTGAGTGAGGACGAGATGGTGCGATGTCGAGGAAGAAAAATTCGCGTGTGCGCGGTCGAATTTCCGATAACCCCGCGAAACGTTAAGTCGTGTACAAGTGAACTATTCTTTGGGGGCAAGGAAATGCACCCTTGCACCCGTCAAGTGCTGCTCTCTCCTCACCGGCCCAGCTGGATCTTAGATTCCCAACGGGCCTGGTGGATCTATAGTGTCGTGGAGCGGACCGTCGTCACCAGGCGGTGTGTCGACCATGGCCGGGTAACTACCGACGAAATATACATCAACGGGGTAGGAGTTTTGGAGGGTCACCTACAGTGTGAGTTGAAAGGCGCACAGTTTGATTTGCACCCTCATCAAGCTGGTGTTCTCCAATGGAATGTGACTAGAAGTGCCTTCTCGCTTCCCACCCCCATGGGCAAGACCATCCTCAATCTACGGCAGCATTCAGCGGAGAGAGTCAGTCTAGCCCTGCACCAGTTGAACGCCCAAGCCCACTACGTTAACCAGGCATACCCTACTGGCTTGGACATTGATAAAGTCATCGGGAAGGTAGAGGAAATCATGGTCCAAAGCAAAGGAAAGCGGACAATGTGGATTTACGGTGGATCAGTCAGCAGCTTGCTCTTAGTCGCCGCTTTAATGGCTGGCCTTTATTGTTGCTGGAGAAGAGGTCAGCGACAGGAAAGGGACTTGGTGACCATCACCTTGGAAGGGAAGCAGCCGACCTACCCTAAACCGACAACAAGGAGCCTTCCACCAGAGGCACTTCGAGTAGCATACCCACTGCCCTTAACTGAGGAAGGGCCAGAAGGTGATGCCAATTTAGCATCACCTTCTTCATAGGGGGGGATAGTTGTAAGGCTGGGGACTGGGGCTAAGGTTGGGAGAGTGACTGAGTGAGTGTGAGTGAGTGTTTGAGTGAGAGTATGAGGAATGTGCGAGAGTGAGTGGGAGACGAAGATGGCCGGCCGGGCAGACTGCTTTGTCAGCTTTTTCTCTCGGGCCCCGGCCGTGGGAATGCAACCGCGGCCCGGGCCGGGAGAGAGGGAGCGGAGGCGGGCAGTCGAGCTTGTGGCATGGTAGAGTAAAGAGTGGACAGTGCTCGGTACTCAAAGATGTGGATTACGTGTTGGTGTGTCTGGAACGTGTTGAGCGGTGAGTCCCAACCATAGCCCCTGGGCCCAGTAGTTTCCTTTTTTTGTTTTTAATCTAAACAAAGACTGTTTTTGTATTAGCTCTTTCTGTTAAAAATCTTAATGTGTAAATTAACTTTATTAATTTTTTAACTTAATTTTATTTTCCTTTTTTTTTTGTTTCCAATGGAGTTGAGTATAAAGTTATGCTGTTAAGCCTCTATTTTTCTTTTTGTATGAATGTATTATCCAGTAAAACTTAGAGTGCCTTAAGCACTGTTTTGTGGACGCAATGTTCGTTTATATATTAGTTCAATGATTTGTGTTTTGTTTCCTTGTATTTTTATATCCTACGACGGTGGAACCAAGAACTTAATTCTATCTTATTTTTGTTTTGGAGTATAATTTTCTATCATAGGGACCCGTAGTTTCGGGGGCCTTATTTCTTTTTTTTTTGTCTTTGTTATACTTATACGTAGATGATTCTTTTCTTTATTTGAATGTCTTATATGTACGATTAGTTGCTATTATAGTGAATTATATTCTTAAAGTGATTAAGTGGTTATTTCTTTTACTGGATCCCTGACCCTTACAATATGTTAGTTAGGATCTCGCTGTCAGAATAACAAAGTATAATGGCATGAGTATAATAAGCACATATACAAAATGTTTACATGAAACATTAGCCATGGGAAATACCAGATAAATACACTGGAAATTGCTTGTAATAAAATCAGTTATAAAAATCTACCACTGGTGAGGGAAATATTTTGCCCCTTGATTCGTGGTACACTGAAAATCGTTTATAGTAACGCAATTAATTAATGGTGTAGCTGTGAGAGCAGTAAGAGAAGTGGACTAGTTCGGTAGTAAACTAGAATAGATACAGTAAAAAACTTGTATTAATAAAAGTGAATTAAAAAGGAATGAGTGAACTTAAAGTTAGTGGACCGTGATTATATGAGATGAGATATGGAACTTGACCTGAACTGCAGTCAGGTCAATCTAATGATAGATTAAAAGATATATAACAATGGCTAAAAAGTGATACCTCGTATCTTCAAAATGTCAGGTTTACAGGAGGAACAAAAAACTATTTAAAAAAATAAATTAACTTTAACTGACCAAGTTTTTTACGTGTTTTATAAATTTGTATAACATATAACCCTTCAGAAACATTGGTATCTGTCAAATTATAACAGTTCATAAAATAATGTAGTTACGAGTTCTCACTATGTCACTTCTTTAATAAAGTGAACACATACGAGGTCTCACTTACAAATTAGGAGCACAGTTATGAGGTGTCACAACTAACCTTCACCAAAACACATACACCAGAAACACATACGAGGTGTAGTTACAAGCTATCACATAACAAATAGTTTGCAAATTCGATACGAGATGTCACGACTGCCCATTTTCTATGTGAAGGATTTTTTTTTTTTTCACTTACGAGATCTCGTATGTACTTGCAGACAAGCCAATATAATGAAAACCACAAAATCACCATTTTGGTAGTTACGAGGTATCACTTATTAGCCATCGATAACTAAACAGACACAGACTGGCAATGAATGCAGGAAACTAATTTAAAAGAATATTGTAATAAATTAATATAATTAAATTAAAAACTCCACACATCTCCTGGCAGACACATTTGAATGTGTCTGCAACAAAAATAAGATAGATGATGGACTTGTTTGTACTGACTTGTCTATTTTAATTTGATCGTGAGCAGAAAGCTGTGGCGGGATGTACAGTACGAGGGCGTTGGCATCAAGAGGGTCATGAAGAGCTCTCCTCACATTGTCCTTCTTCATTCCGAGACATCGTCCACTTAGACCACCCGTGTAGCCGGCTATTGGTACTCGGAACGGCTTGCTAAGAATATTCTTAATTCTTGCTTCCTAACAAAAAGCACAGTTAAACCATTAGAATCAATGATTTGTTAATTAATTAATATTTATTAAAAATAATAGCATTTAATATTTATTAATTGGTATACTTACAGCTACTATATTAATTACTGGTATAAATTTTACTCAATTAGGAAATAAGGAAAACAAAAATTATATAATGTTTCGGGCCATATCCATAAAGGAGTAAAATATTGGTCCGAGACAACTCAGACAAACTTTCTCATATAATCTTGGTCCCAGATCCCAAAAAGCATAAATATAGTAATACGTGTCGATCTGCTAGCTGTGGCTGTGAACCACTTAAGGAGGGTTACTACAGAGCCTTCCAAGTGAAGTGAGAGTCCCACCCCGCACTACCGTCAACTCCAATCATCTTTTTAAACTCACCATGGTTAAATACTTATTTGCTTAATATTAAATATTTATTGCATTAAGCTCGCTTCAATGTAGAGGTGGGTCGAAAATAACAGAACAGTTCACAATAACATGTTATTGGAGAATAACAGTTCGTCCGATAAAATGTTATTGAAAAAGTCCTGTTATCGAATGACAGTTCATATAACAGAACAGATTTTTCTGTTATTGTTATTTTATAACAGAACGGAATCAATAACATTTCAAGTAACAAGAACAAGATGCAATGAGCTATTATTGTTATAGGATAACCCTTCGTTGCTGTTATTGTTATAGGATAACACTTCGTTGCTGTTATTGTTATAGGATAACACTTCGTTGCTGTTTTGTTATAGGATAACACTTCGTTGCTGTTATGTTATAGGATAACGCTTCATTGCTGTTATTGTTATAGGATAACACTTCGTTGCTGTAATGTTATAGGATAACGCTTCATTGCTGTTATTGTTATAGGATAACACTTCGTTGCTGTAATGTTATAGGATAACGCTTCATTGCTGTTATTGTTATAGGATAACACTTCGTTGCTGTAATGTTATAGGATAACGCTTCATTGCTGTTATTGTTCTGTTCTCGGCCCTGTTTCTGTTATCAAAGTTTAAATAATTTTATTATAAACACCAAAGATTTCGCTGTTGTATGGTAGAGCTCGGTTCTAACTTGCATGGGACCCTTGTTTTGCTCCGAGTCCCAATGTCCCTTACCTCATGGCTTAGGTTTATTTATTACCTATATCTATCACGTCAGTGTTAACTCTAACTCCTCTTTGCCTTACCCATCTAGAGAGCCTCGCCTCTCTTTGAGGCGGCCCGCCTTTCCGGGCATCTAAGATACACTCTATTTCCAGTTCTACTGCACCGATTTTCCTCAAACAACTTTCATTATAATTATATTACACCTCTCTACAACGTCACATTACTGCAACTATTTTTGACGTATCATCAATTATTATTATCATAGACTCATCGGTTTCAAAAAGGGTATTTAATTTTATTTTGCTAGTCGGTTGGTTCACGTTTTAAGTTTAAGGACCACTGTTTTATTATGAAATTATTTTATACGTCGAGTTATATTTCACCTTTCACCTTTGGCCTTCAACAAATCACTAAAAACAATAATTCGTAATTCATAATTATTTGTGAATTTATTTAAAATACCTACCCCCCCCCCCCCCCCCCCCCCCCCCCGTTTGTTTTGCTTGGCATCAAAAGCTACCCCCCCCCCCTTGGAGGCCCGAAAGGGGGCTGTTACCTGTTACTCAAATAACATAAATAACATGTTATTATGGAACATATTATTTCCTGATAACAGAACAGTAATAACATGTTACCGCCAAATAACTGTTATTACCCACCTCTACTTCAATGATAAAGCCACGCAATGCCTAGTTAAATATACTAGGACATTGCATGGCTCTATCATTGAAGCGAGCTTAATTCAATAAATTTTAGCTATTAAGAAAATTAATCATGATGAGTTGGTAGTTAAAGAGGATGACTGTAATAGAGAGCCATGTAGTATGGAGAAGGGTACCTTTCTACATATTCCTTAACTTACATGTTCCGACCATTTCAACTATGTATTATAAATTGTATCACTTCACAACACAAAAACTTCAGGGTGTATCTGCTTGCAAGAGGTGTAAATGTTTCTTCATGGTAGTTTATAAACCCATCTAATTGAAAATAACACACTCCGTAGCAAAGCATGGGGTATCCAGCTAGTGATTAATAAAAAAAAAAATGTATCTTTCGCTATGGCATCTGTTTTACAAATAATTTCTAAAGTTGAAAAAGCATGTTTATGTTTCTTTACTGTGGCTACAAAAGTTTGACAAAAGTCCATTATTTTAGGAACTTGAAGTTTAGGATGTATAACTACAATTTTCAATTTTAAAGTGACAAATGCAACTTTTACTGCTCCATTTACAAACATATATAATTTTTACAAGTTATTGGTAGTATTCATACTACGGAACGTTTAAATTTTAATTTAAATCAAATTATAATTACTATTTATAATTTGATTTAAATTAAAATTTAAACGTTCCGTAGTATAAATACTACCAATAACTTGTAAAAATTGAATTTCTAATTGATTGTACTAAGTACAGGTACTAATTGAGTACTTTATAATTACAAGCGTATTTCTCGCTCTAGTTCTATTGTCGTTTGTTGACTTCTAAGACTTGTAGAAACATTTGAAAGCTTAATTCGGGATTAGGCATCGATATCGTCAGAGGAAATTATTCTTCAGTGTAGCTTAATTGGTTAAAAACATATATAAGGGTTATTCTCAAATAAACTGTCACTTTGCTGTCCGGAGGTTACCGGAAGCTCTACAAAATAGAGTTTTTATCCTATCTCAACCTACTAAGGATCATTGAGTTCGTCTCAAAGCAGTGTACATTTTGAGCTATCAAATGTTAAAAAATGATTAAAAATAAAAAAAATATAAATTATTTTTCTTGGAAAAATTAACAAAAGTAGCTGTCCGAGGCCATTTCGAAAATTTGCAGTGACGATTTCTGTTAAAAAATATGAACTTAAAAAATTAGGGCAGGGACCTAACTTTCATATTACTTATGTAGATGACGTAATAAGGTGCAAATATTTTTTTAGACACATCGATTTTTCATTAATGGAGATAAAGTGTGTGTCCGGAACTTTTCAGAATAAGAGTCACGGGAGTGACGATTTGGACGGAAGGTGACGTTAGAAAGGGTCTTTTGTTGTTAGCGGGGTGGGGAGAAAGGGAACAGCTTTCATATACATGTGAGAAGCCATCATCATCCTCCGAGCCCGGTGACGGAAGTACTTCTTTTTTTATGGTCGGCTATTCCTCGTCACTATGGTGCGTATTTTAATTGTAGGTCACGCGGGTGACGTGTATTTTAACACATAAAAAAAAATAAAATGACATTTTCGAACTCAGTTTCATATAGCCTTTGCATGACTGATAAACATACACTTGTCTGTTTTTTTCTAGTTTCACTTACATTCTCAATATTTTATTTTTTCTATTGAAATGTCTCACGAGTGACAGTTCACGCGAGTGACGATTTGCATTGAGCCTGTTAACTAGTGACTATTCCTGGTAAAAAATACCAAATATAGAGTAAAAACACCGCTGTCTATGCTTGTGGGTTGTTCCAACCCATCATTAAAAAACTTATGATTTCATTATCTAATGATTTTATGGTTTTTTAATACGTCTTAAGTGTTACGTGAAATATGTATAAAATTTTATAAATTGTGGATAAAATATACTAAATAATGCTAATATTTGTTCAAACTAGTTCTATTACTATTATTTTCCCTACTTCATTTTTCTCAAATTAAAAAAATATCTCGTATAAAAAAAAAAATATAAAAAAATAATACTAATAATACAAAAGATAACGTAAATCGCGTGATCAAAAGTCTGAGAATTAGTTTTTTCTTTAAGATTTTTTATTAAACATGAGTTAATATGAGAGCCCTGAATTGCATTTACCTCAAGTTCAGAGGTGAAAGAGATTGGGCATTGGATGCTGAGTAAAATGGGCTTAATGTTGTTAGTTAAATTATTTTTAACAATGCTTCTCTTAAGACTGCCCACAAAAAGTCAATTTCATTAATTATTTTTATGCTTTAGGGTATGCTGCATAACAACAACTAGTCTTACATAGTATTGGCCTAAAAAAATAAAATAAATCAATAATAATAAAACCAGCCCGTCACTCGCGTGACACAAAACCTGGGATTTGGAAAATTCGCAGAAAATCGGAAAATTGTCGAACTCACAAACCATATCACTTGTGCACTCTTATATACACACACACCATTTATATGGGGTCCAAAGCTAGTTTTCATGAACTTGAATTTTACGTTTGGTTCATTTTCCAGATTTCGAATGTGACAGTTTATTTGAGAATGACCCATAAGTAAATAATACTTACATGCTCAGCTAGTGCAGAAGAAGTAGCTAATAGAACATGTTTGACAGTACCCAAGGTTTTGACACAGCTAGGAGATGATTTAGCCAAACATTTTCTCGAACGAGAATTGCTCACTACTGGACTAGAAAACGGAGCAGAAAGACTTTTGGTAGATACGACGGAGTTATCAGTCTTGAGAGACAAACTGCTCCTTCTCTTCGGAGACGGTGAATCCGCTTCACTGTCATTCTCATTATGATTCCGCTTAGCCTGCTGGCTCGGTGCCTTAGAGCGCATCTAAACAGACATTCAACAAAATACATGTCAGTCCCATCATATAATAATAATCCAAGAACATACTGGGAACACAATAAAACATTAGATCAAGTATTTATCATCATATAAGCTGCATTTACACTGACAAAAGAAATATGTTCAAAAAAAGTGTTTATTTGTTTAGGAATTGTTGTGAGATTGGATAAATGTCACTTGGAGTGACTTGAATGAACCTGGGTTGATATTACAGTAGAGTCTCGCTTATCCGGACATCCGTATAATCCGGACGGGCCAAAAACTATGTACAAATTGGAACAGGGCGAAATGAATTGTTAAGATTATCAGGGTTTCTGCTTTTATTGTTTATTATTTTTTTAAAAAATGGTTCCTAGTCAGTTTACAGGTGTATGTATTCCAACATTTCGACACGAGGAATACCCGGTATTTTGTTAAAAATAAACAGATTAAGAATAATTACTAATAAGTAAGAACATTGATAAATCTCTTTCGGTTCCATAGAAATGTAGGGCGGAAGATATAATGGTAGTGTATTCCAAGAAATACAATTATTATATGTGACTGAGATGAGGAGAGGGTTTTAAGAAACATTTAGCGGCGGCTCAACGCAGTTCCATGAAATTTCGCCAAGCCGACAATGTCTAATGTCTCAACTTTTTGTGAAATGTTTATCGCTCCTCAAATTTCATATCGGAACACAGCCTGTTTCTCAGGAAGTCCCTTCTATACCTGCACCTGCTTAATAGATTGTAATTTTATTTTAATTCATTTGATATTCGGACAGGTTACAGAACACCCCTTAACTTAAATAGTGTTATACCTATACGCTGTACAAGCATACTTTGGAGACTTATCAGAGTAATACGATAAAAACCTTGATTTCAATAGTTTTACCCTACTAAAGCTTATTTTAGACATTTTAAAACTGATTCCGTTTAATCCGGACTTTCGGTAATCCAGACTGGGTCCGGTCCCGTCAAACCCGGATTAGCAAGACTCTACTGTATAATTGTTGCAAATAGTTTTGGCATGTTATATAAACTTGTCATGGTGTTATAAAATACAGTTTCATTGTGCGTTTCATTAAAGAGAGTATTGAGTTACACTTATTTAACAGGAATAATTACACTTGTGATAAAGAAAGTTGCGAAATATTTACTAGAGGAAAGTTGGTGTCTACTGTTTACAGTCCATGTCCATCACAAAAAATGTTGTGAAATATTTACTAGAGGAAACTTGGTGTCTATTGCCAATCAATTTTTTCGACTGTAGGCCGCTTAATTGTAAGACAAATAATATAGTTCCCTAAATATTCGATCCTAATATTATTAGGATTAAGAGAATAGACGAGGTCTTATACATTTAAATACTGTTTTATTAAGTTACTTCTTCGAGCTAAAACATATCAGTCTCTAAATTCTTAAAAGCAAATTAAAATTAAGTCACTTAAAGATTAACAAACTTACCATTTTGAAAATATAATTTAATACTTTAGTACGATCGTCGACAAAGCATACATTTGTTAACTGATAAACTAAAATGCAACAATGAATACATTTTTAAATCACATCGTTCTTAAAAATGAGTAAAAAGACACACTGGACACTAACATAAAACATAATAAAGTAAATCAGCGAAATATATTATTAAAATCATAATTTTGTAGATATTTAACAATCTTCAATCTGTAATCAACTATCAACTGAGATTTCCCTCCTAAATAAAATAATTTTGAAATAACGCGGGGAAATCATGCGGTAAATTCGAATAACTAGAAGTGGTTATTAAATTAAATTTAGAAGATATTATTTACGAATATTAACTTTTAATTCAATTGACCTTTTATAAATTATTTAAATTAAAAAAAATATTTATACGCTTTTTAAATAAAATAAACCCGGTTTAGATAACAGAAGTTGGGGCATTCAAATCGAAAGGCAAATAATTCTTATCATATTATTATCATGCCGGCCACCGGGTTTATTTTTCAGAAAGGAAAGTTACATTATTGTTTTCTAAGGTTATGTTTCGGAATTTAATATTTTCGTTTGCTTTTTCTTGCGTTATAAGATTGTATTTTATTTCATCATTTTTTCTCTATTAATTTTGATAATATTTTAAATTACTTTTTTTCGCAGTGTAATTATATTCAAAATAGTTTATTATGGATGGTAGTTCGAATTCGGGCATCCCACCTACAGTAAGTCGTATTTTTTTTTTTAATCTTACGCCTAAAATTGTAATCCTCGAAAGATCTATTCTCTGACCTAATTATTTTTTCGTTTTTTTTGTGATAAATCAATAAATTTATTTTGTATAAATCATTGTTTCGTTTAAATTGTACATAAAATTATATTTGAAAGATCTTAAACTGGATTCTTTATTCCAAGTGAAATAAATAAATTTAATTGCGTTTTATGATAATCAATTATAGACTTCGAGCCTTCGCTCACATTGTATTTTACAATAGGAATTATTTTGTTAACATGATTATTTAAGAGCGAAGATAGAGAGAATAATCAAAACAACAGAGCTAGTTACAACCCCATGTACATGACGACTGATTTTAAAACAAAGGCCAACCTTGTCTGGCATTAACATTTTAGCTAAATGCCAGTCATAAAATCATATGTTTTCTCCCTTGCTAGATAAAACTTAGTTTGATACAATCCTTCAACCTATTTACACTTGGTAATTTGAACAGTAGAGTTCACTCTCTAACTTTTTAGGGATGGTAGAATAATTTAGTGTGCTGTCTTTTGGTAGAGTGTCTCCAAAGTTGTTCACAGATGTTTGGAATAATATAATCACGGTGAGGTTGATACGTTTAAAAATCTCACAATTTTACTATAAATGCAGACTTTTAACCCTTCGAGACACGGGCTGGTGCATGGAGTGCGCCACGAGTAAAAAAGTGTCTGCAAATCACAGATTCACGATGCGAGAATAATAAAACTTCAATTTACCCTACCACTAGAGACCCCTAAAACAGATGAAACAGTCTGCTTTGATTATTGCTTCGTTCTGCATTGTTTTGCCGTGTTTATTTGTCTTGGTGTACTGTATGCGCCGTCTGTGCCACCATATCCGGTATAGAAAAATTATGCCATCCGATCAATATTTTTCGGATTTGCATGAGTCGTCGGATTAGGATGATGGTTGTGAGGAGTTATCTTAGGACTTTGACAACTAATAATAATAAATAGGGTTGATAATTAAGGTTGAAAGCCCGATACTAAGTCAGAACGCTGAAGGAGAAATTACTGGTTTTTTTATAGTAATTTTATAATTAAAGATATCATTGAAAAATAAATATGTAATACATCAATTGACTTTTTAGTTCAACATTTCCAAAATGCAATCTGGATAATCTGGATTTAACCAAATTATGGTTTGAAAAATGCATTGGTGGATAATGTGCGCCGCCCGTGCCTCTTTGTATGTCCACTTTAGCCAAGGGTTAAGGCAATAGAAGACGTTTTGGAAGAAGAGATGGAGCTAGATAAAGGGTTGAACCCCTGCTCTGCCGTTTAAAAAAAACTTCAACACTTTGAACTAACTGCCCTACCACTATTTACTGACTTTTAACCAAATTTACCTCTGCAGCGCTTACAATTATCTGATGGTAGCGGAGTCTAAGGCTCAGTTCGACTCGTCTCAAGTTCAGTACACACAGTGTGAGTACTAAATGTACCTCAAGCAGATACACTCAGGAATTAGTTGCTCTTTTGCCTGGACCCTTGAGAACACTACTGAGTATTCTAAAAAAGGTAGGTAAGGATGAGGTTCTCCTCCACTCTAACCTTAGCATTGCTTGTACATTGTACAAGAGGTAAGTTGACTATCTTCCTATTCATTATCTCTGTTGCTACAGACTGACGTAGAGAATTTGAAATGTGCTTAAGGACTCCTCAAAATGTTGATGTATTTTGTACCATAATTACACCTTTATACAATAATTATGACACATTTATAAAATTTGCTATACCATAAAATTACACTAACTTAAAGTTTCCGTTCAGACAATGAAACAAAACAGGGCAGCCTAGACACTTGTAAAATATTAGATTTACAGATAGGTGGTAGTCAATAATAAAAGGAGATATAGGGTTGGGGGTCTACTCTACTGTCTGTGGTAAAGTGACTCTACCATAGCACTCCCACCACTTTTTACTCTACCAAATTTTACCTACAATACTCCCCCCGTTTATTATCTATAGCATCAAGGTAGAGTACTCCTCTACCAATGTAATCATGATTATAGAGGAGATTTTGAATGATTTCAGCCTTTCAGGTTCAACAATGAAGAACTGCGTGCTCTGCAGGAATGCAACTCTGAATCATTTTTCTACAGATCTCTACCTCTCAGTGTTCTTATGGGAGTAGGAACTCATCTTGGAGTGAAAAATGGTGAACTTGTTTATTCAATTTTATTAATACTTTAACTATTAAGGGTAGAATTAGAGTTTTCATCCCACTTAGATTTCATCACGGATTTGAATACAGTAGCATCAAGGAAATAATTAATTTTTGACACTCAGGTTAGCCAACCTATGTGAGGGGGAAAAATAAAGCCACTAGGCGGTTATCTTGAGGGCATCCAGTGACATTTTTGTTTGCCTAGTTGGCTCGACCTTCTAGATGTAAAAATCCTAATCTCAGTTTTTCGATTTTACCATGCTGTTCAAAAACAATTCTCTTCTTGGTGCTACATTTATTTGTAGAGTTTTGGAATGGTGGGTAATGTATTCCTTTAGCAAATTGAGGAACAAATTTCCAGTCTTCAGTTAGCAAATCTTTTTCTCTTTCACTTTCCGTGTAAGATGTTCAGGTTTAATTTCTAGCAACCCGTATTATTTTAATGAGTAGTTACTTAATAATAGTGGCATCCGCCAGTCTGGTAAAATAGATAGTAGGATGGACAGTAGTGTTTCTTCAGGTGTAAAGCTGGGTTTACACAATCCAAGTATAATTGGTCCAAGTAATTTTGATAAAATCCATTTGATCCAAGTGTTTGTGGAACTTTGAAGTATGAATTACACGATCCAAGTTTACTTGGTCCAAGTAATTTTGATCAAATCTACTTTATCCAAGTGTTTGTGGAACTTTGAAGTATGAATTACACAATCCAAGTTTACTCGGTCCAAGTAATTTTAATAAAACCCACTTTATCCAAGTGTTTGTGGAACTTTGAAGTATGAATTACACGATCCAAGTATACTTGGTCTAAGTAGTGGTATACACTATAAAGTAGAGGTTAAGGTAGATAGTGTGAAATGTATTTCTCTATAGAACTTTCCAGTTAAAATTTACTTATTAAGTTTTTAAACAGTGGTGATATATAACCTTCTTGTGAACCAAACCTAGCACAATCTCTTATCTTTGTCATTTTTTGACATCTCGTTCTCTACAGAGTACCCAGGTTAATTCAGACAGACCGGCCCTGCTATTATCTAAAGGGGCCCATATAGGTCTTGATTTAGAAGCCTTGATCTTCCTTCGCAGGCTAAACTCCTCCAAATTTCAAATATTTAAATATATAACTGTCCGAATTTGGAAGGATGATCAGAGTGTGAAGATAGCAGATAGCGAGTGTGAGTCTAGCCCTCTATGTGATCAGTGGCCATTTTCTCTTAAGCTGTCCGCACACGGGGCGATAGGCAAGCGATACAACAGCGATACGATATCGCCACCCTGTTGCTTCCTAGGTAAAGGAGTGGGGACCCACCAACGGGGCGATAGAGAGGCAATCTGTCGGCGATACACTCGGCGGGTGCGATGCATGCAATACGGGCGACCTGCAAGGAAACAACCTTGAAGTGATATTGAGAGTGTTGCATTTGTTATATGATTTTACCCTCACGGAGTATTCCAGAAGTAATGTGACTGCGATAATCCAACATTTTTTTAATTTTTTTTTTTTTTTTTTTTTTTTTTGTATTATTTTATAAAACAAATACATAAATGAATGGAAGCATCATTATATTTAATTTTGCGACTAAAATTTAAATAAATTATCTTTAATAATTCTGATTAGTATTTAATTGAAAAAATAATTAAAAAGGGAAAATAAAGTTAAAGAAATATGTGTTTAGCTTGTAATTAAATAAAACTAATATAAAAACAAATACAGTAGAGCGTCGATTATCCGAACTAATGTTTTTTGGGGTGGTTCGGATAATCAAAATTCATTAGAAATTTAAAAGGGAAGATGCAAACATTTTATGCAAAAAGCATATTTGTTTTATTTATCCATATTTGTTTTATTTATCTAGTACATAGTGAAAAAAATATATAAAGTTATATCACCTAAGATTAATTTGGCATAAAGAAGGTTGTAATACTCATATGCTTAATTTTTCACTATGAATCTCGATTAGTCGAATCCCATGACGTAATTTGAAATTTTTCAGCCACTCAGAACTGAGGATGAATAAAGAGTCACCACCAAGCTTCATGTTTAATTCTACTGCTTTATCACACAATGTGGGTATGGGTATGGGCTGTCCAGAGGCCCATATTTGCAAAAACCAAGTGAATGCAGCATCTTCCAACAATTTGAACGTTCGGATAACTGACGTTCGGATAATCGACGCTCTACTGTTAACAAATTTTTTTTATCATTAATATAAAATACATATATACGAGTATAGATGACTACACATTTTCCTTTATTTATTTGAAATTGTTTTTTTTTTCTTCTTTTTTCGATTATGTATTTTTCCTATTAAATAAATAAAAATGGGCACTTCTTTAAAATGTTACTCCCATTATAAGAAAATAGAAGGGAGTAACAATCTAAAGAAGGTGACGGAAAGTTCTTCTTTAGACTGTTATTTCCCTTATACAAAAAATTGTGATAGGACTAAACATTCATTTTTTGGACAAAATTATTAATATTCGCCTCAAAGATTACTGCAATCATTAGATTTCGTATTTTTTATAATCTATTTAAACTTATAACTAATAATTATATAATAACACATTGAAAATGAATAAAAGTAACAGAGTTTCAGGTATGAGTTGACAACAAGATATCGCCCCGTGTGCGGATGCCCTGTTTTTAGATCGCCGATATCGGCAATATCATATTGCTGTTGTATCGCTTGCCTATCGCCCCGTGTGCGGACGGCCTTACAAGTACTTTTTTTTACGTTTTTTATCTGGATAAATCCTAGGCATCCAGGATATATCTATTTTACCTGGTATCCAACTCTTTACTTCACCATGGTATCCAGGGAAGTAATTGGTATTTATGAGTGCTGGTATCCAGTTTCTCACCATGCCACCACAGCACCACACTTCACTTCATCTCTCCATCAGATAACTTACTTTTGATTTACTAGGCCATTATTATTGTGTTATTTGCTCTTCATCATTATCTGTACATCAGTTACAAATATAACCTACAGTCCACTAAACATAATATCTATTTTTATTATTTATTTTATTCTTATTCACAAATTTGTGGCCAGGTCAGGAGAACCTCCCCCTGGTGCGAACAAGCAGCTAACCATTTTTATAACCCATTTTTGTAAACTCTTAATGTTTTAGTTTTTGTTTAATAACTTCATTTTTTTTTTAGCAAATTTTAGTTGTTCTTTGCTGCTTTTTTCTTGATTAAAAATAATGATGATTTGTAACAGGTTATCTAAGTGCTACGAAGTATGGTTCTGCACCGAAAGTGGCGTTGGCTCTAGTAGCAGGTTACATACTTGGTAAGATCTCTTATCAAGCTAAGTGTGCTGAGAAAATCATGGCTCTACCTGACAGTAAGCTAGGAGCCATACTTAGGGAGAGGAGGAGGGGAGGCAAATACACAGAAAGGTAATGTATAATTTAGTTAACCATTAACTCTTTACTTGCCGTTGATGAAGTATCTCATCATTAACTGGTTTCGTTGGGTTAAAATGGACCCAGCGTATCTCTGCCTTACCACTAATTGGTGGCTATTTACTCCTAATTTTGTACTCAGAATTATGAAAATCATACTGTCCACCATAATTGACGGGACATGGCTGATCTCCACTGGTTTGGTTTTTTCAAATGCCTATTGCCAAGCTATGTCCCGCAAATGAACTTAGCCGCATATTCTTAAAAGGCACCAAAAGATTTACTTATACACACAATTCTAGCTTGATGTTAGTCAGACACTTTTTTGCCCGCTATCTCCTGGACTAATAAGGTATTACTGAGTTCTTCATGTGGCCACTAGATAACACCTTCCTAATTTTAAAAATAGAATTCTTGTAGAACTTCATATCTTTCGAGTTCAATCCCTTGACAGATGTCTTCTGACGCCAAAACAACCTATACTCTTTTTACAATTAGTATTAACTTTTGACACTCAGATTGGCCAACCTATATGAGGAAAAAAATAAAGCCACTAGACCTGTGGGAGGGGCGGATCCAGTGACATTTTTATTTGCCTAATTGGTTCTATCTTCTCAAATTCGAAATCCAGTGCTCTCGTACTCTTTTTTTTCAATAAATATTATTCTCACAAAGTTGTCTACTTTAAACATCAGAATATTAACAACAATAGATATTAAATTTGACCCAGTTTTGTTCAGCATTATATCTGAGATTTTTTTATTCTACATCATTGGATAAAGAGTAACAGTTAAAGATGGGAGAAATGAAATACTATGTTTTCCATTGTTATAATATTGTTTTAACATTTTAGTTTAACTATGGATCAGCCTGACATAAGTAAAATATTTGGTGATACCCCACCTTCTGATGTTTACTCTGACCTGCGTAGTCCTGAATCAGCTCCTTCACACATGGACATCGATATGGAGCGGCACCAGGATATGGACAGTGGCTACTGGAATTCCACTGCGGGTAAGCTAAGTTATCCAACGTTCTTATTCTCTACGTTATTATTATTAATCTAGATATTCTCGCACTGTAAAATAATTTGTATGCTTTCCTGGTAGTTTATAAACTTATCAAATTTAAAAACACTCCGTAGCGAAGCACGGGTATCCAGCTAGTTTTTAATAAGGGAAAATAAGTGAATTAGTATATATACTTACAAGACCTGATGACTACTGAAACCTATTTTAGGTTTCTGTACAAAGTACGAAATGAAACCATATATATAACGGCTCTGTCTGTCTTTCAGTCCGTTGGCTTGTTTCAATACATAGACTACTATAGCTAGGAACATGAAATTCGGCACACAGGTGCATCTTAGCATTTGTGACAACTGGACACATTTTGGAGTTTTTATACTTAATATTACCAAGATGGTAGCCAATATGGCGGACGAAAAAAAAAAGAAGTTTTTTGTCACCATGACATATTATTATATTATACATCAATTTAAAGGTCTTGAAGTAAAGAAAAAGAATATGCAATTTGATATTCTTATCCTTTGAGTCTTCAGGGATGAAAAAGGTTGAAAATAAAAATAAAAATATTTTCATTTACACAAACTTGGCTATATTTCGCCCATACCTGGGCATCTTCAGGCCTTGAATATATCTTAATATTTTCAAGATGGCGGCAAATATAGTGGGCGAATAAAAAACAAGGTTTTAGTTACCGTGACATATTATACATCAATTTAAAGGTCTTGAAGTGTAGAAAAGGAATATGCAACTATTACACCTCACGTACTTACGTGAAGCGAGCCTTACTTGTTTTAATTTGACTATGCTAATTTTAAGATGTGTTGATTGCAGAGAACCGTCCTGGGGACGATTCCTTCCAGCCTCCTGAGGGCAGGACTAATACTTCCTATGATGAACTGAGAAGGAAGAACAGGGAAGAATACGATGCTAGCAGAACTCGCATCTTGAGGTAATCCCCTTTTATATTTTTTTTTTTTCATTTCTACATTTTAAGATAGATTAAGTATGATAGTCCAGGAGGTAGCGTGCAAAAAAGTGTCTTACTAACATCAAGCTAGAATTTTGTATACAAGTTAATCTTTTAGCGCCTTTTAAGAATATGTGGTCTGCTAAGTTCGTCTGCGGGACATAGCTTGGCAATGAGCATTTGAAAAAATATAACCAGTGGAGAGCGGCCATGTCTCACCAATTATGGTGGACAATGTGATTTTCATGATCCTGAGTACAGAATTAGTTAGTAAACTTAAAATCAAGTTGATGTTAGTCTGTCACTTGATGGGCAAGTTATTCAAATATTATTCCAAATCAAAGTGGTCACCTATCAAATAACAAAGTCACATCAACTTGATTTTAAGTTTACTAACTAATTTTGTACTCAGGATCATGAAAATCACATTGTCCACCATAAGTTGAGGGACATCACTTTTGTCCCTCGGCTTTTTAAAAATGCCTATTGTCAAGCTATGTCCCGCAGACGAAACTTAGCCGGCCACATATTCTATAAAAGCACTAAAAGATTAACTTATACACAATATTCTAGCTGTTACTGTGTTTGTCAGACACTTCTTTGCATGCTATCTTCTGGACTATAAGGTGGTGACCCTAAAATTTGACAGAATGTTTTATTATTTGTAAACAGCTTAATTGGATGACTCCTAGAGGTTTAATTAGCCCTCTAAAGATTTGGACGGCAGCTAGCCACACACAAAAGCAAAAGTAATATAAAAAATGTTTTTTGGAGTAGTGTCAAAATGTTTAATGGGCTAATCAACCATCTACCAGTCATCCAATCGAGCACATAGACTCTGCCCCAATGCAAAAAAATCTTTCAAATTTAGTGTCACCCACCTTAACACACACTCACTGATTATACTTAATATTTTAACTTCAACTGGTCTACAGGGTATTAATTAAACACAACTAGCAGGTTTTGCGATGTTTCGCTTCCTCTCAAGGCATCTTCAGACCTTTAAAATTGTTTTCTGTTTACATTAATCTTTTTTAAAAAAACACTATAAAATCATCATATTCACTCCATTTATCCGTGCGTCTAAACATTGTTATCATATTTTAGTTTTATACATGTTAAAAGAATTTAAAACTATTTATAAAATAAATTCTCTCGAAGAGATAATTAAATAATAATAAGGAGTTATAAGGAAAAAAAGGTAAGTAGAGTATGGTGTGGTCATTAGTAAGCTATATAAGCGTGGGGGAAGAGTGCCTCATAGGGGTGTCCCTCGCCCTGCTCCGTCCTCAAACCATAGATACAAATCACATCATCATGACACGTATTGGACCATCATCAATCGGATCCCATCAAAGAGTGGGGGAAGAGTGCCCCCTAGGGGGTGTCCTCGCCCTGCACCGTCCGCGATTCATAGATGCAATTCAGAGTATCATGGTCGGGGATCAAACCCATGACCTCAAGTCGCCTCGACTTATTTATAGCTGAGCGAGCGCGTTAAGACCCTCGGCCATGCTGGCTCCCTTGGAGATAAGTGCAATTTAAGATGAAATTATACTTAATAATTTTTACTCCTCCAGCGAATCCTTCAAAGTTTATTTAATTTATAATTATATGATTTATTTGTACTTTAGGCCGGCAGGTAGGCCTGAAGATGTGGCACCCTTACCTCCGATTGATAGTCGACCACCTCCACCTCGTGATGACTTTTCAAGGAATAAACCGACCAACCAGTACGGCGACTCTTGGGAGAAATAGTGACTCTTTACCACCAACTCACTGTTATTTATTTTTAGTGGGAACAGGAAGTTATTCCTTAGTTTAAGTACCTACTAAGCTCAGAGGTACTTACTGTTTACTTGAGATGCATTTTGATATGTGGAAACAGCTACTCATTGTAAATATTGTGTTTAAAAAAAAATCAATAAATTTATTTAATCAATTTTTTTTTTAAAGTAGTTGTTACATTTTTCTTGTTTTGTTTTCCATTATTTTGTGTTTATTAATTGATTAAATTACAGAAGGTACTGGTTTCAATTCCAGACAAAAGTAGATAGCCTGTTTGTTCCTACGCAATGTAGTGTTTACCTACTAGATCAAAAGATGTTGTATATTACTACGTTCACACATCGTTCTAGAAACGATTTTGAAAACAATCAGCTAGTTCCAAACACTATGTGAATGGAGAATGACAGATTGTATCAGTTCAAATCTGCTCTACCAGAAATAAGTGACTGGAATGTGGTATCGTATTAAACGCCTGTATGAACAGGTCGAGGAAGGGATCGCATATTTTACTCTTTTCACTTTTCTAGTTGTTTGTTTTTGTGAGTTTCCATTTCTTTTGTTTGTTTTGAACTACAGAAACATTTGAAACAAAGGTTAATACTATAAAGAACCTGTAAAAAGTTTTAATAACCTGTGAATATGAAATGTAATAATCTGTGGGCTTATTAGGTAACATTAAAGAAGGTTTTACTTGCGACGTCACTGTTTTGACCACAAATTTTTGATCACCGGTATTTTTTTGATATACGAACATGTATTGTCTTAAAAAGGAATCGGATACAAAACGCTTTCATAACAATGTGTGAACGTAGTATATGATTAAAAAAAATAAATAAGGCATTTTAGATTAAACTACATATAGGAATTTTCTGGAACAAGTTGTAAAACCTGATAATAGAAAAGTACCTGCTACAAAATAGTTATGAGTTAACAGCAATGTAGAAACAGGTTGTCAAATTTATAGATTTGTATCGTGCAGGTGAGTGAACTTAAATAAGTTGTGTTTCCTATATTTTTGCTAATCGTACAAAGTAGAGGAGATTCCATTATCTTGGGCACTTAGGTACAAATCAACTATTGTTGATAAGATTGATATGACAGCTGGTGAAGGGGGAAAAGTTGCTAAAACAGTGTTGCCACACTCAAATCTGACAAGTAGTATTGTAGAAAAAAACTCTATGTAACGTGAAATACACAAATGAAAACGTGAATATAAATGTTAGATATTGGAGCGTCAATGAAGGTCATCTTAACCCTTAAATGCTAATGGTAATTGGATGGCTGGTATTACTAAACCTTCGTCGATTCGACTAACATATGCAGAAAATACATTTTTTGGGTTGAAACTACTCTTTTATAATGAGAAAACTATTAAGAACTCATTATTAAATCTTTTAGTTAGATATACAAACATTTGATGACAAATAACTTAGTAGGAACATCAGAAGAATCTGAAATTGAGCGAACATTAATGCACCAGGTCCCATGTCCCAGGCCAAAACCCCTAGGCTCTTTGTTAAGTGCTCCAGGCCCCAGATTATTGGCCACTGGTCTCTGGCCCAAGTCCAATTCAATTACCCTAGGCCCATTGCCCCTTACCCCTAGGCCTATTGCTCCTTACCCCATGCCCATTTTCCCAGTCTATAGGCTCATTCGACGACCAATGAATTCCCTTCGTTTATTACTAAACGTTAGTCAAATCGACAAAGTAGCTTTGACGGGAATTTGCCAGAAAACGAGTGTATGCTCAAAAGGACTACTACCGCTATACTAGCAGGTGTGTTACTAACCAGTGCAAGCACTGCAGAAGGATGGGGTACCCATCACCATCGCATACCAGCGTAAAAGATTAAGGTTCAAACTGCGCTCGTCGATTTGACTACCATTAGCATTCCGGGGTTAAAGGAATGAAATAAATTGTCGGAGATCAATGAGAGGCTCAAAGTAGTCTTACGTAGATCGCATATAGACTCACCTCTCACTAATTATTTTCTATTAATTTAAACCAGATTTTTCCTCAATTGGCCTTATGAAGGCTGAAAGCTGCTACTTATAATGAACCAGTTTCAACTTATATAGAGAGACAACTTATTTTATTCCTTATAAAATAAAAATGTAAAAAGAGTGTAATAGTGTAAATCTGAATTTCTTTTGCAGCAAAAGAAAGTAGAGGTTAAGTTTTTAAGATGCGCACTTTGTTAATAATGTTCCATTCAAATTATCTATTATATATTATTTATTTATTTATTCGATTCTGGGCTCAAAATAGCTAAAGTGTTACATTCCTTGTAATATGCTCAATACCCACGAATACTTAATTTTCATTTGCTTGCAACGGTAGTATTTTTAATTCTATAAGGCTACTGTGTATTGAAAGTCAGGGTTTTATTGTAAATCCTATAGAAATATTATAAGTTAAATTTAATTTTGATTAATTATGTTGGAAAAAACAGAGTATCAACTGTTAAACCATCATTAAAACACCCTTGTTGTGTGTTGCATAGTAATGAAAATATTTGGGCACTTCTTTAGATTGTTACTCCCCTTATAAAACAACAGAGGGGAGTAACAGAAGGTGTACACAATGTTCTTCTTTAGACTTTCACTCCCCTTGTAAAAAACAGAGGGGAGTAACAATCAGAAGAAGGTGTACACAATGTTCTTCTTTAGACTGTTACTCCCCTTATAAAACAACAGAGGGGAGTAACAATCAGAAGAAGGTGTACACAATGTTCTTCTATAGACTGTTACTCCCCTTGTAAAAGAACAAAAGGGAGTAACAATCAGAAGAAGGTGTACACAATGTTCTTCTATAGACTGTTACTTCCCTTATAAAAAAAAACAGAGGGGAGTTACAATCAGAAGAAGGTGTACACAATGTTCTTCTTTAGACTGTTACTCCCCTTATAAAAAAAACAGAGGGGAGTTACAATCAGAAGAAGGTGTACACAATGTTCTTCTTTAGACTGTTACTCCCCTTATAAAAAAAACAGAGGGGAGTTACAATCAGAAGAAGGTGTACACAATGTTCTTCTTTAGACTGTTACTCCCCTTATAAAAAAAACAGAGGGGAGTTACAATCAGAAGAAGGTGTACACATTTTCTTCTAGACTGTTACTCCCCTTATAAAAAAAACAGAGGGGAGTTACAATCAGAAGAAGGTGTACACAATGTTCTTCTTTAGACTGTTACTCCCCTTATAAAAAAAACAGAGGGGAGTTACAATCAGAAGAAGGTGTACACAATGTTCTTCTTTAGACTGTTACTCCCCTTATAAAAAAAACAGAGGGGAGTTACAATCAGAAGAAGGTGTACACATTTTCTTCTAGACTGTTAATCCCCTTGTAAAAGAACAGAAGGGAGTAACAATCAGAAGAAGGTGTACACAATGTTCTTTAGACTGTTACTCCCCTTATAAAAACAGAAGTGTGATATTCCTTTGTCCCAAAGTGTACTTTGGACTAGACATCCCTTCGTCTTGATAGTTAATTAGCCAAAGTCATTTGTATTCTAAAAAAAAAAAAAAAAACCTAAGGGAGTAACAATCTAAAGAAGTACTGTAGAACCTCGATAATTCGTACCTCTAAAATCCGGACTGCCTTCTGAAAAATTTAATGCAGGAAATTCTAGAACAAATTTCGAAAGGTGAAAGTAGGGCATCTCTTGCCAAAAAAGTATGGTGTGGGAACATCTACTATCAGTGATTTAATACGAAAACACGTCATAGCTAGATTCTGAAAAGGGGGCAAAAAACCGTAAAACGTTACGAACGGCAAATGATACCGCTTTATGATGTACATATGGTTTACCCAAAGAAGAAGTTTAGGGGAACCTTTATCAGGTCCTCTCGTCTGCGAAAAAAGTTGTTTTATAGCATATTCGAAAGTTCGGACAAATCGGTAATTCGGACAGTGTCTGGTCCCAATTAGTCCGAATAATCGAGGTTCCACTGTACCAATATTTGTTCTTTTGCAATGAATTTTCAGCTAGTTTTTTTTTTTGTTTTTTGAAAAAATTTGATATTTTGCATTACCATATATGTTTGTAATTAATTTTTAAAAAAAATAAAACTTATTAATTACATCTATAAATATAAAAATTAAAGTTTTGTCTGTACATTGATCAGAATTTCAACAGTTCTTAATACTTTTTCATTTCATACATTCCGAACACCAAATTCAGCCTTAACTTTTTCATGTACATCTGTCGACACCAGTCTGACTTTATAGACGGAAAACTGGCTAAATGAACGCATTAACACAAAATCTTCCAAAAATAACCCTTTGTCCTTCCTCCTTATAATTATAAAAAACTATTGTTAATAATAAAGTTATTAATAAAAAATCCAAAAGTTATTAATAATTTGTAAATTATCAGTTAACTGATAATCAGTAAAACACTAGTCTGTATTAATTATTAGCTATTGTTGTTGTTGTTGTTGTTGTTTTTACAATAAATCAATTCTGCTCTTTGTGTTTTATTAAAATTTCAGCCAAATTTATTACTTAAAACTAACATTTTTTTTTTCAGCATGAAGTTAACTGCAAGTAAACATACCTAAACTAGCTTCATGGGAGAACTATTTACTGGTGAATCCATTCTGTACTAATATTAGCTGCTGTTCATGGCTGATGCCAACATGAGTTAGCTTACTCTGTGGTGGGGGGGGGGGGGCAGGTACTGCTTCAGTGGATGAAAAATTAGTAAAAGAAATCAGTAGCTGTTCCAAAGATTAACCCTTTGACTATGGGAGGACGCACCATGATCTTTCATATTGGTATGCAAGTGTCTTAATTTATCATTAGGTTTATGAGCTATATTAACTTCTTCAGCATCATTTTTAGGGTCCGTAGGCAAAACCAAGGACCCTTATACTTTTGCTGCGTGTCTGTCCGTCCGTCCGGTCGCCTGCTCTCACGGCTACACCTTTCGTCCGATCACTTTGAAATTTGGCATATATGTGTCTTGTACCTACCCACATATTTTAAAAATATAGCGACTTAACAAAATATTTTTCAAAAAAATTAGGGTAAAAAAGCTTAAGGGTTAAAAAGTGGTTTTTTTTTTTTGTTTTTTTTTTGTCACCGTGAGGGGTATCATATGAAAGGGTACGTCGCGCTGATTACAAAAATATATAATTCTTTGGTTATAACTTTGATAGGGCAAGCGTAGGCAAGTTTGAAGTGGGTGTGAAACGTGCAAAAAATCTGAAAAAATTCCTGATCATTCTTCGACCAAAAGTAAAGATACCACTTTTTGGAAAGTTAGAAAAAAATATTATTTTATTTTTTATTGACAAAATATGTTTTTTATAATTATGGTCTTTTTGATGTATTTATATGGTTGTAGTCCGGTTCCGTGGCAACAAAATACTTAATAAGAAGTTTGTTTATGTGTTTTGAGAATATCAGACCCATAGGATAGTTCAAAGTAAGCTTTTTAGCATTTTAAAAAAACACCATCAATACATCGCGTCAGAGAGGTTATGTAAAAGTGACAAAGGTTGCTGTGACGTCATACGCCCTCCACGATTTTTCGTCAGGTTATCTTTTCTGGCTCATAACAAACCATTGTTTACTAGAGTTCTGTAAGCATTTTATAGTTTTTTCCTCTTTTTATTCTATTAAAAGCTTTTTTAACCTTATCATATATCAGTAACATCATTAATAAGCCATTAAATGTATACATTTTTGATGATAAAACAAATAATTCTCACAAATAACTCAAAGAAGATGTAAAATAACTTACTCACAGATGTGCTCTTTTTACTCTATTAAAAGCTTTTTTAACTGTTTTTAACCTTATCATGTATCAGTAACATCATTAATAAGCCAATAAATGTATACATTATAGATGATAAAACAAATAATTGATTAAAAATAATAATAAAATAAAATAGCACTGATAAAACTCAGTCGTATATCCAATGTTATGAGCCAGCTGACCTAACAACACACACTTTTTTACGTAAGTGACGTCACACTTCCCCGGCGTATACGTTGCGTCAGAGAGGTTACGTAAAAGTGACAAAGGTTGCTGTGACGTCATGCGCCCTCCACGATTTTTCGTCAAGTTATCTTTTCTGGCTCATTACAAACCATTGTTTACTTGAGTTCTGTAAGCATTTTATAGTTTTTTCCTCTTTTCATTCTATTAAAAGCTTTTTTAACCTTATCATATATTAGTAACATCATTAATAAGCCAACAAATGTATACATTATAGGTGATAAAACAAATAATTCTCACAAATAACTCAAATAAGATGTAAAATAACTTACTCACAGATGTGCTCTTTTTACTCTATTAAAAGCTTTTTTAACTGTTTTTAACCTTATCATGTATCAGTAACATCATTAATAAGCCAATATTACTTCTCAAAATAGCGCTTTTATACATTTCTGATATGAAATTTGGTTATTTGTTGGCAAAAGTATAATCAAGGGGGGGGGAGGGTCGGGGGGGTTATATTATGAAAGGGTGATAAAATGCCGACAATGAGTGCTAAGCTTCTTTTATGTATTACTATTAGTATTACTGACACCAAAAGCCAATCCAAGAATGAAAGGTAATTTTATTCCCAATCCAACCGTATTTGGTTGCCTTAAATTCTAAATTTTAGATCTAAAATCTAGGCAACCATGGATTCAACCAACTTTTTGATAAGGCAACCTAATACGGTTGGATTGGGAATAAAATTCGGGGAAGTTGAAGTAAGGGGAAGTTAAGTAAACATTTTATTATTTAACATCATCGGTACGCGATTTAGCTAGGCAACCTATTTGCGATATATCAATCTATAAATTCTCTATCATATATTCTTTATTATCATTAAATAACAGATGAGGGTATATATTTCCTATACCAGATCTTAGACTATAATGTAAAAATCAAAACAATTCTGACAAATTTTAAAAAAACAGGGGAAAAATTAAATAAATTTGATAATTGGTTTTAAAAGCATAAAAAACATTAAATTTTTCGAAATACCTACTTACCACCTACCACACAAATTGGCAGAATATTTTTTAACCAGAAATTCCAAAACTTTAATTTTTTACTTTTAACTGATAGTTGCTATTCTCAATTTTAAAGCCGTCAATGCTTTACTGAATCACAGGTTTAGTATAGTTGCAACATTGCAAGGCTTTCTAAACAAATGTAAAATACAAATACTTTATACCAGGGGTTCTCAAACTTTTTCTTCCATAGACCCCCTGTAGGAATTTTATTTTTTTCATAGACCCCCTACCTAAGGAATATATATATACACATCTAATTGTGTGTGTGTGTGCAATGGCTACCACAGACGACTCATTTTAAAACACATAGTAATAGGAAAATGAGGGGAAATTGTACAGAAGAAAGAAACTGAAATATCAATAATTATATCTATATTTTTAATGATTAAATTTAACATTCCCAAATCAGAATTCAATTTTAAGAAAATAGTAATGTGTAATAGTATTTTAGGTTAAAAAAGGTTTAAGTAAGTAATTCTAAAAAAAAATTAAGAAAAGTCCATGGAAACCATAATAATAATAAATAAAACAAATAATATTACCGTAAAAATAGCTGCATATTAATGAATAACAAAACTATAAATCATTTTTTGGAGGGGTAGGTGGTATGGTGGGGGGTTTTAATTTCGGGATTAAACTCATATCCAAACATTGGACATATTTTATAAGTTATCAAAACATACTTTTTCATTATTCATGCTCACTTCCTCCCCAAATCTAGTTTATATTTACTTATTATTTTTATTACAATACGAATACCTTAATCTTCATTTATAAATATTATTTTATTTATTATTAATAATATTATTATGTAGGATCTTGGTGGGAGAGTCATTGAAAGATTCCAAGAACTCACCCCTTCCACTAAAAGTCAAGGAGGGGCCAACATAACTAGACCAGCTGTAAGTAACGCTACTCGTCACTCATTCCTAATCTTAATCCTTTGTTTGTAAACATGGACGAGGCAAAATTAACTGCTTTGGTAGAACAATTCTCACAGACTGTGAAGACTGAAATGAACGTAGTAAAAGAAAAATTAAATGAAATCATACAGCAGCAGTCTGATATAATTTCAACCAATAAAGAGCAGGAAATTAGAATAAATTACGTAGAGAGAGAAATGAAAAAGAGAAACATAATTATATTTGGATTAAAAGAAAATAAACCAGAAACACGTCTACAGCTTGATGAAATTATATTTCGCCTCATAAATGATACGCTCAAAGTTTCACTACAAGAATCAGATATAGATTCCGTCGCAAGAATCGGCAAATATGATAAAAAGGACCGACCGGTTTGCCTTCAGTTAGGTTCCTTTAGGAAAAAACTAGAAATAATAAAATATAAAAAATCATCTCAAAAACCAAAAAATATTCTTGGATGAAGATTACCCACCTAAGGTGAGAGAAGTAAGGAAAAATCTTATTCCTCAATTAATTGAAGCTAGGCAGCAAGGTAAATTTGCGGTGATCCAATATGACAAATTGGTCATTAAAAATTTTGATCATTCAAAAAAAGAGGAGAGGCAAAAAAGACCGTTCGAAGTTTTAAGTTCGGAGGGAAGTCCAGCCAAAGTAAGCTTACCGAAAAGGAAAAATAGCAAAGGAAAGATACAAATGCCCCTTGTGAACTACTTAGAAAGCGAAACTAAAAATACTGGTCAAAGCAGCAAGGTGAAGGAAAAAACAGGAAATAACGAAGAGCAACACGATAATGTAAGAGTAACATAGCAGTCAAGGAATTTAAAGGATGGGACTAAAGGCAAGCGGAAACTGGAAATGTTAAAGGACTACAAAGATCAAACTATTATTTACACCTATAACTGCCGATCACTCAGGGATGATGCAAAACTGCAAGAACTGATAGAAGAATGTAGAAATGTTGAATGGGACATTATCGGCTTGAGTGAAGTGAGGAGGGACAAAGAAATGCTTCTGGATCTAAACGATGAAAGTATAGTGGCGTATTTCAACGGCGAAGGTCCTAATGGTGGCACAGGCTTCTTAGTTAATAAATCCAAGAGAAAAAACATATGTTCATATAAAGCCTACTCCCATAGGATATCAAGACTGATTTGGAAAATAAGTAAAGAACAAGGAGGAGGTCGTATGAAGATCATTCAGGCTTACGCACCTACGTCTGAAGCTCAAGACGCTGAGATGGAGGCATTCTATAACATGTTGCAGTTAGCTCTAGAGGAAGACACCTGTAGATATATACTAATCATAGGAGATTTTAATGCTAAAGTAGGTAGTGAAAGGGACTTCGAGACATTAGGTGCATTTGGCTATGGTAGGCGAAATGAAAGAGGTATGATGCTTTTAGAATTTATAGAAAGTTATAACTTGTATATTATGAACAGTTATTTTAAAAAACCCTGCGAGAAAAAGTGGACATGGTTAAGCCCCGACGGAAAGACAAAGAATGAAATCGATTTTATTATCGCTAATAGAAGAGAAATATTCACAGACGTCGAAGTAGTAGATACTATTAACACCGGAAGCGACCACAGGCCAGTAAAGTGCATAGTGCGATTGCAAAAATCGAGTAATTGCAAAAAGAGAAAATACAAATATATAAATAAAAGGAATTCAATTTTTTAAGTTTTTGGTAGTTTTCATACTACGGAAAGTTAAATTTTAATTTAAATCAAATTATAATTATTATTAACTACGGGAAACAGACAGTGAAAAATACACTCCTGTGCCGGGATTTGAACCACGGGCCTCTATATTTCCAGTATAGCGCTCTTCCATCTAAGCTACGCAGGAGAATGATTTTTCACTACCGTAAAGTGGACATGGTTAAGCCCCGACGGAAAGACAAAGAATGAAATCGATTTTATTATCGCTAATAGAAGAGAAATATTCACAGACGTCGAAGTAGTAGATACTATTAACACCGGAAGCGACCACAGGCCAGTAAAGTGCATAGTGCGATTGCAAAAATCGAGTAATTGCAAAAAGAGAAAATACAAATATATAAATAAAAGGTCGAATAAAGATATAAGCGTTATCGAGAATACCGGCGGAGATATGTATGAGAACTTACTTAAACAGGAGTTAGAGTGTGTGGCTTGCGAAACCAACATAGAAAGGTATAACCAACTGCTTGTAACAGCCATAAAGAAAACCACAGAGGAAATAGTAAAAGCTGCAGAGAACGACAGCAAAGAAAAGAAGAATAAAATACCAAGAGAAATATTAAAGAAGCTAGAAAAGAGAAGAAAACTTAAGAGAGCAGGGCGAGATAAAATTGAGTTCAGGGACCTGCCAAAGTTAATAAGAAGTGAACTAAAAAAATGGAGTTATAACAAACAAATAAAAGAACTAGAAAGAGTAATTGAAACAGGTGGAAGTATAAAAAAGCTAAAGAAAAGCCAAGCAGTAGGAAAGGAAAGAATAATAGCAATGAAGGACAACCTGGGCAGACTAAAATCTCAGAAAACTGAAATTATAGATTTAATAAGCCAGTTCTACGCTGAATTGTATCAAGATATAGAAAAGAAAGAATGTATACTAGAAACGAGTTCAAGCGAGCAGGCACCGGAAATAATAAGCGACGAAGTCGAATGGGCTCTGCGTACTATGAAGAATGGTAAGACATGTGGAAAAGATCAAGTACTTGTAGAGGAATTAAAGTTAGGTGGCCAGACGATTATTAAGGCACTTACAAACTTAGGAAATTTATGTTTGAGAGAAAGAAGAATCCCTGAAGACTGGCTAAAATCCCAACTAATTTTAATATTTAAAAAAGGTGATAAGCACAACATTGAGAATTATAGGCCTATAAGTTTACTATCGATGATCTATAAAGTTATAGTAAAAGTAATTACCAAAAGAATAGAAGGAAAATTAGATCTCGATGTTAGTATTTCTCAGACTGGAGGCAGAAGAAACTTTTCTACCCTGGACAATATTTTCGTCATCAGGCAGCTCATTAATAGAGCATACGAATATAATTTTCCACTTATCCTTATCTTTATCGACTTTAAAAAAGCATTTGATTCCGTGTATAGAAGTTACATCCTAAAAGCTATTGGAGAAACAGGTATGGATGCCCAATGCACGAAAATACTAGAATATATTTACAACGGAGCAATTATGGAAGTTAAATTAGAGGAAGAAAAGAGGGAAGTAAAGATAAATAGAGGGACCAGACAAGGAGATGTACCGTCAGGAAAAATATTCATTAAAGTATTACAGCAGGCGTTTAGGGGGCTAGAATGGGAAGGATTAGGAATAAGAATAAACGGAAGATGGCTGAACAAGTTAGAATTTATGGACGACGTGGTCTTAATCGCGAAGAATAAAAAAGAAGCGGAAATAATGCTGAAAGATGTGATAGATCGTACTCGTGTTATAGGTCTCGAGCTAAACAAGTCCAAATCCAAAGTAATGACTGTAAATATTAACCAAGAGGAAGGAAAGGTTCAAGTAGATAGCGAACTGCTTGAGAATGTAGACAATTACATTTATCTTGGAAGTTTAATTTGCAAGGATATAGACGGCCAGGATAAAGATGTCAGTAGAAGGATATCAAGCGCTTGGAGAGCTTACAATAAGTACCGAAATCTGTTCCGGTCAGATGTAAGTATGAGCAACAAGAAGAAGCTATGGTCTATGTGTGTTCTTCCAGTTCTGACCTACGGTACAGAGACGTGGACTCTTAAAGAAGAAATCGTCAGGAAACTTAGAGTGGCACAACGGTCAATGGAAAGGAGCATGATAAAGATCACTAGGAAAGATAGAAAGAGAAATAGCTGGATCAGACAAAAATCAGGATTAGACGACGTTGGAAGTGTGGTTATGGAAAGAAAGTGGAGTTGGGCTGGCCATATTGCCAGGACAAAAGACGACCGATGGACTAAGATATTAATGGATTGGCACCCACTGGAGTTAAAAAGGAGCAGAGGAAGACCAAATAAAAAATGGGACGAAGAAATGAGAAAAGCTTGTGGAGGAGTCACGTGGCAAAGGGTAGCCAATGATAAAAAAGAGTGGAAAAGGATGCAGAAAGTTTATGTAGATGTATGGCATTTTAATAATTAATGAAAGAAAGAAAAAAAAAAAAATAAATAAATAAATAAATATGTATATGTGTATGTGTGTGTGTATATGTATATATGTGTACATATGTATGTATGTATGTGTATATGTATGTATATATGTGTGTGTATGTGTGTGTATATATGTGTGTATATGTGTATATGTATGTATGTATGTATGTGTGTGTATGTATATGTATGTGTATATGTGTATATATGTATATATATGTATATATATATATATGTATATATATGTATATATAGGTATATAAGTCTATATGTGTGTATATGTATGTATGTATGCATGTATGTTTGTATGTGTATGTATGTATATAATATAGACATACTCTTATTATGTAAAATATTATATTATGCCAATGGTATAATAAAAATAAATTAATATAAGATAAATTTCTCGGAGAAAATCTATGTATTTACGTTACAAGTATTTTTTATTATGTTTATTATTTCTAGTTTAAAGAAGAATGTTTATTGTTTATGTTATAAAAAAAAGAATGATTATTGTTTATGCAACTCTAACCCGAGACCGGGTCCACGGCCTAGGCCGATTTGCTACTGTATACTTGAAAATGTTTTGTATTGTTTTATCACAATTGTATATTTTCGTAGCAATAAATGGATTATTATTATTATTATTAATATTATTATGTTCATTTTATTTATTTATTTATTCATTTATTTTTATTTTTTATTTATTCATTTATTTTTTACTAAAGAGACATCCATAGACCCCTTGGTGATCATAGACCCCCAGGGGGTCCACATGGACGCCTTTGAGAATTGCTGCTTTATACCATCACTGCTTGCGCTTTGTTTGCTTAAGAGTTAGGTTGGACATGATACAAAACTACCTCAGCCTAAATGTTCCCCATTTTAGGGGTCTGAAATTCAACAAAATTGTAAAACTCTTTAGTTTAAATAATAATTAATACCTTAAACAAATTTCGTTTTATTACAACATCGATATTAATTTTAAATTATGTATTTACAAAAAAAAAAAAAAAAAAAAAAAATAGACTCCCAATTGGTGTGGCACATAGCTTCCTCGCATCCTATCCACGTACTTTATTGATTTTATGCTTTTACAAGCCATAATTATTTAATTGGTTTAATTGTTTCCCCCGTTTTTTTTAATCCGTCAAAATTGTTTTGATTTATTACATGAATTAAAGTATCAATTTAGCAAAAGTTAAAGAGGGCAGATGGTTCTAATTAATCTGGGGCTATCTGCGGGTTACATTCGATAAACTAAAAGTTTCATTCAATTCAGATAAGTACTTTTGAAGCTATAGGTGTAAATAAATGTATGTTTGTGCGCATGTGGAAGAGAAACAAGTGAGCGCAGAAGGTTGAAACATATATGGGACCAACAATGGGCTAATTATGACCTACCACCTAAAATTCATTAAAATTGGACGTGTAGTTTTTAAGATATGTTGGCTCGCAACATATCTTAAAAACTATTGAACAACAGACCGTCAGACAGACACGGAACCAAAAATGTTCTCTGATGTCTGAAACGGATTTCTGTCTTGGAATTTTTGAAATTGGAGACCTAAATATTTTTCTTTCTTCAGAACGATCACATAGCTTCCGTTACCTTCGGTAAGCTTGGAAGCAAAATACATATTATGTTAAAATTCAAATTTTTGGAAGAAACTTGTCATTAAATTTTAAAGAAAAGTGTGAAGGAGGGGAATTAAAACTATGATTATTTATTATGAGAGTATGTTCTTATCAGGTAATAATTACAAGATAAATAGTATATTATGTTACAAGGCTGTGAAGTGAGTTTTTTCTTTACCGCGGCAATTACATTTACTGTACATTTACTGTCTCGCTTCGCTCGACAGTAAATGTAATTGCCGCGGTAAAGAAAAAACACTTCAAAGTCGCGTAGCATATGCTATTTTTTCCGAGGTAGCAGACAATGAAAAAACATTAAATATTAATCACTAATCAATATATAATAATAACAAATATTAGTACATACTTAAGACTTAAAAAAAGAAACCTTAAAATGAGGTTACACTATAAGAAAAGATAAATAAAACGCATTGACATCTAGCGGATTTTTATCGTACTAGAAGCATTTCTACAAAGACTGCAGCACTACTAACGGAAGTTTTGACAACTACCCGCCGTAAAGAAAAAATCTTTTAGTGCCTAGTACGTAAAAGATTTTTTCTTTACAGCTAGGAGTAATGAAAAGATTTTTTAAGTCCACGTAATGAAAAAATGGATTTTAGCTATGTTTTTTAGGCTCTAAAGTTACTATTTCACAGCCTACCACGGAAAAAAGAACTTTTTATATACTGCGTTTTCAAATTTTCTGTCATAAATCATAAATTTGAAACCCAGTAAAATGAAGATTGTAAATATGGGATATGTCAAAACAAATAAAATAATTTGCGGATTTTTTCTAAACTAACTTTCTATACAGCAATATTTGCTGAAAACGAATTAAATTCTGCTGAAAGATGGCTAAAAGTATTAAAATAATGCATTGTTATCGTGTTCTGAGCTATTCTAAAAGATTCAAATGTTTAGCTACTTGGGAAGTTAGTTAAAAATCGATTGCAAGATTTGTACTGGACAAACAAACAAGAAAGCAAGCTAATAAAGACGTAGTAAAATGACGCTTCACGTCATAAAGCAAACCCTCCCCTAATCTCAACCCTGTTCTAGTGATTTAAGTTAAAAATAAAAATAACTAAATAGAAAAGTAACTAATATTGTAGACATAAACTAAAATTGGTTGTTAGTTCTGACAGTACGGGAAAATCTACAAAAAAAGGGAGAGGAGCCATAATAAGAGCTCGAGATTAGGTCGGGGCAACCAGGCAAACAAAAATATCAATGGATAACCTCCTAGTAGTTCTATTTTTAGGGTCTGTAGGCAAAACCAAGGACCCTTATATTTTCCTGCGTGTGTCTGTCCGTCCGTCCTCTCGCGTGCTCTCACGGCTACAACTTTTGTCCGATCACTTTGAAATTTGGCATGTATGTGTCTTGTACCTGCCCACATATTTTAAAAATATAGCGACTTAAAAAAAATATTTTTCAAAAAAATTAGGGTAAAAAAACTTAAGGGTTAAAATTTTTTTATTTTTTTTTGACACCGTGAGGGGTATCATATGAAAGGGTACGTCGAGCTGATTACAAAAATATATAATTCTTTGGATATAACTTTGATAGGGCGAGCGTAGGCAAGTTTGAAGTGGGTGTGAAACGTGTCCCCCCTCTCTATCTCGCTTATGTGAAGTGCAAAAAATCTGAAAAAATTCCTGAACATTCTTCGACCAAAAGTAAAGATACAAAATTTCGAAAAAAATATTATTTTATTATTTATTGACAAAATACGTTTTTTTTTATAATTATGGTCTTTTCGATGTATTTATATGGTTGTAGTCCGGATCAGTGGCAAAAAAATACTTTATCAGAGCGTGTTTTGAGAATATCAGACCCTTAGAATGGTTCAAAGTAAGCTTTTTAGCATTTTAAAAAAACACTGTTTATACACTTTACAGTTAAACACTATATAGTGTGGCCTACGGACCCTCGCTGTGTGCTGGCTAGCACACACTCGACCTGTTTATTTTTCTTCACATAGGTTGGCCAATCTGAGCTTACAGATTTACAAAGTATAATAGCATGAATATAGGTTAAATAATAAGTGCCTGTAGTCCAGGTGATAGCGTGCAAAAAAATGTCTGACTAACATCAAGCTAGAATTTTGTGTATATAAGTAAATGTTTTGGTGCCTTTTAAGAATATATGGTCGGCTAAGTTCGTCTGTGTTACATAGCTTGGCAATAGGCGTTTGAAAAAATCAAACCGGTGAGAGCGTCCATGTCCTACCCTTTTTGGTAGACAATGTGATTTTCATGATCCTGAGTACGAACTTAGTTAGTAGACCAATAATCAAGTTGATGAAAGTTAGACACTTAATGGGTAACTTAGTCAAATATTACTTCAAATCAAAGTGTTCCCCTATCAAGGGACAAACTACCATCAACTTAATTATTGGTCTACTAACTAAGTTCGTACTCAGGATCATGAAAATCACATTATCCACCAATGAGGGTAGGACATGGCCGCTCTCCACCGGATTGATTTTTTCAAATGGCTGTTGCCAAGCTATGTCCCGCAGACGAACTTAGCCGACCATATATATCCTTAAAAGGCACCAAAACATTTACTTATACGGGTGATTCCAATTTAAAGTGCAATTTTCATGTCCTGAATAACTGGAGCGTCTTTCACCTCTAATTGACAGGATTTTTCTTCATGGTAACTCAGTTAAGCTAACAGAACTACAACCAATCAAAAAAATAATGCACCGCTTAATTTTAATCGCTACAAAAATGTTCAAAAGGTGATTTTGCAACAACCGCGGCTGTCCTTAAGTCAGTTGTTCTTATTCACTTCACTCTAGCTCATACATTAATAATTGTATTCAGAAACTTATTGGATAATTTTAAAGTAGGGTCCTACCAGGATTAAAATATGAGTTAGTTATTAAAAATAATAAATTATTACTAAACGGAACTTCAAGTTAAAGTTTGTCCTTTAAAAAATGTAATTACCGTGGCATTATATATATGTGACCCCTAATCTAATAACTGGTTGTGGCAGGGAGATTTTAAGTGGCGAGAGATTTTTGCAATGCCGCAACACTGGTTTTCTAGCAACAGTTTTTAGGGGATGAGCTGAACCCTTCAGTTGGGAGCTAGCGCTAATTCCGATTGTTCTTCCAGTTACGTACCCTTTTAAACGTAATTACCGTGCATGTTATTAAAGTCTATTTTCAAAAACTTTTTAGGTTAACTTATAGTTCATTGTTTAGGCTTTTAAGAGTGCTATTTAATGGTGAATTAAAATTGGATTTTTATTTTAAACTACTGACCAAAATATTTTCTTAAAGTGTGAAATGTAACAACCGTGCACGAAAATGTGTAATTCACGTGGCTTAATTACCATGTTTTAAATAAACTCAATTCCGGCCTAAAAATTTAAAACATTATTTTCCATCTGTCCCGCATGCTGCAATATATCTGAAATTAGTCCGAGAACATTCCATAATTTTTCCTGAATTTTTTGAAAATGTCAAAATTTTCAGTCTAAGTCCAATTTTAGATTCCAAAATAGCACTTTAAATTGGAATCACCCATACAAAATTCTAGCTTGATGTTAGTCAGACACTTTTTTGCACGCTATATCCTGGACTAATAGTAACCAGTATTTACTAACTTTTTAATATGCGAGTTTCCATAAAAATCATGGTAGCTGTTTATGATGGTAAAAGCCAAATTGCGTAAAATCTGATTTCTAGATATGTAATTTTCAAAAAAAAAAATCGTGTGAGGGTCCCTGGACCCCCCGGTAAATGGGGGGCCCAGTTTACCTATCGACATAGGGTGCAGGATGGCTCTCGGTCCTGTATAAAGTGCCGGTGTGCTGCAGCTATCAGCTATTTTCTTATAGTGCGCCGCGGGCTAAAAAAGTTTGGGAAACACCACTGACCTAGATTACACTGTCAAAACTCTTGTAAGTTCAGCGCATACTCATTTTAGAATGTGGTTGGGATACAAAATTACCCATCACGAGCACTGAAGGGTTAAGGGCAGGTAAACTACCAGCGGTAATGCCAATGACCTTATTGTTTTGTGTAACAAAATAGCAAATGTTTAATGTTTAATTCACCAACCTAATTGGAAACTAAATCAGGTTATGAAGTATCAGTGATTTGAGTGACAAAATATAGCCAAATTAATGAAAGTCATCATCTCTGTTTTGACCCGAAATTTAAATCATTAATATTAAATTTGTTAATCTATTATATTATGTTGAAAAATAAATTTCCTAAATAGCTTTAAATTTATAAATAGTTAGCTAAAAATCTTATTAATAAAATGGAATAAGAAATAAGCTATAGATTTTTTTCTATACCTGACAATGAAAAATACGTTTGCATATTTTAACCATATAAGAACATTTTATTTAATGGTATAATTTGATACAGATTTAGCTAACAACTCATTCTATGCCATCATCGTTTGAAATACCTTACTTGTACGATTATAAAGAGAGGCTGAAAATGTCAGGTTCAGATGATTTATTCATAATGTTGTTGTTTTTTCCATCTGATGGTTTCTAAGGTTAATATTTTCCTGGGTTACGGTGTAATAAAGTGAATTATTGATAGATGACATCGTTCACTTCATCTGACTCATCAATGTAACATTACATCATTGTTTACTATGTTTGAAAAAAACTGCTGAACTACCTGATGAAGACAATCTGACTATCTACTCGCATTAAAAAAAAAAAAAAAAAAAAAAAAATGGGAGAAAGTACTGGTAGTACCTGGAAGTTCCTGGAAAGTAATAAAACATTTTTAATGAGTGATGATGTTTACAGGGTGGGCCAAAAGAAACACTTATAGCTCAGCTTCTTAGTCCAGGAAAATAAGGAATAATTGGGGAAATAATTTATAAAGTTTTGAAACTTTGTGAAAACACTTTTAAGGGGTGTAGTAGGAAGAAACAGTAAAGTTCCCCTCTCTTCAGTTGAAGGTTGAAATTTATATGGGATCAACAATGGGCTAAGTATAACCTACCATCTCAAATTCATTAAAATCAGATGTGTTTTTTTTTAGATATCTTGGTTCGCAAAAATACATTTTATCTCTTTCCAACTACAATATCTCGAAAACGGTATGTCCCACTTCAAACATTCATAGGACCTTTTTTGTGCAGAATTATGCAGGGGGGAGGGACGCGCCCCCTCAAGAGGGGGGAACTTTACTGTTTCTTACTACTACACCCCTTAAAAGTGTTTTGACAAAGTTTCAAAACTTTATAAATTATTCCTCCATTTGCTGTTTTTTTTACTAATTTGCCTGGACTATCTGTAGTAGATAGAGATATGGGGTTTGCGGGGTCTGAAAACTACATTCTTCTACTTTAAATTTAATATCTAAAACTTTAAAAACAATTGGGTGAAAGCCACGCAATGACGGTTTAAAATAGGGTCTCAAAATAAGTCGTCCGTGTAGTGATCTTGTCTGGCATTATAGTTTTCATAGAATAAATTACCATATGGTGAAGGGGGGGGGGTTCTTTGTAGGCAAGTGGAAGGAGTCCCTCAGTGTTATAAGTTACAACAAACATTGATAATGGATTAAGCACAATTTCGCCTGAAATTAAAGATCAAATGCTAAATTACACGTTTATGCAAGATGTTACCCCGTCCCATCGCTCCTTGCAAACAATTCAATACTAGCAAGAGAATTGCCCAGACTTCAGGCTACATTGTGCTTAACACATCTTCAATGTTTGTTATAACACTGAGGGACTCCTCCCACTTACCTACAAAGACCCCCCCCCCCCCCTCCCTTCACCATATGGTAATAAAATTAAGTATATTACCAGACAAGATTACTACCCGGACAACGACTTTTTTCAGACCCTATTTCAAACCGTGATTTTATGGCTTTCACCCGATCGTTTTTACAGTTATAGATATGAAATTTAAAGTAGAAGAATTTAGCTTTCAGACCCTGCAAACCCCATATCTCTATTTACTACAGAAGCTGAGCTATTAGTGTTCAAAAAAGTGCGTTTTATTTGGCCAACCCTGTAGACTTTAGACAATGGACTATGTCCAAATAAAAATGTATTTAATTTGCTTTAACAAGTGTTAGCGTAATAATCAGGATTCAATAAGTCATTAGGACGTCTCCTCATAAATCATTTGGTTTTCCAATAAAATCTGAGTCACCAAAGATTTGAAGTTCGGCGTTCAATTTCTACTTCTACAACCAAAATGGATTTTGAGCATCATACGCTGTTAGCTCAAAACAAAAGTTCGTGTTACTGTAGCTTCAACACCCTCGATGATAATTCCAGCAGTTGAAGTGAATTATCAGCTTTAAATCTTTCCTAACGTATATTTCACAAAAAACTAAAATATATTGGGTATCAGGGGAATTTGCTTTTACAAATTGTTTTATATCATTTCAAAGTACTTGCAGCAATAAAAAAAACAAAAAAAACATCCGTTTGAGGCAACTCAGACAAACTGACTCATATACGAGTTTATAATTACTTAGCCCAGTGTTTTCCATTTATTAGTTTTCGGTACATTTAATTATAACTGAACAGTATACTGAACAGTATAACATCAAAATTTATCATAAAAAATAACTTCTAGGCAGAGAATCGAGCCGCGTAGTATCTCCGTCCGCGTTTAAAACGATTTTCGGCGAGCTATTTTCTCAGGAAAACGGCTTATATTATTAGATTTATATTTAAATGAGCTACATTTTAATCAAAATCGTCAGAACCGTTTTTGAGAGTTTTTTTGGGGGTAGCGCCCCCAAATTTGGAGCTAAAATTAATTTCTCGATTTCACCTCGAGGTATGAGTTTTCTAAACATGTATGCTAAATTTCGTCAAAGTAGGTTCAGTAGTTTAGGCTTCACGCTTCTGTACAAACGACAGACAGACATTTTTTAAAACTACTTTTTTGGACTCAGGGGACCTGAAAACGTGTAAATCCATCAACAGCCTTCACAATACTTTCTCTTATATGAGAAAGTAAAAATGCCGGCAGGTAATTACAATCGCATGGGGGTATTCAGCGTATTGGTACGAAATGTTGTATTTGGTTTTTTGAGCTACAAGAACATTTAAAAAAAATATAGCAGAAAAATCTTTTTATGTCAATAAAAGACAATCAGTCAGTATATTTGGACGTTTTTTTTTCCGGGGGCTTTTACACCCGAAGACTTAGGCCACTTAGGCTAGGCGCCCACTTGCGATTTCTTGTCGCTGCGACTTAAAAGTCGCTGTCTCTAAGATTTATGAGGTGCGCACACTGCGACTAATAAATCGCTTGATTTATTTTAGTTTCACAGTGGATTTCGTTGGAACCAATTGCGTGATAGCTCTTTTGCCTAACAGATGCAACCAACGTTTCTGGGTTCATCCTCTTTCCAGCCAAAGATTAATTAAAGGACAGTTCTATAAGTTACATGAAGACCTATGTAATAATCCCCGTGATTTTTCAAGTTTTATAGAATGAGTGTAAATAGTTTTGAGTATTTACTTAATGTAATTAAACCAAAAATCACCTATCGTGACACAAGATGGAGAAAGTCAATACCCGCTAAAGAGCGTTTTGAAGTAAGTAATGTTTTTAATTCGTCATTACAGTCTAAACTTGCGTCTAAACAGTCGCAAGTGCATGCTATTTCATGCCTGTCAGTGTGTCTCATTCCAAAAGAGCGACAATCGCATCGCCTCAAATATAGGTCTGGTTGCGTTTTTTTTTTATCGCCGCTATTTTTTAGTCGCGTACGGGTGCATTCCAATTTAAAACCATGTATTCTATTTATGCTACCAAACAATCGCTCGATTAGAAATCGCAAGTGGGCGCCTAGCCTTATGTGGGCCCATCGAACAAACCCGGGTAAGGGACCGAAATCTTCACACTTTTGTGAAGATGTGGTCGGTAACCATGACCCCTCCTGGTTGAATTACAACCAGGAGTGTCATCATCATGGTTTCCAGGCCGAAACCTGGTGGCGCCACTCTTTCGAGGAGTTTCCTATTTATTTAAACAATGCTGGGTTGACATTGAGCGGGGGTCCGGTCCGGGAATCGAACCCAGAGCTGTGGTCAGAAGCGTTCACCCATCTACTAACCCTGCTCGAGGCTGCTTAACTTGCGTTATCACACGGCAAGCGCGCTAGCCTCTGAGCCACCCAGGCCCCTTACATGGACGTCTAATATGGATCTATTTAAGATATATACAAGCAAAAATAAATAGTAACTCTTTACTAAGTGGGAAGGAATCAGCAGGAAGTGAAAATAGGTATCATTCTAGAGTGCCTGCATTTTGGTAAACCTGCATTTTACCTTCTGAACTTAAATTAATATGAATTGCCCAAATCGATACTTCCGTATTATTATATGTATGAAATTTATTTAATAACATTACAATAAAGTAGACGTATTTTGATATTAAGTTGAAAATACTTGCCGATTACATGTGAATTGCTCGTCATATAACATCCTAAATGGACATAATTGTAAAGATATTTAGTCATTGCATCACATCATCATCGATAATGATAATGAGTAGTAATAATAGTTTTAAAATAGCCACTAAACACATGACCTGAAGCTAAAAAAACATTAGACGTCGCTTGTCTTTTAAATTGCTCACTAGTCTTTTGTTCTTTTCTACATTTAAGAACATCGTCTAGTAAGAATGCCGTCACATTATAGAAACAAAGTAGAAACAAATACCTTTTTTGCACCTCTGTATGCAAATTAAACCATTAGAGACGAAGATTTTACGAGTAAAGAAAAATAATGTCAAAATAAACGACGCCTTACATCATGTTCCGCTTGGGAACTGTGAATCATTCTCGTGTCCTTTTGTCTTTTAAAAAATGTAATAATAAGAATAGTGGATCTACGTTTAGAAATAACTTTTCTTTTTCAGGGTTGTCGCGTGTCGTGTGACAATCTTCAAGTGTTTTAGAAGACTTCCGAAGATTATAATGATGGTAATTTAGTTTCTTTTATTCTTCTTCACGAGATGTGTGTATTTGAGGGAGATTTTAAATGTCAGAAGGTTTCAGATCAATTTTCAAATCATTAAGACACGGAGATATGCAGTGAAGAGAAAGGAGACATGTTCTGGAAGAAGCTACGAACCTATTGTATTTACTGTAATGATTAGTACAATTTATGTTCCTCGTCGATGGTTAATGGCTTTTAGGAGCTAAAATTAATTCATCGATATCCCTTCGGGCTATGATTGTTTTGATCATGTGTGTCCAATTCCGTCAAAATCGGCTCAGCGGTTTAGGATCTACGCGTCTGCACAATCGACAGACGACAGACATACATTTTTTTAAAAAACGCTTATTTTGACTCGTGGGACCTCAAAACGTGTAAATCCATTAAAATCTCAAAATCAAATTTTTGCGCTATCGCAATAATTTCTCTTTATATGAGAGTAAAAAAAAAATATGTGTGAGACTCTCACGCATTATAAGTGAAACTTAAGTTCTAGAAACAGAATAAACATATGAAATATGTGTAGGAAATAGCACAATAAACCTTATTTAAGTAATGCATATTATATAAATCATTTATACGCAACAAACATATTTATAAACAAGAGTTTACAATGCCGCCACAGTCAGATATATAACTTCTCAAAGAAACATAATTTCAATTAATAAAATATTTTCATCAAATTATAATTATTATTTACAAAGGGAGACAGACAGAGAAAAATAGACTTCAGCGCCGGGACTCGAACCACGGACCTCCCCCTCATTTCCAGTGTGCGGGAGCTTTAACCAATTAAGCTACACTGAAGAATAATTTCCTCTGACGATATCGATACCTAATCCCAAATTAAGCTTTCAAATTTATTCTTCATTAAATTTCCAATAAAAATAGTCCTTTAACATTTTGTTTTAGCTCCAGCCATTTTCGAGTTACAAGCTCTCAAAATTAGGTAATATAAAATAAAGTAGGATTAGGGGGGAAAAAATTAAGTTCATTTTTATTTGAAATTTAATGAAAAACAAATTTGTACATAATCATAATTGGCCTAATGTCAATACTTTTCGAGATTATTGGTAAAAAGCAAAAATGCACCTATTGCCCCCCCCCCCCCCCTGGGGGGTCGAGTTCCCCCCTCCCCCTCTCGGGGACTTTTAGTATGTTAGACAGGAAAGTCTTACGAACATTTTAAGCCACTTTTCAAAACTTTGGGATTTTTTTGCAAAGTTATATCCTAATTTGACTGGACTAAAGTGGTTTAGGTTCATCTCTTAAATTTCCATTTTTTTGTTTTTTTACAACTGCAAGAGAACTATTTTGTCTACAGGCTTCATTGTGTAACCTAATTTTGAGCGCTTGTAACTCGAAAACGGCTGGAGCTAAAAAACAAAATGTCTAAGGACTATTTTTATTGGAAATTTAATGAAGAACAAATTTGTAAATAACCATAATTCACCTAATGTAAATACTTTTCGAGATATGAGGTAAAACGCCAAAAATCCACCCTTCCTTCCCCCCTGAGGGGGGTGGGGGGGAATGTTCCACCCCCTAAATTTTGACGGACTGCAGATTTTCATTTTCACTGCCATGAAGGTATGAGCAAAGTTTTATGAATGTACAAATTTTGTCATTTTTAAAACCCTTTTTTTCCTGTACTAATAGGCCGCTTTACTAATGTTAAAGCTTGATTCTTGATAAGAAAGTTAAGGGTTGATAGTCATATACATTACAAAACTTAAAGTTTATCTCATCCGTACGAACTACAAGAAATAATATGTATACATCGGTGAGACTATTTAAAAGTATAAAAAAATCGAAAGCAGTAGAATTATTGACCTGAATCCTTTAAATATCTTGATAACAAAAAAACTTAATATAGAAAACACAGAAGAGAGGAAAGAAACTTAATATAGAAATCATAGAAGAGAGGAAAAAAACTTAATATAGAATAGAAAACATAGAAGAGAGGAAAAAAACTTAATATAGAAAACATAGAAGAGAGGAAAAAAAAAAACTTATTATAGAAATCATAGGAGAGAGGAAAAAAAAACTTAATATAGAAAACATAGAAGAGAGGAAAAAAAAAAAACTTAATATAGAAAACATAGAAGAGAGGAAAAAAAACGTTAATCCCCATTTAAATATTCATTTACAAAAGCTATCTGGGTTTATTTAAAAGTTCTAGTGAAAAAAAGGTAACCATTTCGTAACTAAATATAGGTAATTGGAAATTAATTCTAAAACAAAAATAAATAAAATTTATCTTTACATGTATTTTATGTAAACTGATTTTTTTTAAAAAAAAAAGAGAAAACGTATATTAACTTTTAAATGCATCTATTAGGCAAATGCTTGTGCGTCAAGCATTGCCACGCCATCTTGTTTTAATTACTCCGTAAATTACAACCGCGTGAATAACTAATCAGTCATTTTGAAGTAAACAAGTCAGCTTGTCTTGTATCTATGTATGTCTTGTATCTTGCATATTATATATATATTTATATATATATATATATATATTTATATATATATATATATATATATATATATATATATATATATATATATATATATATATATATATATATATATATCAGACATGTTTATTTACTGGACATATATGTCTTATATAAAACTAATAATAAATGCGTTGTTTGACCACCTATTTATCAATGCAATAAATAAGTATTAAATTAATAGCCTCTTTATTAACTGTCATTTTTTTTTAAAAAATGTTGACTTTTATTAAATGGTTCTTAAATAGATAGTACACGTGCATTTTACAAATGTATAAATTATAATAATAACTATTAATTTAAATCAAATTATAATTATTATTATACCACAGGCCTCTATATAGAGGCCTTTGGTTCAAATCCCAGCGCTGGAGTGTATTTTTCTCTTTCTGTTTCCCGTAGTTAATAATAATTATAATTTGATTTAAATTAAAACAATCTTTCCGTAGTATGAATACTACCAAAATCGTAAAATATGAATTTCTAATTGATTGTACTAGGTACAGGTACTAATTGGGTACTTTATAATTATAAGCGTTATTTCTCGGTCTAGTTCTATGTCATTAATGTTGACTTCTCAGATTTGTGGAAAATTGAATGCTTAAATTCGGGACAAGGTATCATTAACGTCAGAGGAAATCATCATCATACACACAATACGACTATGAATCTTAACCACCCGTGGTAGCTTCTAAACTATTATTATAAATGTATCACTTCATTACTCAAATACTACTGCTTGTATCAAGTTGAAATTTTACATACTTGTTTCAATTGCCCTTTAGACGATGTATATGAAGTTTTATTAAAATCGTTACATTAGAACGTAAGATATCGGTAAAAAGGTTGTTTTCTCTATTTTAAACGTTTAGGTCCGCTTTAATAGTTTTAGCGATCTTTATTAATTCATAGCAGTGTCGTTGTTGGTTTTACTAAAAAATGTTCGTCTCATCGAATAGATGATGATAGAATTTTTTCCTGTCCTTCAATTCCAATTTTAAATTTTAAGTTCACGTTTAAGCGAGCATAGTGCGCGAACTCTTGGACGGATCACGCTGTCCAACGAACTTAGCCTGAGTATTAGTCAGAGGATCATGTATACCAAATTTCAACTAAATCGGTCAACTTTTACTCAAGTTATCGTCACACGCGTAAACGTTACTGACAGACAGACAGACAGAGAAGATGCATATTTCGTTGAATGTTAGAAGCTCGCTTACGCTCGCTTCAATTAATTTTTAATGTGCGTATTTAATGCACTACTCTATTTTTTATAATTCAAATCAAAAAAGTTTTAATATTATACATTGGAAATGAATTCACCTTTTTTGAACTTCGAAATACAAAACCCTGAAACAGAATCTATGCCCCTTCGCCATATTTTCTAGTTTCTTTTCGTTAAAATCACTAAGGGGTAACATTTTTTACGCAATACTGGACCTAATAGACCTGTCAACATTATTCATTATTTAATTGCTTTTAATTAAAGATCGAATAGTAATTAGAAAACAAAATATTACGTTAACAACAAAGTCTATAATAATATCATAATTCCTTTTTTATTTCTTTCAAAGAAATTCAGCGCTTATTAGCATAAAAAAGAAATCAAAAATACAAAAACAGTAGTTCCGACCAATTCCTATTTGAATAAATGTTATCTTTTATTTGAAAATATAAACCAAAATTAATAACACACAATCAATATACGTTATTTATGATAGAATTAAAACAACTAAAAAAAAAAAATTATAAAATAGAACAACCTTTAATAAAAAAAAAATATATATATATTTCTCGCAAAACTGTTTATATTTAGTGTTATCCCAAAAAAAGATAAATTTTACTAAAAGTTGAAACATTATAATGACAGGGTGAGCAACATTAACACCACAAATATTACCATTTTATATTTCTTTTTTTAAGAAAATAAAGTTGCGTAATTTCCAAAAAAAAAAAAAAAACTACTTTGTAATAAATTTTATTTTGAGTAATTTTCATTTTTTTTTTTTTTATGTGCTCTGGATTTTTTAAATAAATTGTTTCTTTTATCATACATGCAATAGAAACATCTGTTTTAAGATAATATATTTTATATTTTCTTTATTTTATATATATATATATATATATATATATATATATATATATATATATATATATATATAGCAATACTTAGTAAATGTGACTGGATAATATATTTTATGAATAATGGGTAAAATAAAAATTTTCAAAATTTGTGTATACATGATGAAATTAGAATTTTTTTAAGTTGAACTTAAACTTAAAATGTATTGCTTATGTGATATTTTATAAGGTTGAACTCATAACTTATATAAGAATGTATTTTACTGATTACAGAGCGGTCATTCTTAAAATCATGTATGTATATATATATATATATATATATATATATATATATATATATATATATATATATATATATATATATATATATATACATGTGTGTTGAGAAATAAGTAGTGTAAAGTTTGAGGATTTAAGTCTCGTTTTACTTAATGAGACTTCAGATAAAAGTGGACTTAAAAGTATACTTTTTAAATAAAGTAATTTATTGCTCTGATAAGGAAAAGGTACTAATGCTATTGTAATTAGCTCAAAAGTTTTAGATTTTTGAAAACTGTGTCAAATTAACTTTGTTGTGCATAAATTTTATGGATTTTTTTAAAAGTTTGTTTCTTTTATGGAGTAAGAACTATATATTTATAATGAATGTAACTATATAGTGAGCCGCTTATATATGTTGCTGTATAACTGACACATAAAACTGCGCTGGCAAGTCATAACTCATGACATAACAAACGATCCAGTTTAATTGTCTGGTATCCCAAACCGGCGGCTTAAGGAATCAGGAGTGAAGTAACTAAATTTTGTTAATATTTGATTTTTATTTACTAACATTCTCTGCAGGAGAATGTTGTGTCCTTTTTACTTTCTTAAATACAGTATATAATATGTAAAGAGAAAAAACTATTTTGATATGATGGCGCTAAAATTTGACTAAGATTTTGATAAATTTACACGAAAACAATGTTTTAAATAATTTCAAGATAAAAAGAACTTTTTATATACTACGTTTTTAAATTTTCTGTTGAATCG